>JAWWEV010000095.1:71620863-71647018 GCA_035583235.1 Hafferia zeledoni
CGGGCGGCCCCGGAGCTCGCAGGGCCCGCTCGGGCAGCGCCGGCCCGGGCCGGGAGCGAACGGGCCCGCCGGGAGGTGCCCGGAGGAGGGAGCGGCCCCCGGGCCGAGGGGCCGAGGGAGGGCCGGCCGCGGCCGCCGCCGCCGCCTGTGCGGGGCAGACGGGCCGAGGCAGCGGAAGAACATGGTGGTTCTCCCCAGAACGGGGTGGGGATGAGGGATGCGAGAAGGTGTGCAGGGTTGTGCCCGAGTCCTCTGCTCAGTTGCAGGTGCAGCCCAGGGCAGAGGGGCTGGCCGGGGTTGCCCACCCGCCCGGAGGGAGCCCTGCAGTGCAACATCTCCCGCAGCCCCCGAGAGGAGGGGGCTCGGCGCGTAGGCGGAGGTGGTTACTGGTGTTCCCAGAGCAAGGGTGAGTAGCCAGGAGGAGCGGGGCGGCCGCTGCCTCGGGCCGGGGGCCCGCCAGCCATGCAGGAGCAAGGCCCAGCGCGGCCGAGGCGGAGCGGCGCGGGCAGCAGCGCAGCGGCCGCGGGCACAGGTGGGTGCCGACCCCGGCGCGGCCTCCTGGGCACCGCGGGGAGCCGAGCCCTGGCCTGGCATCGCCCCAGGGAGCGGGGCGGGCAGGCTCGGTCCGCACCGGCCCGCGGGATGCGAGCACAGCCCGCCCGGGCCTCCCCAGCCGGGGGTGCCGGCCGGGGCTGCCCGGCCGCGGGGGGCGGCTCGCTGCTTCTTAGGGCCTCCAACATAGTCGAATAGCAGAATAAAAAAAAAAAAAATATCAGCGCAACAGCCAAGTCGGTACGCGAAGAGGGGGCAAAGGAACTATTTTGCAGGCATCTTTCTGCTGCGGAAATGGATTTCTTGCGGGGAGGGAGGCGCGTGTGGGTGCTCTGGAGTGGCGCTCAGAAAATGCGGCCCCGGCTGCAGCGAGGAGTGGGGAGGGCGGACGGGAGAAGCCCTGGCTCGGGCACCCCTCGGCCGTGGGCATGAGGGGGCAGATGTGACGTGTGTGAGCAGCCACCCCTCGTGCCGTGGGAGCAGAGCGGGAGCAGCCCGGGGTAGCAGCCCGGCTCCCAGGGCTGTGGCCGAGCCTGCCTGGTGCTGCAAGAGAGATCCTGGGAGGATTTTTATTGCGGTCTCTTTGTTAGCTACAGACAGGCACGCACACACTCCCAGCTCTCAGCCAGGTTGTGGGAGGTAAGTGGGGAGGCGAGCAAGGGAGCGTGCGGGGGGCTGCGGGAGCAGGGGCTGCGTGGGCCGGGCACGAGGGGAGCGGGCACAGCCTGCGCCGCCCCACGCCACGCACAAACGGCCCCTGCGATTTTCAGGGACTTGTTGGCAACTCAGCGAGGGTTGCCATAGCTTTTTATGTAGGGTGACCAGAACCGGCTGGAACTGGTTTGAGGCAGATCAGCTCCTGAACACAATGCAGTCACTGAGCTTCTACACTGGGAGAGCTTCCTCCCTTCATGGCAGCCAAAAGCAGAGGAGCTTGCAGACAGATACCAGCCCAAAACAGTATGTGAATGCACACTTTAGACACACAGCACTGGTATGTGGCTAACGGAGTCATAAAGGGTTCTGGATGGAAATGTACAGATTTGCAATAACTGAGATTACTTGGGCTTTTCGTGCCTTTTTATGCTTAAGGAATGGGCAAGAGCTGAGATTTATGACCCTTATTAAAATATGTTTGCTTTGCAAGGGTGGGACACTGGTTATGCAGTCTATTTTAAAACTAAACTGAATAAAACGGCTTGAATGATTTGTAATTGTAGTTGTGCTCGTGAGTGAGGATGCTGCTTTGCATGCGGTTTTATTTACAGGGTGCTGTCTTGTGGTTTGCTTCTTTAGGAGACGTTAATGGGGGGGTTGCCGTGCCTTTCTGTAAGGCCAGAAGGAAACAGTGTTGTTGTAGAATTGTGCATAAAAGCGTTGCAAAGATGCTGTAAGGCATTCTCGTTCTCCCTTTTTTTTCCCTTGTAGGCCTATTGATTGGGGCTGCCTTTAACCCTTTGGTGTTTGCAGAGGGAATGCGGCTGTGGCAGTAACTGAGCACCGGCTAAAATACCTTTCAAAGGTCAAGGTTCACAAGGTGAGACGTGGTGGTTTGTGCTGATTGTAACAATAGCATGGAGGTACATGTGTGTGAGAATTAGATCTGACTCCTGATTGCACACTTGGCACATCAGAAAGGAGACAATTGTTCAAGTGTTACTGAGGAAACGCTGTTAAGGTCCTCCAGTTTTAATAGGATTAAAGCAATTATTTGTAAAGACTTACTGATATCTTGGTTAAATACAGTATTTTCATTGAAGTATGTCTAGATACACATTTTTTTCATAATGTGGTGATACAGAACAGGCCTCTGAGTGCCAGTCCTAAATTGTGGACCAGTTGTGGCAGTGAAGCTGCTCTGTGCTGTATTCCAGAATTTGCTGTTTGATTATTTACAGGTTATTGTTTGGCACATCTGAGTGACCTGACACTTGGGTTTGAATGAAGGTCTTCAGGGTTAAACATGTGCTTAGTATATTCTCCAGAGAAAAAAGCTGCACCAAATAAATAGTATGGATGGCTTTTCTTAGACTGCAGGAACCTGGGGAGGATTTTGCAGTAGCCAAGTGGAAAGATGTGTTTTGTGGGGCTGGCTGGAGCTGCAGTGCATTCTCAGTGGCAGGAATGATAATGGAGTGCAGTAATGAAATCAGAAAGGAAACCGGATGGGCAGTGCAGCAGCTCCTGAGGGGCGACTGGTTTGAACTCCAAGCAATGGATAATGGATAAGGGGGGGTAATTTTTTTTCCTCATCTGAAAAACAAATGTGGACTTAGATTTGAGCTGGCATTTGTATCTACAGTGAAAGCTGAAGGATTGAGAGGGAGAGGGAGAGGGAAGGAAGCAGTGATGAATCTTGCAAAGGGAAGAACAAAGGCTGTTAGAGCTTACACAGTGGCTCACTAAACATTTTGCCTTGGGGATTCTCTGCTAGAACTGTTACTTCCTATCAGAGGAAATCAGCAACTCTAGAATCCTCACCAGTGTGATTTTTAAAAAATCTGCCCAGTTTTGGCTGGGTTAGCTGGGTTGGTAGTCCACAATCAAGATAATACGGAGGCAGAACAGTGAAACTGCTCTGTTGTGGTGTGAAATGAGAGTGCTCAGCAGAATAGAGAGCCCTAAAAGCCTTGCGAGGTTGTGGCACTGGGTAAGTTGGGGGCTGGCTGATGGTAGGCAGGGTGCCTGCATCCCAGTGACCATGCAAGGAAACCTTTTTGTTCCTGACTGCAGTACAGTACGTAAGGTATCGAGCTACTAATTCAGAAAATAACGTGCTGATGTGTAGCCTGAAATGCAGGGGTTGTGGGTTTGACTGCAGTTGGGATGGGTTGTTTCTCAGGTTTGATGGGGCAGTGAATAGCCCGTGGGGGAGCAAAATGCCTGACAGATCACTGGGCTGATTCCTGCTCCTATTCTTCAGCACCAGGATGCAGAGGGTCTGTGTTTGACTGGGGACATCTGTAGCAGAATGGTGCTTGCAGACAGTTCTTGGTGCCTGATAGGAGTAGTATCTCTTGACGAGGAGGATGCTCGTTCTTTTCTAAGCGTCAGCTAAAACTCAGCTATTACATGAGAGCATCTTCTTGGCTTTTTTCCTTCTGCCAGAATAGGAAGCAGCTTTAAAACTGCAAGTTCTTGAATTGTTAGGAAATCCTCTGTGTCTGTTTTGTTTGGGGTTTTGAACGCTGTCAGTGCTACAGATTTTTATTTTTAGCAGAGGAGATTTTGAATTTGCGGGGATTTTTGTGGGCTGTAAGATGAGAAACCTGAAGAGATGCTGAAGTCTGCAGTGTTCTTGGGGAGCTGTGTTTTTTCAGTCTAATAATACCTGGAAATGCTCTTCACCAGGAGGTTTGGGTTTTGCAGGCAGGCCAGATTTCCAGCAGAAACTGCTGCTAATGCTGGAGGGCTGGGCCTCTGCATCAGCACCCAGGAGCTCATGTTGCACTGAGACTGGTCTCAGGTATTTGATCTCCAGAATGAGGGTCAAGATTTATCAGGTTCCAAGCCCCTTTGGAGTGAATTAACTAACTGTTGTTTTCCTATCCATCTGACTGTGTGTTAATGTATAAATATGCATACAGAGAGCCAGGAATGTGTGTTCAGACAAACCAAAACTTGACCCTGACGTTTTGGGGCCTGGTTGTTGCCCCGGCAGGCCCTGCCTGGCTGGGAAGGCTCTTGCTCAGACTGGCTGCAGCTGCTGCCATTGCCACCCACTTGGCACAAAAGCACCTTAGAGGGAAGAGGTGGGAAGTTTGTGCCATTCAGAGTGTGATTGGAATCTGCATTAATTCTGGCATCACAACATTCTGTTCCTTATGGCTGTACGTCTGAATCATTCACGTGTTACTGTCACAGCCCCTGTTACATATGGAAGTACAAAATTAAACCATGTTTATAATTTATTTTTAAGTAGAGTGCAACAAGAATGGCATGTGGATTTCTGTGCCTTTCAGGAATTCACCCATTTTAGGAGGAACTGAGGCCCTGCCCTGCATCTCCTCCCACACACGGGTGGTTCTCACGGCCGGTTGTACCTGGGCACAGCCTGTTGGGCTCTGCTGCCTCACATGCCAAAGCATCCCTGCTCTTTCTGACAGCCAAAGGCTGAACAGCCTCAACTTGGAACCAGTGCATGTGGTTCCTTTTAAGCTGTGCTGGAGGTGGTTTAGACTCCAGAGAATTGCCCTTCTCTATCCCTTCCTGTTTTCTCCTACCCAAAGAGAACTGGAGATCCACAGTTCAAAAATGGATGAGTTGGACTGGGAGCTGAGGCTCCTAAGGAGTCAGAAACCACAGTAATACTATTTTGGCTGTCAAAACACTGGATTAAGTCTTTTACTCATTGAGTCTTGGGCATGGAGACAAATTGGATTTTCCTCTTTTATTGAAGGCAGATACATTTGGTGTATAATATTGAAAAAGTAGGTTGCTTCATCCAAATTTTCACTGTGAAACACCCCATACTTCACAAAGATTTTATATTAGGACTGGCAAGACCTTATTGATACCAGGAGTGGTCAGTGAGACCTTCATTCTAAGAAATCAAAATTTGTTAGAATTAAGAATTACCATGCCTAATATGAGAGGAATCTCTGTGATTTCTGGAAGCAGGTATGTCTGGGTAGCAAGTCGTGCCCTTTGACAGGGAAAAGGAACCTGTCCCTCCCACACAGAGGGTGAGAGCCATGGCTGCCTGTGGTTACAGGGGCCCCTTGCACGTCCCACTCCCTGCCGAGGGTGTCAGGCTGTGATTTGAGATGTGGTTCCCGTTTCCTGAAGGGGGTTTGTGGTTAGCTTAGCACTCTGCTTTCTCTGTCTTTACACTGCTTGGCTTTCAGAGAAAATGATTGGGAGTGTAAGGCATAATTACTAATGCTCGTTGAGTAATTAATGAGCTGCTCATACTCTGTGTATTAGGCTGAAGTTTGCCCAGTGTTAGGATATATGTTGTTGTCACTCTGATTGAATCACTTCTTCTCTACCTGATGAAATTTCTTGGCATAACAATACAGAAACTTTTTTAAAAAGTGTGTTTTTTATGCTGATTAGGCTGGTGTTGCTCCCTCTGTAGGCCAGAATAATCCTGATCTAATTTAGATACCATTACTGGTGTTTGGAGGTGAAGTAAATTATTGCAGATTATTGGAAGTTTGGAGTCCTGTGAGTGTAACAGAGTAATTGCTGTGAGTGGCCATCCCAGCAAGAGGACATTGCCATGTGCCAGGCCCTGCAAAGTGGGGTCTCACAGGTCTGAAAAGGATGCTGGGACTCTGGGAAGAACATCCAAAAGCAAAGGTCTCTGAGGGCACAGTCCTCAGCCATATATGGCACAAATGGAGGTAAAAATAGCAGGAAAGGGTTTGGGGAAGGTGAAGAACTGTGGTCACAAGAACATGAGTGCCATAGGGAGATGAAGATTAAAGTTGGGATTGTTCCTGTATCCTTCAATAACAACTGGATTTGCTGCTGAGGGAGGCTGAAGTTGAGTGGTTGTTTGAACAAAAACAAGGAGTTGGATGTTATAAACAGTTACAGGAGATTTGAAAGCAAAGGGCAGGAATTGTAAAAAGGCAGAAAAGGCACGGCTGGTGCAATTAAAGCAACTGTATAAAGTCATTAGGACTGTGGTTTAGCAATTTGGATGAATGGGAGGGTGAGTGTCACAGAGGAAAAGTTGGTTGGTTCTTCAAAGATTAATGATAACAGAATAAAAAGTGAGTGTGTAATACCATGTTTGTGATCCAGAAATGGCAGAAACCTTCATGCATAGAGATAAATTGGAAAAGCTTTGGGAAGGAAGGAGAATTACTTGTCATTGCTAGGCCTGGAAAGCTTGAAGTTTTTCTTGTACCTTACAGACAAAAAGTAGGGGTTTGTGTGGTTTGGAGATGGGACCTGTCCATTTTTTTGTCTTCATTAGGATGTTAACCTTCCCCAAAACAACTCTGGTTTCAGTCTTCACAATTGCTCAGCTTTCAGCAACAATTTCTAGGCAGCTTTGTCTTTCTGGGAAGAAAAGCCCAATCTGCAGGTGTCCTAAAGCCAGAGCTACAAGGTAACCCTTATTTATAAAGTTAAAAAAAAGGTGTGTAAAAGGTGTATAAAAAGGCTGAGTGGGAGAAGTAAGGCAGTGGAACAGTCAAGGACTGGGTACCCTCCTTTGGCTGAATATGGGCCATTTTCTTCATGCTGTTGATAGAAAACCCTTGAGGAGATGTGTTTCCAGAGAAAGAAGGTGGTAGGAAATCCTGCTTCCTGCCTGTGCTTTGGGAGAGCCTGAGCACAAAGGAACCACTCCTGGGTCACCCCCAGAGCTGAGTTTCAGCACACACACGGGGTGGGTGTTGTCACTCATGGAGAAGGGGACATTCAGATCTGCTGTTGGAAGTTTTTAAGACTCAGTGGTATCTTCCCAGAGCTCCTCTCACCCACCCTCAAACAAGCAGAACCCAGAAGCATTTCACCTCACTGCTCTGTGTCTCCTATTGGAATTCCATAGTCAGATTTTTTCCCTCATTACTTGTATCATTGAATAATAAAGTAAGCAAAGTAGTGCTTGAATTTTTAAAGAAACTGGTTTTCTGTTTTAACTTTCCTCAAGCATTCTCAGAGCACTTCTCAAAGAAATTCCAGTTCCTGGAAAGTCATGATTTCGTAGGGAACCAGGAGCTTCCCTCATTTCCTGTTCTGAAGTACTTGCAGGCATCAGGTTGGCCCAGAGAAGGAATGGACTAACAGCCAAGGTGTCAGTTGATTTTGGTCTTGGATAAAAGGTGGAGTTTTCTCCTTAGGAGCAGGAATTACTGAAGGGTTTGTGGAGAGGGTAAAAAAAGGCAGGAATGTGGCTGCAGAGTCCTGGCAGTTGTGGTTTACATGCTGAATCTTAAGATGGGTGCACTAGAATAGTCAGGAAGAGATGAATAAAATGGTCAGGTTAGAACTTCAGTTCCTTATGTATCATGACTGGCCACGTCCTGTCACTGTTTGTTTAACTTCAATTGCTTGAAATTTTGAAGAATGAGAGAAGCTCTTGATAAGGGCAGCAGTAAATTTGGGCAGTTCTGATCTTAAACATACTTGGATATTTAGTGGAAGGTGTTGCCCAGAATGTCTGTGTGTATTTCAGTATCCTTGAACATGAAGTCCATAATGACTTCCAGGCAGTCAGTGCTGATGCACTGGTGAGTGTCACAGTGTTTCCATCTTCAGGAACACTCATCAGGTTGATACTGCAAATGTTAAGGAAAATCAAGACTTAGGAGAAACTGCAAGTGCCTCCCATTATTTTCATGAATGTCCAGGTATGTTGCTGTAACCACCCAGGACAGGAGGGAGTGTAGGAGAGGAGACAGGAGAAAGTCACTGAAATTGTGCCCACAGTGAAACTGCCGGGTTACTCTTTGTGGAGTTGGTGAATTACTGTAGCTCTTGGTGTAATAATTAACTGTCCACTTGGACTGCTCTGAAATGTATAATTTCTGAAAATATAACACCTTCTTGCATGGTTTATGTGAACAAATGCTTGTTTTGTGTAAGACTAGAGCTCAAAGTAATGACCTTTTTATCTTACAGATCTGCCTCCAATCAAATACGTGACCATGGGGGATATGAAGACCCCAGATTTCGATGACCTTCTTGCAGCCTTTGACATACCAGACATGGTTGATCCCAAAGCAGCTATTGAGTCTGGCCATGATGACCACGAAAGCCACATAAAACAGAACGCTCACCCAGATGAAGATTCTCATGCCCCATCATCATCTGACGTTGGTGTGAGCGTCATCGTGAAGAACGTGCGCACCATCGATTCCTCCGACGCCGGGGACAAGGATGGCCACCACTCCACGGGCAATGGCTTGCACAACGGCTTCCTCACCTCAGCAGCTCTGGAGAGTTACAGCAAAGAGGAAGGGAAGTCACTTAAAGATGATGGGGCAGCTTCTGAGACTGCACTGAAGGATTCAGCTTTCAACCAGTTCAGCCCAATATCAAGTGCTGAAGAATTTGATGACGATGAAAGAATCGAGGTGGATGACCCCCCGGAGAAGGCGGAGCTGCGTGCAAATTTCAGAGCAAATGTGTTGGCAGGATCTCTATCCCAGCAGGAATACGACAAACTAAAGGCACTCAGAGGGGAGAACTTGATTAAATCTGGAATCCCAGTTTCAAGTAGTATAGATAAAAATAAAGTTGCTAAACGAGAGACGGAGGCAAACTCTGTGAATTTAAGTGTCTATGAGCCTTTTAAAGCTCGAAAACCAGAGGACAAATTGCTAAAAGACAATTCTGAGAAGCTTCTTGAAAACAGAGTACTTGATGGGAAACTGAGTGCTGAAAAAAGTGATGCAAATCTTGCCAGCCTTTCCCAGTCCAAAGCAAAGTCCTCAGCAAAGCTTTCTTCCTGCATTGCTGCAATTGCAGCACTGAGTGCTAAGAAGGCAGCTACAGATAGCAGTAAAGATTTACAGTCTAATTCAGGAGAGTCTTCTCCATTACCAAAAGACATGAGTGAAAGTCCCCGGGCTATTGAAAAGTCACCTGAGTCTCAGAGTCTCATTGATGGTGCCAAGAAACCATCTGGCAAGCCACCCGACAGTCCCAGGAGTGTATCAAGTGAGAACAGTAGCAAAGGGTCTCCGTCTTCTCCCGCGGGGTCGACACCAGCAATTCCTAAGGTTCGTATAAAAACCATCAAGACTTCTTCTGGGGAGATCAAGAGAACTGTTACAAGAGTGTTGCCAGAAGTTGATTTGGACTCTGGTAAAAAGCCAGAGCAGAGCGCTTCCATGGTCACCTCCATGACATCTCTGCTGTCCTCACCAACTTCTGCTGCTGTTCTCTCGTCTCCTCCCAGAGCTCCTCTCCAGTCCTCAGTAGTCACCAACGCAGTTGGAGCTGCAGAACTGGCACCAAAGCAGGTCACCATCAAACCCGTGGCTACTGCCTTCCTGCCCGTCTCCGCAGTCAAAACCGCCGGCTCGCAGGTGATCAACTTGAAGCTGGCCAACAACACCACGGTGAAGGCCACTGTCATCTCTGCTGCCTCCGTGCAGAGCGCCAGCAGCGCCATCATCAAAGCCGCCAATGCCATCCAGCAGCAGACGGTGGTGGTGCCGGCGTCAAGCCTTGCCAGTGCCAAACTTGTGCCAAAGACGGTCCATCTTGCCAACCTTAACCTTCTGCCTCAGGGTGCCCAAACCACCTCTGAACTGCGCCAAGTGCTAACGAAACCCCAGCAGCAAATCAAGCAGGCAATAATTTCTGCAGCCGCCTCACAGCCTTCGAAAAAGGTGTCTCGAGTGCAGGTGGTGTCATCTCTGCAGAGTTCTGTAGTGGAAGCGTTTAATAAGGTGCTGAGCAGTGTCAACCCCGTGCCAGTTTACATCCCAAACCTCAGTCCCCCTGCCAACGCCGGAATCACGCTACCTACACGAGGTTACAAGTGTTTGGAGTGTGGCGACTCGTTTGCTCTTGAGAAGAGCCTGACTCAGCATTATGACAGGAGGAGTGTGCGGATTGAAGTGACTTGTAACCATTGCACAAAGAATTTAGTTTTCTACAATAAGTGCAGCCTCCTGTCGCACGCCCGCGGACACAAGGAGAAGGGCGTTGTCATGCAGTGTTCCCACCTGATCCTAAAGCCAGTCCCAGCAGATCAGATGATAGCATCTCCTTCCAGCAACACTGCTGCGGCCGTGCTGCAGAGCCCAGGGGGAGCTGGCACACACCCCGTAACAAAGATGCAGTCTGGCTTAACTGGGACAGTGATCTCGGCCCCGGCGAGCTCTCCTATCATTCCAGCTATGCCGCTCGACGAAGATCCTTCCAAACTCTGTAGGCATAGTCTAAAGTGTTTGGAGTGCAATGAAGTTTTCCAAGATGAGACATCTCTTGCAACTCATTTCCAGCAGGCTGCAGACACGAGTGGACAAGTAGAGTATCCTATGTTTACATTCCAATGTTTCATCTATAAGCCTAGGAGACTTTGGATATGGTTTTACTTCCATTTAGCTGTTAATTATCTGAACCTCTGTGATTAAAATGATAAACAAAAACCATAAAAAGGCCTGCAAGCACTTACATAGTGAATGTCAATGCTTTTTAAATAAGACTTTTCTTAGAATCTTTTTAGGCCCTGAAGTTTGAAATTGACACTCTATTTTTGCTAAAATTTAGCATTAGCTTTCTTACAGCTGAACATTTGAATACTGAAATGAACAGGTTTTGCTAGCAATATTTTAATGCTTCTTTCTGTGCTTTGGAATTTGACTTGCCCATGGAATCCACTTAATTGGCACCCTCATTAACAGCCTGTGTGTTCAACCTGAACGATAGTTTTAATTCGTTCTCAATTGGTCCTCAGCTTGGAGAGTTCTCATCTAGCGCCCTGAGTGAGGCTTTGCTCCCACCTGCAGGGACTCAGGCAGTGACAAACGGCACACTGACTACTGACAGTGTGTTTGCCTCAGTCTTCCTTCGAAAGAGCAAAGCGCTGTTCACTGGCACCATTCCTTCAGGTGTGACCATTGGTGTAGTTGCTTGGGTTTCCTTTCCTCCTACGAGTGCTAATGAGTTAAACTTATAAGTTCTAAAATTCCTCACTAATGTATGTGGCCTAACCTGAAAGAAACACGTCATTCAATAAAACTTCATATTAATCAGTGTGCGCTGTATTTTATAATCCTAGAGGAGTGAAGGTGGTTAATTAAACAGTACAGCTGGATCTCTGTTGGGGTGTGCCAATTAAAAGGGATTCTGGTGTGTTTCAAAGCATTCAGTTGAGCTTTGGTGCTCAGCTTCTTGCTGTGGGGGAAGCTGAAAACCTGCAAGCATCCTCAAGGCAGTAACGCCCCAGAATATTCCTGGGAGTCACAGACCAGTGTCCAGGATAAAGATTTTTAAGTGCTGCAGTTAGGAAGAAATGCACTAGTCAGAGGAGTGCAGGCAGGTTCCTGAAGGATCTATTTACTGCACTTAGGACCTGTTCTGTAGCACACAGCAGCTCTGCTGTGCCCACCCCTACAGGCAGTAACATCAAGCCTGCAGAACCAACTGAAATTGTGTGGCTGACATGGCCCTGCCTCAGCTCCTCCCTCACTAACTGGCTGGCAGGATTAGACTGAAAGCCTGGATTCCCAGCAGAATGCCATTGGAGGGAGCTTCTCTTTGTAAGATCTGCAGGTGTGCCTGCCTAAGTGAGTGTGATAGCAGAGTGTGTTCCACCCTTGGATCTTGCTGCACTTACTGTGCAGCTGTTCTGAACAGTAATGGCTGACCATAAGTATATCCTGCACCAGCTTGAGTTACTGTATTCTCAGTAGTTTGGGTTTTTAGCAAACTGCTTTGCTGGTGCTTTTTGGGGGTAGATGGATTTTTTTCCCCATAATAGACCTGTCTGAGATCCAGTAGTCCTTGCAAAATCCCTGTGATTCTTGGTACTGGAAAATCAAGGAAGTAAGAAGGCCCCAAGGTAAAGCAAGTGGATGAGAAACAGAGCAATGTTATGAGAATAGGTTGGGAGGACGAGGCTGAAATGGGGGGAAAAAAGAACAAAGATGAAGTGATCTGCTCACTTTCGGGGGGCCTTTGTCTTTATGGACTGGTAAAGCAAACCCTTTGCCCTTCCCTCCCTCCCTCTGTCTAGTGCTTTTGCCCTGGTGCTGCTGAGTTTGCTCTCCATGAAGGTCCTGTTAGGCACTGCTTATCCTGGTGATGTACTGTGGGAAAGCAACTGAGATCTTCAGAGAATGTCACAATGTAGCTGCAGTGAGGTGGAGCCAGACAAGTGGGTTCCCAGGTGCTGCTGTTCAGGGAGGGAAGCCCTGGAGCTGCAGGAGCAGCAGGCAATGCCTGGCAAGGGGTTTGGGTCTCCTTGCTCTCCTTTCAGAGCTGCTGTACTAACAAGGCTTTATTCCCCCCACTCGTAGGCCCTGGAGCTCCAGGTTCAAAGAAAAAGGCTGCAAAGCACTGCAGGAAAAGAAGCTATTTTCATGTTCTTCCATTTGAGAACACTCTTATTAAATGTAGTTTTAAATGTTCTTTGCTCAAATATCCTCTAAAAGCTACTTAAATGTTTTTCTTAGTCCTTCTCATCTCTCAAGTTTTTCTGCATTGTGTTGGTGGCATCCCATAGTGGTGTGGCAGTGCTGGAGTGCTCAGCATGGACACAGCTCAGCTGAAGAGGTGCTTAGTGAGAGCTGTGCACATCCTGCTTCCATTTTCTGGGCTGCAGGGGTAGTGCTTGCTGGAGAAAGACTCTGTATAGGCATTCATTAATAAACATTTCGCTAATTTTTCATTAGGTGTTACCTCTTGAAAACCTGAAGTGAGGAATAGTCTGACTTGTTTTCCTTCTTAGTGCTTGGCACTGGCTTTTTGTGCAAAACTGCCATTGTGGGGGGAAGAAGAGAAGGAAGTTAGGCAAGATTGGTATTTTAACTTGGGAAGGAAGGAAAAAAGAATAATAAAAAACATTTGGATTTGGCAAACAAATAATAGGAATGAGGTTATTTGCAGCTTAATATTCTTTCTAGTGCCTGTGTAATTGCACAAGTGTGTCACTTTGTGTTTTCAGTGAGTCTAAGCAGTAACTGTTCTTCTGAACTTCTCATTACTGAAGGTAGAAGGTTTTGTTTAAAATAAGCAATGGTAGAACAGCCCTGAAAGATGAACATGAAAGATGTTCCCTATAAAGTTGTTACCTTTCTGTAATGTTTTATTTTCATTCATATTCCTGTTAAAGGGAATGGGGCCACTCGCTGACAGGTTTTCTGGCTGAGTGAAACCCCCATTTGCTTACAGGGGGGAAAGGCAGCAAATCTGGGCTCATGAATGTTAATGTTTGTCTTAGTTACAGATAGGAGGGTGTAGCTCCCATGGAACCTGCACTGCTCATTTCCCTTCATACTCTGCATTCTTGTGTATCTTTATTTTCCATCTCCACCAATTTTCCTTCTAACCCTTTTTTTTTTTGTCTGAAACTTTGACTTTAAATGCAGGCAGGTGATGATTTTCACAAACTGTGTTTTATTTTGGTGTGGGTTGGAATGAGAGAACTGAAGTTAATGCCACCATAAGCCCAAAATAAACTGGTAAGCAAACGTGCTGAATGTCAGAATTTCACAGTAGATGCTTCTTGTTCTACTGTAATCAGTCACAATTAAACGTTTTCTGTACTCATCAAAATAGCAGAGCAGGGGCCTTAACCAAGGGCATTATGTTGGGTCAGCAGCTGAGTCTGGCAGGCAGCTTTCTGCACAATCAGGGAGATCCCTGAGCTGGGCTGGAATGTTGTACAGCTCCCCTGTGGCATCACATCCCGTTTCCTTTGGTAGTGCTGCAGGCCAGAGGCTTTGCAAGGGCTCTGAACCCCCCAGATGTTTCTGTTACTGGAATAAGAAGTTGTGTTTTGCTGCTTTCTTACGTAATCAATGATGCTCCAGATTGTCCAGGACTGTATTGCAGCTTGTTAACACAGAAACAGCCAAGGGTAGACCTGGGGAGTGGTCCTGAAGCCTGGAAATGTGTCCCAGTTACGGCCAGTCAGGATTTTGCCTTCCAGCTAAACTGAAGTTGGTAACCCAGAGCAGTCCCAGTCAGCCTGAGAGTGTGAGTCCCCCCCTTCTGCCCATTGGTCAGTTAAGACAAACTATTTGGCATTTCCAAGCGAGTATTTCTGTGTGTTGTCCCAAAGGCTTTGAGCAGGGTGAGAGTGTGAAATGCCCACAGGTGGGTGAGCTCAGGCAAAGCCTTCCAGGAGGGCAGTGCATGTACCAATGCTGTCCCACTGCTGTGGGAGGCTGGCAGGAGTGCCCCTGAGCCTGCTCTGCAGGAATGGCAGGTTGGCTTTGCTTAGTGTGCTCTGCTTCTAATGTTTGCATTTTGCCATCTTGCTGTGGGCAGGACGTTGGAAAACTCTGTTTGGATGGAGATAGTTCAAACACACCAGGCTGCTGTGCTCACAGAGCATTTATTGCAGGATTTCTTCATTCATATGGTAGTAAATAATTTATAATGCAGCTCTGGAGATCTTGTTTGGTCTATATTCCTGCAGAGAGTACACATCAGTACATCTGCCAGACTCTTCCAGAGCACATTCCTATAAATACTCATGCCATGAAGGAGTCTTGGTTTTGATTTTAAATCTTGGTAAGTCACTGGTGAGATTCACAAGTCCCAAGAAATACTAGTAATAATTTGATTCTTGAGTTGCCTGGAGGCCCCTGGCACTATCAAGGTGATCTTGGGAGGCACCTGAGTAATAGTTGTGTAAATCCCTGTGCATCTCCCGTGGTCAGCAGGGAGTGAAGGAGCACTGTGGTGTCAGGACAGCCCAGAACAGCAGTGGGTCTGGCTGGCAGCACCTGCCAGCTCTGTCAGTGCTTGTCCTTGCCTGCTTCCTCTGGGCCCCACCCCAGTCATGACATTTAACCTTTGTTTGCTATGTTGCAGTGTTTGACACAAGAGCTGAACCAAACCAATTGTCTCATCTATTCTGGTTTATCGTTTAGAAGACATGCAATATCTGCCAGATGCTGCTTCCCAACCAGTGCAGTTTTGCATCACACCAGAGAATCCATCAGCATAAATCTCCCTACACGTGCCCTGAATGTGGAGCAATCTGCAGATCTGTCCACTTCCAGACCCATGTCACTAAGAACTGCCTGCATTATACCCGGAGAGTTGGGTTTCGGTCAGTATAACCATTCCTTTTGTTCTCAATTCCTGTATAATTGATGCTTTTCAAACTAATTTGCCATTTTCAGAAGTATTGTTTGGAGAATCCAGCTTCATGGGTTTAAGGTTGTCGTAGCAACAGTATTGTGAGTGTTACAAGTTTTGGAATAAATACATGAGGATTCTGCTTTATTTGGGCATCCACTTTTGCATATGATTAAATCAGAATATTAGCTCGTGTCATACAGATTCAGGACTTCACTGCTTATAAAGTCTAGAGAATTCAGATGGATTGCCTTAATTGCAGGTTTTTAAAAAACCTTTCTGAGGTTTTTCAAAACAATTCTAGATTGTTCTCTCTGGTAGAACAGTCATTTCAGTATTTATTTCCAGAATGTATTCACAAGATGTCAGTGGGCACACTGCACCTGCCTGGTTGGTTTCTCTTCTCTGGCAAGTCAAGATTCCTTGGCTTCACATCACTCACTCCAACAGCCTGGTCTTTTGGTTTTCCTTTGTTACTCTTCACTTTCCCTATTATTTTTACATTTTCCTCTAATGGCAGCTCACTGAGAAAATGGGGACCAGAGGCAATTCATAGAAAAGTTAAGCTTTGAAAGACTTGAAAAAATGTTTTAGCTTAGACTTTTCCTTGCACTGAATGGCAGGCAGCACAGCAGGAGATTAGAAGAGCCACCTGTACCACCAAGCTTTGCACTCCTAAAACATTTCCATTTCATCCTGGCTGGCTGGAAAAGGGGGATCTTCAATCTGACAGCAGGTGGCTCCTTCCCTCTTTAAGGTGCCACAGTTCATTTTCCAGGAGGGCTGTGCAATCTTCCACTAGGGGAAGAAAGCATTTTTATTGCATGGAGCATCTGTTTCCAGCTTGAATCCATGGCCTGACTTCACATTTCTTTGGGTTCTTCTCTTTTACCCTTTTCTCCCAAGCTGTCCCATCCTGCATTTCCCACATTGCTCCCTGCACTCCACTGCCCTTCTCTCTGCTCTGTGTCTCTTGGGTTTGTGCACAGAATCTCCCCCAGGGACTCCTGGCCTGCCCCAGTAACACCAGCAGGCTCACAAATCTTTCCCTGGGAATCTGAGTCACTAAACTTTGCAAGATGTCTCATAAATATCTCCTGTCACACCGATTCAGAATTTCTCCATCTGATGAGACTGAACCCAAATCACCCAGGCAAAGAAAAGCAGGATTTGGGAGTGTTAATATCTCCCTCCCCAGACTCCTCAGCACTGTGGGGCGTTTGCCTGAGGAGCAGCAAACCCTGCCCTGCCTTTCCAAAGGGCCTCAGAGGCTCCATTTGATTTAGCCCAAAACTTGAACCTGAAAGTTTATCTGCATCCTGTGAAGGTGAAAACAAGAAAGCTGTAAGAGCAGTCCCCGAGAGGAACTGTTGTAAATACGCAATGGTGGATGCTGAGGATCAGTTATTGTGTCCCATCACTAGAGCATGGTCAGGACATGGGCTGGGGAGGTGGAAGATGTCACCCCGCTCTGCAGAGGTGGCACCTGGGGATGAAATGTGGGAGTGAGGACCACACTGGGTTCAGCTCTGCATGAGCAGAGAAGATCTTAACAGACCCCCCCAAAGGCCCAGGACAATCTGCTTTAGAGAGTGCACTGGGAAGCAGAGACTAGATGGGTATAAACTTGATGAATAGTATTAAGAATGTACATTAAATGCCCAGAAGAGAAAGGATGATGCTTCATAAAATTCAAGGGTGATTGCTGATTGCAGTATATTCTTGGACTGATTTGGCAGCATGTAGGGCACTAAAAAGGCCCATTGTGTAAAGAAATCCTTATGTTCGAATATTAATTCCATTTTTAATTGTTTCATTTTATAATAGATGCGGAAAGGTCACAAATTTCCGACCCAGCAGAAGTATGTTTTTGAAAAATATTTCCTCAATTCCAATCTGATACATTGATATGATTGTAGAGATTCGGTTGAGTTTCCTGGAGTTGCAATCCAAGTGCTGATTTGATTACATGTGCAGAAAATCATTACCAGTGTGCCTTCATTAGATCTGAACAAGGGAAATGGTGCAAATATTCTCCTTACTGGGCGTTTCTAAATTGCTCTGGTGTACCTTAACCAATCCACTGCATGTGATAAGAAGGCATTTTGGAAAATCTCTTCCCAAATTTGCAGAGGATTTAAGCATTCTTTCTGCAATCAGTAGAACATTCCTCTGTTGATCCCTCTGTCTGTTTTACTGTGATAACACAAACACACGTTCTGACCTCGTACCTCTTAGATTTTCAAATTAAAATATGACATTTCTCATCCCTTACTTTGTGATCCGCCAATCACTGTTTATGTTGATTCTTCCCGGGTTGTTTGAATGACAGAATAACAGTTTTCCGCGGTTGTTACCCCTGTGTGTTTGTCTCTCCCCCCGCCTGAGGCTCCGGGTGGATTCCTGCTCTGACTCTGCTCCCTCTCTCCGCAGCTGCCTGCACTGCAATGTCGTGTACTCGGACGTGGCGGCGCTCAAGTCTCACATTCAAGGTTGTCACTGTGAAGTCTTTTACAAGTGTCCTATCTGTCCCATGGCATTTAAATCTGCTCCCAGCACACACTCCCATGCCTACACACAACACCCGGGTATCAAGATAGGCGAACCAAAGTAAGCAAAATTCATCTTCTACTGCACTTTGCCTGCCTTTGAACGAGCTGTGAAACTGCAGTCTGTCCTGTGCTTGTCACCAGTTGGTCATCCTGCCGGTGCTGTGGGGTTTGGGTAATGTTTGCAGGAGTTTTCAGCTGGTGGTTTACTGGGCAAAGGTTCCATTTCCCTGAACCTGCAATAGCAGGTCTTTAAGCACTGTAATTACAAAATGTAATTACACAAATGACTCGCACAGGTGGCTGCAGTGCTGCTCCTTCTGATGCTTTAATCTGCTGAGCTCATCTGCATTTTTAGTGTGAATTCAGATCATGTGATTCCAGAGCTGCTAAGACTCATCAGCACTTCTGCACAGTGATTTTCATAACATCTGGTTGAGAAGTTGGAAAAAAGCCATTTTATCTGTTTATGTAAGCTTTTTTTCTGATATGTCATCTCTTTCTTTCTGGCTTAAAGCAGAAGTGGTTCTGTTCTGTAGCTGGAGAAGCTGTGCCTGAACGTGGTGGTTTGCTGAAGGTGGTGGGTGACACAGGGCACGGGGGCTTTGTGCCAAGGTGTTGAACAGCAGTGAAAGGCAGCGGGAGCTGCAGGTGCTGACGTGTGTGCAGACACTTCTGCCCTCAGGTCTGAGCCTGCTGCCTCTCCCTGCACCCTCCTCTTCCTTTTCCTGCACTACTGAGAGCAAACACTCAGGTGTTACCTCCCTGTTTCCTTTGGAGGGTGCACAGAGCACTGGCACAACTTGCAGACTCAGGAAAACAGAAGGCAGAGCAGAGAAACAAGGTACCATGTGCTGTAATATAACAGAGTTCAGAATTTAGTTTGTTTCTTCTAAGATATTACCAGGAGATTTATTCTGTAGGTCGTTTGAACGTGCATCAAAGCAAAATGGCAGCAAATTTACTGTGTCTGATACCAAATGAAGACACTTTTGCCCACTGGTAAATGATACCTTGTTTTAATTCTGGATGGCATCTTCAGGGAGGGGATGTGACACACTAACACTTGAACCTTGTGTCAGACTCCCATAGGTCCCATTAGGGAAAACCAGAAGATTAAGATCCCTGTTTGTGTCAGATGCTTCACATATGAAAGGTGAATTGTGCCAAACTGTTTCTGATCAGCTTCGTGACTTGAGTATTTTGCATTAGTTTTCTATCCATACAGATATGCTTATGATGATATTCTTTATGAATTTATTTTGCTTATAAAAAGACTGAAATGAAATTTCCTTAAGTACTACTGTAATAGGTCACAGAATTCAGAGGTGAGAGCTCCTCTTGCCCATTTCAGTCAAGCTGCTGCCTTAAGTGCCTGCAGAGTGACAGGCAGGATTGTCCCAGCCCTTGCAGTGTTGGGAGTTCCCGGCCTGCCAAGTGCTGGGCAGAGCTGGCAGGTTGTGTTTGAGGCAGTACCTCCGGGTTTGGCCTTTCTGTGCTGCATTACAGAGCACCCAGCCTGTGTGGGCAGGTCAGGCAGGGCCTCTGTACTGGGGCACGCTCTGGTGGTTACAGGCATTTCCTGGAACTGGGTGATTTACAATCACATTACCAACAGTTGTTTCAGAACAGATGCAGTGAACGATTTGGTGTATGAAAAATGACGTTTATGTGGGATGAAATGAGATTATTTTAATACAGGGAAATAGGATGGCTGCTTGTCTTTCAACTGTGCAAAGCTCTTCTGTAACTCGAAGCTTTGGTTTCCCATAAAACCACACAGATGATCTTCTTTTATTCAGTAAGCAGTGTCACTTCCCAGGAATGGCACTAAGATATTTTTCATGGCTGATCTCTTGTTGAATACTGGAGAAATTCTTGTTTATCAAGACAAATTATAGATATCTACTGTATTATTGGTATAAACTGTGCTATCCCACAAATTACATTGTTTTAGGGAAAAAAAATTGGGAAAGAGAAGTACCATCCTGTGGTGCAGAAGCTTTCAAAACTCTAAACATCTTCTATGTGATTGAAAGTATTTTCCTGGGAGACACCACCTGTATTTATTCTATGAGGATACATGAATTCATTGCCTGGATTTCTGGGGAGTGAGAAGGCACATGGGTCATGCCTGCATCGATGTGAGCTGCAGGGCAGGAGCAAGTGCTGGAATGCCTTGAGCTGCCTGACTTACTCCAGTGTCCTTGGTGTAAATGACAGCCTGGCTAAGCACACCTCCCTGTAGGCTTTGGACAGTGTTTTAAGCAGTTACATGTTAAATAAAAAACCCCCAAACCAGCATACATGGCTGCACTTGGAGGGTAAAGCATTTGAGTAGCCATAGAAGGCACATGTATTCAGCTCTAAACCCACCAAGAGTTACAGTTTTTGTGTGAGAGAGATTGAGAAAGATGTCAGATTTTCTTGTGGCAGATCTGCAGCCAAGGGCTCACCAGAGAAGCAGGACAATAGTACATCAGTCATCAGATGTAAATAATACATTTGTCTTAGCACGTGTGAGAAACTGGGACCACTTGACCACAAAAACAGTGTCTTTCCCAGTTAATAGGAAGTGTACTCTTTGTCGTTTGGACTTACAGAATGGCTTGGACATTGAGGAAATGTCCTTGTTGTTGTCACCTTACAACACAGTTCAGAGTGATCCTGAGAACTCGGGAACTCCTGGTGATAATTGCTTAGAGGGATATGGGAAGGACTTGGAACATTTACAGGGGTAATGAGGAGATTCAGCATTGTAGCAGGCAGGGGGGTTTGTGGGGTGTTCTTTTAATGAAAGTTACTCTTTTGGACAGAGATGGGATTTGCTTTTGCTGGGCCAGTGGCTGTTGCTGTACTGAGCCCCTGTGGGTGGGGCTGTATTTCAGCTCAACTGCCCCTGCAGCAGCAGCACCACCGCCAGTGGCAAATGGCTGAGATTTCCCTCTCATCTGCTGATCTGTAGGAAAACTGCCTGTCAGGGGGGAGAGTTCCAAAGTCAGGTGTGCTCTGAGAGAGGAAGGGGTGGGTTTGGTGGTGTCTCTGCACTGCTGTGACAGACAGATTTATAAAGGCTTGTCATGGCAGACCAAGGAAATGCTGCCCTGTGCTGCTGGAGCTTTGGGGTATTAACAGAGTCTGGGCTTGGCATTCAGGAGCTTCAAAGCCATAGATGTTGCCAAAAATACATTTATCTTGAGGTATGCTACTAATTATGGTTGAATGAATCACTTCCTTAAAACATATTCCCTTTGCAACCTGTAACAGTTACATTGTCCTTTAGCTGACACGGGTTCAGAAGCTGAAGATGTTGAACTTGCAGAGTATCCTGAGCAGATGTTGGTGTTGAATATGTGTAACTGGCACATGCTGTTGTTTTCTGGCTTCTTGTTTGCACTTCTTAAATAATTTTTTCTATTTTTGTGTTTCTTCTGCTGCTTCCATATTTTGAATTAGTTTAATTTTAACTTTTTTCAGAGAGTGTGAAACAATTGCTTAAACATGTCAGACCTTATCTCTGATGAGAAAAAAACGTAAACATCATTATTCTTGCCAATAGATCATCAACATGACTGACATTGTTTATTGTACTTCTGTTTTTAGAATAATATATAAATGCTCTATGTGTGACACTGTGTTTACTCTACAACCTTTGCTCTATCGCCACTTTGATCAGCACATTGAAAACCAGAAGGTGTCTGTTTTCAAGTGTCCAGACTGTTCTCTTCTATATGCACAGAAACAGCTTATGATGGATCATATCAAGGTGTGTGGGCATCTTCTCTTCTTTCCTTCATAGATACCATTTTCATGCATTATATACTGTGAAAAGGCACAGAATAACACGACTGCTGAGAGAGATGTTCATTCTGAGGGGACAGCCTGGGAATATTGTTCTCAAATGTTAAAATGTTGTATTTTGTATGGTCTATCAGTTTTTCTATATGAATGTTGATGTTGGTAATACTGAGGATATCCCAGTGTGTTGCAACTCTATCAAAATAATACTGGGTGTGGTGGAGCCAGTCTGATCATAACAAGTCCTGAGCCTTATCTGTGGCATTCTGAGTATTATTGCTGTTGGCAGGAGCTGAGAATGCATCAGACATCATAAACCCAAACCTCTGATGCTCAGAACTCACCAGTTTGGTTGGTTGGTTTGTTGCTGGGTGATGCAGAGGTTACTTGGGTGTGCTCACATACGTTGACAAAAATGTGGATTTTCTCATAAACAGCCTTTTACCTGAAGATTCACTGTCACCCCTGCAAGTCCTGGGTTTAGGAATCAGCAGCTCTCTGGCTGTCCCTTGTTAGCTGTGTATTCCAAACAGCCTGTGTTGCCTCCTGTCATGCAGGCCAGGTCTGTTACCAGCACCAGGTGCCTGGACACCTCTGAGGTTACTGACACCCCTGGAGCCCAGAAGGGCAGTGCAGGTTCAGTGCATTTCTCTTGCAGAGACACAGAAAGTGCAATTTCTGTACAGAATTGTGGAAAACCACACATCTTTTTTGTTTGCTAAAACCATCATTTTGTGTTTTAGTCTCAACCATGACACTTGTAACCTCAGAATTCTCCAAAGTTGTGTTGAAAATAAGATCCCAAGTCTTGGAAAAAACAGTTGGTCATAAAGCCAGTCTTAAAGTTGGGGTGGAGATAGGGAAGGGCTGACCAAGATGTTCAAAAATACAAGGACTGGATATTTTCTTTGTTTCTGAATTAGTTGCACTATTTCTTGCATGTTTATTGCAAGAATTGTCTTATGCTGGATACCTTAAATGGTCCTTTCATGCATTAATGCAAAGCTGTGTTTTGTATATCTTTTGATCTACTCAGATGGTTCTTCTTATTTTCATTAAATTGGCAAATTCTGTATATTGCAGCGTTTCTGTAATTAGTCTTTTCTGACTCGGGTATTTACTGGAACAGTTCTGTTATATCTGTTCATACCCATTTCTGTAAGACCTGAAGATAATCTCAGGAGCACGATCTGCCTGCAGTTGGGGTCAGGGGCTGTCCTTCCCTAAACCAGGGTGGTTCAGCATCTTGCATTTTAAAGTTATGATTTGGGCACTGTTTAACTCTTCAGTGCTCTGTGCCAGTATCTGTGCTTTCAACGAGTGGGGTTTTAGCACTATAAGGACATTTTTGAGACTAAAATTAGAGGTTAGAGAATACACATTATTACTGGTTTTACCTGCAGGATGTGGGGACAGTAGTGGGGACAGCAGCAAAGCAGTACAAGTCGGACTTCAGTTAAGGGGAAGGAAAAAACCAGTACCAGGTTGTAGATAAAAGCAGAAAAGGACTGTCCAAGAGGCCCCTGAGTGCCAGACAGGGGCAGAGCTCAGCTGCACACAAAGTAATGGTTTGGTATGGCTAGACATGAACCATCAAGGCAGAGACAGCCCTGGATGAAAGCAGAACAAAAAGGGACAGAGGGAAGCTCAGGAGGAGGTTAATAAAAACTCCAAGAAATAACCCAGAATAATTCCTGCAGATGTCAGTGTTTCTTAATGGCCAAACCTATGTCTCATTTTCCTGTAATGACTCACTAGAAGAACATTTCAGCAGCCAGTGAGAGCAGGTGGTGGAGGACTGGACTGGACTGGAGGTGTGATGCTCCCTGTTTGCTGCCAGCACTGGTCTCCGTGCTGCACTTTAATCCCTTTTGTGTATTTTCAAATAAGAAGTGAAATGTCAAGTATTGAATTTAAAAGACCTTCAGAAAGTTGAGCACCAACACTTCACACACCGACAAGCCAGGCTGGGATAGAATGGCCAGGTCAGGTTCAGATGCCTGAAAGCACAGGAGCCTCTTTGCCCCTCCCCTGTGCACTGGGACACTGAAGGCATCTCCTCCTTCGCTCCCCGCCTTCCCTTCGCTTCAGAGCCAGGCAGTGGGGCTGTGTGCTTTGCTTCCTGTACTAACAGTTATGGGGGGGTGATTACTGTGTTTTCTTCCCTTTAACAGCACTTAAATAGAAGAGTATGCTCTGCAGATGAGGTTGATACTTGCTGCAGAGCCAGCAGGTAGTCCCAAGAGCCCCAGGATTTACAAAAGAACTTGTCACTGGAGTATCAGATTGGCATTCCTATATTCTCAGAATCAAGCATGTACTGAGTGGGGGTTTTGTTTCTGAGGTTACCTGAGGGATCAGTGTTCCATTTGGGCTGGTTAAATACATCCTCCAAGGGATGAGAGGATGAGAGCCCTGTCACAGTAAAGGACAAGCCTTTTAGATGTGGGAGCCCTCGCTCGTGGGTCCCTGTTGGGCAGTGGCCATCCCAGAGCCCTGTGGCCTCCCTGCTGCTGTGTCCCCATCCATGGGCAGAGCTGGGACACGTGGCTGAAGCCCCCCAGCTGTTCCTGAACTGGTCCCCGTGTTGGAAGGCTCGGCTGTCACCCCAGCACACACCACCCAGTTCAGAAGTGGGGCAGGAGGGGCTTCTCCCTTCTTACTGACCACTGATGTCAGTCGGTGAGGAAGGGTCCCTACCCCAGCGCTGCAGGGCCTTGAAAGCAGATCCCCTGAGCTGCCTGGGGGCCCTGCACACCCTGGATTGCAAGGGCTGTTAACAACAAACCCCTAAGGGAGGGTGCTCCTCATCTGAACACAGGGCTTAACCTCAGCCTCAACATAAAGTATTAATACACCCTAAATTATGGAGCTCTCTGATGCTTCCAGAGTTGCTTTTTCTTATTTACCAATGTGACAAGTCAAAATTTGTCAGTCTGAACCTTTCCTTCTTGGAAAGCTTCAGTCTGAAATGAAGATGTTCAACTAATATTTTAGGTAAGTAAAACAAGGAGTTACAGTTAACAATAAGAGCTGCTTGAGTCCTTTTTTTTCCTGCCTGTTAAACAGCAATTTAAACTTAACCCTACAAAGTAAGTATCTTCTTTTTTTTTGTGAAAATACCTACAGATGGTGTCTCTTACTGGTGTTGGCTGGGTCATGCTAGACCTTGCCTTTATTTAACCCTGTGTTCTGGTGATAATAGTGTGTGAACTGATGATTAGAGTTTGACAAAGAAGTAAGGGAAGGTTTTTGCTTCAAAGGGTCTGTGCATTTGGTCGGTACAACTTTGTACATCTATGTCAGTTTTGTACTTTTTTCTCTCTTTTATTGTAGTCTATGCATGGAACTCTGAAAAGTGTTGAGGGGCCACCAAACCTGGGGATAAATCTTCCTCTCAGTACTAAACCCACAACTCAGAACTCAGCCAGTCACAACAAGGAGGACACAAAATCTGTCAATGGAACAGAAAAGTTGGAGAAGAAATCTCCTTCTCCCATAAAGAAAGCAGAGCCTAAAAAAGTCACTAATCCTGGCTGGACCTGTTGGGAGTGTGACAGGCTCTTCAATCAGAGAGACGTTTACATCTCCCACATGAGGAAAGAACATGGAAAGGTAAAGGAATATTTATTGAATTTAAAAAAGTGAATCAAATCTGAAATGTGAAGTAATTTTTTCCTAAACTTCATCTGTGTTTTTGAAAATAATTCCTTTAAGTTCCATCATTATTCTTGTCTGTTACTGTATCTATTTCATAGTTTTCTCTCTGGCTGCTTAGTTTTTGTCATTTGCTACGTAGTCCTGCTGAGTTCTGCACACTCTTACTCAATTGGAGGCTTTTTCATAGAGTACCAAAATCTTTCCAAGAAGGTGGAAAGAGTGAATGATGTTGCAGTACTTCATCCAATCTATGTTCTTGTTTCCTCCTTGTGCCTTCTTAGTTCCCTTTTGCTCTTGAAAGTTGTATGAACGTGGCGGTGCTGGGGTAACACTCAGTCTTAAAGGTCTTTCTCACCTGAACAATTTGAATTTATTCTATTCTGAAGTTCAGTGCCTCTTAGGGAATGGGGCCTCAGTCTTGTTTCATTCAGCAGTGTTTCATTTTAAAGGCAGACACACTCTGTGGTTGAGCTGTTGCTCTAATCTTACATTTGTAGGCTCAGCAGAGTTAACAAATTGAATTTTGTATTTAAAGCAGCTGGATTTGAGGTGTCTTACTTAAAATGGATTGGAAGTGAAACACGGGCGTGCTGCATCCTCAAGTCAGCAGAGCCCCCCCAGTTTGATGTTGTTGCTTTGTTCAGTAGCATCTCCAGTTAAATGGCATCAAAGCCTGGCAGGCAGCAGGGCCCCTGCTCAGCTGTGTCTGAGCCAGGCTGGGCGAGCTCCGGCCCCTCGCTGGCACCCAGCAGTGTCAGCTCTGCTGTCCTCGTGTCACTGGGCGAGCTCCGGCCCCTCGCTGTCACCCAGCAGTGTCTGCCCTGCTGTCCTCGCGTCGCTGGGCGAGCTCCGGCCCCTCGCTGGCA
>JAWWEV010000095.1:71671848-71683149 GCA_035583235.1 Hafferia zeledoni
ACAGGGGAGCTCCGTGAGGGGAGCGCGGGAACAGGGGACAGGGGAGCTCCGTGAGGGGAGCGCGGGAACAGGGGACAGGGGAGCTCCGTGAGGGGAGCGCGGGAACAGGGGACACCTGGCCGTGAGGGGAGTGCGGGACACGGCAGTCCCATGAGGGGAGCGCGGGACAGGGGACACCCGGCCGTGAGGGGAGTGCCCGGCAGTCCCGGTGACGAGAGATCCGCGGTGGGCCCCAGCGAAGCCCGCAGGCAGGTGAGCCCCGACACCGAGGGAGCCACGGGCCGCACTGTTTGCCGTCCCTCGGCCGCTCCACTGTGCCCGGCACTGCAATCCCAGTCTTAGTGGGGCAGAAATGTCATATGACAGAAGGATGACTGCCAAATGTCAGGCAGTTTTCACATCATGCCTTGGCAGAACACAGAGATGGTCAGAGAGGAGACACAGTATTAATTCTACTAGAGAAACTGGTAATGTCGGAGTGACCAGCATCTTGCTGTAACCAGCTTCTCGTTCTGCCATCGTTTGTTTGTTCTATTCCACTACGTATATTCCTCCTATAACATTTCGTAGGTGGGGAGTTCTGTGGCTGACAAGATACTGAGGGAGTTGATAAAGTCCCAAGGTTGATAACACTGGCACGAGGACACTGACCACACAGAAGAGAACCTGAGTGTCCAGGCCCAAACCACTATAGCTGAAGAGAAACCCCTTGATAATGCCTGTTGGGCTTCCTAGTACGTCCCAAGAGAGAGAGGAAATATTTAGCCAGGAGCTTTGAACAGATACTTGAGACTTTCCAATAGTAAGAAACTAAATGCTCGTAAGTGAAATGCCTGTCAGATGTAGCTGGGGCAGAAGGAGACAAGATCCTTCAACTGGCTGCGTTGACACGTCCTCAGCAGAAGGGAACAGTATTGCCCCCAGCTGCAGCAGCTCGTAACAGAAACCTAAACTGTGGCTGAGCAACGTGTGTTTTCCTCTCACAGGCGCCGTGACCTGTCCTGGCAGAGGAGCACACCCGACAGCCAGCCTGCTGCTCCAGAGGGGTTACAGCTTCTGCTCCAGCCAGCAAGGACTGAGGGGCCATCCTGGACACGCAGCCAGTCCTGCTCCACTGGAAAACCACTGAGCTGAATCTCGTGTCCACTCTCCTTGGCTTTAAGAAGTCTGGTATGTTTGTTAGTTTTCTTGAATACTGACAGGATTTTCAACAGCGATAGGAAGGAAGGGAGCTGAGAATACACTTTCTGCTAAGGAATGGTGCTATTGAGACAGTTCTATCATGGTGTTTTCCTCATAATTATTAATTCACTGGCAGTCTTTTATCAATATTATTCTTCCTTAGGACTTCAGATGTTGCAAAGAAGTACAGACATTAAAAATACTATCTTGCTAAAAAAGTTTCAGTGAAAGAAGAAACAGACCACTCAGAAAAAGCCATGCTAATAGCCTTAGCAAAGTTAGAGTAAAGAAGTGGTTAAGGATCTAGATGATTTAATCCAGTTTTAAGAAAAGGTTTTACAGTGAGCAATTAGATGCTGTTTAAGGAATTAATCACTAATGGGTCATTAACTCTGACTGCTATTGTACAGTTAACAAGCCGAGGCAGGATTATTAGACTCAGCACCCAATTAAGAAGCAGAAGGTATTTACAACAAAATGAACAAATGAGCTTTTAAAATGGAACGGGACAATTCAAAAGAAAGTGCAGGAACATGGAAAACTAGATAGGGTAGAAGAAAGATGTGAGTTTGCCTATGTGCCTGTCCTTTTATTTGCCCACTTATGTTTAACTGGTAAAACATTTACTTGTAGCTATAAACTCATAGCTTTCCTTGAAGGATATGACTGGACACAGTCGGTCCATTACAGTGTTGACAGCTGATCACCAAGTCAGGGGGGTCTTTCTGATGGCTTTATAGGACACAGGAGAACTGGAGGCAACAGGGAGAGAGGGTAGTAGTGTCAACACGTGGAAAAGCAGCACTGCAGTCTTGGGGAGTTACTTATTAATTATGAGCAATAAGCACAGGTAAGAAAGAGCTTTTGGGCAACAGCTAAATGTGCTTACCTGCAGTAGGGTTTTCAACTTTGGAGCCACAGTTGGACTGCAGCCAAGTAATGGCAAGTGGGATTGTTCCTCCCTCGAGGAGGAAAAGTGTGCAAAGCCTGTGCAGCTTCTTTTCCTGACAGCACTTCTCTCTCTTTGCCAAGGAAGCCAAGACCTGTATGCTGGGCAGGCTGGGCACCACCACGGATTCACACACATTGTCAGGTCCAGAGCCCAAGGGGAGGGTCTGCCCCAGCAGAATTCCCTGGGCCTCCCTGCATCCCCTGAACCAGCACAGCTCAGAGACAGCAAGCCAGGGAACCTGGGCACAGCGTGTGTTCTGGTCCAGAGAGGCGGGGTAGATCTGCAGGGAGGCTGGGGAGAGAGAAAAAGGCGTTTGCAAACAGAGGGATTCCTATTATTATCTGTAAAAGAAGCTCTGCAGACAATAGATGGGGGCTGCTGTGGAGGAGACTGTGAAGGGATGTTTAGAAACTGCTGTCTAAGGTTAAAAAGCTCTCTGAAGTGAAGCTGAACAAAGCTGACATACTTGTTTCTGACAGGACTCCTCAAAGATTGTGAAAATATAATTAGATGCCAGCCTTTGTCTGGCCACAACGAGTGGGAAATGGTGAAAGGAGAGGTCTCCCAGTCTGCATTGAATCATCCCCAGGACACAATGAGGGCACTTGTGCATCTTTCTCTCTTCCCTAATGAGAAACGTTAATTGCCACAACCTCCCGAGTGTGTAGAGCACCCCATGCCCAGTGGAGGAGAAGGGGTGTTTCATTACAGCTTCTCAGCCCCATTACAGGCAGTAACAGAGATAATGAAAACTAAAGATGCCGCAGTTTTAGGTGATGGGCACTGGGTGGGCAGGGGGGCAGCAGCACAGCCCAGCCCCATGTCAGCCTGCAGGGGCTGTGCTGGGCAGCCAGACCCGGCAGGATGGACCCACCAGGCCCCAGCGACGTGTCCAGTGTCCAGGCAGTGACCGTCTGTCTCCTGCTGGGCCCAGGGCCCAGGACTCTGGAGCATCTGCTGTTCTCTGCAGAGGCACCAAGGGTGGGGGACTGGCACCAACCCTGGCCTGCCTGGGCAGGGATGGGCAAAGCCCACCTGAACTTGGGACTGCCATTGGAGTGCTACGCCTGGCCAATGGACTGCCAGGGCCCCAGCCTTTCTGTGCCCAGCGGGGACCCCCATCTGGCCACACTCCCTGTTGTGGGCCTGCAGACTCCAGTGCCACAGCAGCTTGGGTAGGGTCCTGCTGTTGGAGGGAGAAGAGTTCACAGCCAGGCATCTCCCACCCCTTCGCCCATGACAGGCAGTGGAGGGGCCAACCCAAGGAGCCCACCTGAGTGCAGAAACACAATGCACAGCCTCCATGCAGGTGGTGCCATTTAATGGTGCAAAAGCAGAAATCCCTCCCCAGGTATGGCAGGATACCTGGGCTCCCAGGCGCCTCACACAGCTCTTTGCCCTACTGCAGCTTTTATTGTGACTAAAGGATCCAGCCAAGGAGAGAGAACAAAAGAGATGGTTTTTCCTAAAGCTATGATCAGGCCCCTAACTCTTCAGGACATGTTGAAAAGGGAATTAAAGGGACCACAAAATACAAAGCAAGTCAAGGCGTGGAGGAAAGGCTGGTGCAAGGGACAGCCCTCCTGTGCCCGGCCATCTGGGGCAGCCAAGGCAGGGTAAGGGTGTCCCTCAGTCATCCTGGGCCAGGCCTTCCCCATGGGTTTCTCCCAGGTGCTGAGAGGGAGTTCAGATTGTCTGCCAGGGCTTGCCAATGGACTGGATGTGCTCCTTGGCCTTCAGCCGCAGGGCGGCAATGCTGGTATTGCGCGGGTCTGCCTCGTCCAAGGGGAACTTGTCCACAAAGGTGGCCCCACACTGGTAGGGTGGCGGCGGCCCCATGGCCCCCAGGGGCTGGAGCGCGTGGGTCACTGCAGGAGAGTTCAGGAAGGGGGGTGGTGTGTAGCTGCCGGGCAGGCTCTGTGGCGAGGCCACGAAGCCGGGCAGGCTCTGCAGGGCCGTGCTGCTGGGCACCGGCGGGCTCAGCCACGTCTCCAGGGGCAGGTTGCTGCTCAGAGGACCCATGGGTGTTGCCTGCGGCGAGCGGTTGAAGGAGAGGATGGGCGAGTCCTGCAGCTTCATGGAGGTCACCTCCAGCTTCTCCTGCCGCCTCCACTTGGCCCGTCTGTTCTGAAACCACACCTGCAAGCAGAGCCGTATCAGCCGGGCCCCAGGCAGTGGCAGAGGCTCGCCCGTGGGTGCAGCGATGCACATGAAACACGGAGAGGCAAGCACGCAGCTGGCGATGCGCTGTGCCGTGCCGAGCAGGGGCAAAAAGGGGTTTGGTGGGCTCAGGCGTTTTCCGTGCCCCGTAGGGGTCGAAACCAGCCCCGCGGCAGAGCTGGCCCGCCTGTCCAGCCGGCGCACAGCGGCTTCGGCGGCCCCGGGCTGGGGCACGCCGCTCAAAGGGCCGCTGTCCGACGGAAACCGACCCCGAGCCCCGCGCTGTCCCGCCGGCCGGGCCGGACCGGGGCCGTGCGGCAGCCGCGCCCGGCGCTCCGGCGGGGCCGCTCAGCCACACACCGGCCGGGGCGACCGTGCTGCGGTCACGGACCCGCGCTCCGGATCGGTGCTGCTCCGGCCGCCGGGAACGCCGGGCTGCACCGAGCCGGGTTGGGCCGTCCCGTGTGTGGCTTCCCGGTGCTGGGGGCCGGCGGGGCCGGGCCGGCGCGGAGGGCTGGGCCGGGCGTTACCTGGACGCGGACTTCGGGCAGGTTGACTTTCATGGCCAGCTCCTCGCGGCTGTACACGTCGGGGTAATGGGACTTCTCGAAGGCGCGCTCCAACTCATGGAGCTGGTACGTGGTGAAGGTGGTGCGGTTCCGCCGGTGTTTTTTCTTGGGCTGCTCCTCGTCCGACGGTTTCCCCTCGCCGCTGCTGCCGGCGGGCAGCTCGGGGCTGGCGCTGCCGGGGCAGTACGGCTCTGCGAGGGGCAGACAGACGGGTCACGGGCTGGATCTCCCCGCAGGGCCCGTCCGAGGGTGCGGAGGAGCGGCGCTCGCCCGCCCGCCCCCCGGCGCCCACCCCTCGCCCACCGCGCTCACCTTGGAAGCGCTCGGCGCGGCCCTGGGGCTCGGCCGGCGGCGGCTCTCCGGGCATCTTGGGGAGGCAATGCCGGGGCCCCCGCCGGTCCGCCTCCTTGGCGGTGCCGTCGGGCGGGAAGGCGCCCAGCAGCCCGTCCTCCTTGGTGAACCCCAGGATGGCCTCGATGCTGTGCAGCCTCGACGGGTTCCCTCCGGGGCTTCGCGCCGCCGGGGCGGACAGCGAGAAGGCGCCCTCGGCCATGGCGAGCGGGGCGCCGGGCGGGTGCATGGGGCGGCCGGCCCGGGGCCCCGGCGCGGCGCTGCGGTCCCGCCCGGCCCCGGGGCGGCGCGGGCAGCTCTGGCACGGCGCCTCCGGGCGGGCTGGCCTCCTTGGGGCGGGGGAGGAGTGCCGGGGGGCGGTGGGCGAGAAGGAAGGCGAGGCCCCCGCGCCCCTCCGCCATGGAGGGGGAGGCAGGGCATCCCCCGGCCCCCCCGCCCCGCCCCGCCGGCCCCGGCCCCAGACGGCGCCGGGCGAGGCCATCCGGGGCGCTCGAGGAGGGGCGGGCCGGCCCCCGCTGCACCCGGGGGCTGGTTCGGGCAGGGCGCCCCGGCGAACCCCGCAGCCGGAGCCCCGGGACAGGGCCAGTGCTGTCGGAAACCGCGGTGGGACGGGCGGCGAGCGGCGCGCCGGGCGCGGTGGGACCGACCCGGGACGGCGGGAGCCGCGGGAGCCGCTGCCGGGGGCGCGGCGGCCGGGCCCGGTAAAGGGGGCTCAGCGAAGGGGCTGGGGAAGGGCGGGAGCGAGGCAGTCCCGGGCCGCAGGGCAGCCGCTGCCCGGCGCCTCTCCGCGCTGTGCGGCGGCTCTCGGAGCCTCGCCGCGTTTCTCTTGCCCGACGGCTCGAGCCCACATCCCTCCCGGCCGGCTTTTACGTGCGTCGGTTTTACTGCGGCCCTTCAAAAGCTGCCCCCCGGGAGAATCCGCCGTACCGGGCCGGGGCAGGGGCACTGGGGTAAACGCTGCTGCGCTGGTGCCCCGCGGGCCGCTCGCCCTGCGCCCGGCTGCCTCCAAGGGCACTTCACACACCAGGTGCTTGCGGGCAGGAGGGATGCCGGAGACACCTGAAGGAGGTGGACTCATCCTTTAAGGCTTCTCAAGCCCCGCTAGGCGATATTCGTGAGGAAGTTTTCCAAGATGCCCGGATAGGACAGAGCCTGTCCTCCAGGGCACGAACGGGGCTGGGAGGGAGCAGGCAGGGCATGGGTTCATGGGGGATGTACAAAATGTTTTTGGAGGTGAGGCACAGAGGCAGATCCCACACATCGCTTTGCACTTGGCTTGGTGGAAGACGTGGATGCGGCACAGAACCAGCCAGGCAATGGCATCACGTCTCCTGCATCAGTACTTTTGCTGCTTTGCTCTTTCTGTCACTTTATCACTTTTTACTCTACCACTTCCCAGTTCCTGAGGCATGAGGGGTCTTTTGTCCCAGGTGGCTCAAGGGCCAAACACAGTAACATCCAGAGTGCTTGTGAACCTCCACTTAGCTTTGAAGATGCTTCCATTTGAAGCCTGAGGAGAGTGTATGTGAATGAAAAACATCATTGATGCTGCTGCTTCCTCCAGATATATTTGTTAGTCTAATAAAAGGTATGACCTCACTCAATAAATCTTCCCTTTGACTTCCTCCCCTACCAAAACGGGCTGTAGTTTGTGTAGATTTTTCCAGAAGAATCACTTCACAGGTTGGCAGTGGTTTCTTCCAGCAGTGCCCACACCTTTTGCAGATTTATGGTCTTATGTCCAAGTTTAGAAGTGCGTGGCTTTTTCTAGCTCCAGGTGAGGCTTCCCTTCACTGGCTGCTTGGGAGTGGGGGAGTGAGTGAGTGGTTCAGGGCCGAAAGAACTCAGCCATCCGTTTTCAAAGAGGGAAGAGGCCAACAGAAGAGACAAGAAAAGGTTAGTGTGGCTTTTGTGCACAATATAAAAAGCAAGTCAATACCATTGTAGGGGCATTGGAGGGTACTCAAAGCAATCAGTCAGGGGCCATTGTGTTCCCTTAATCTACATGTGTATTTCCCAAGAACTCTATTAGTGAAGATGAATGAACTGTGCTATGTCCCTAATTTCTTCTAATTTGGAGCTATGGTTTTACAGCACAAAACATGCTCTTCCTTCCAGGAGCCCTGGACAAATTTGGGAGTCATTTTTGCTTGTTGTAGAAGGATAGCAAGGTGAGCTAAAAATCCTTAGCCACGGATGCTGCCGACGGGGTGCCTGTCAAGATTGTTAGTGACCGGGGCAAAGCTCCGTTTTTTTGCTGTTAATCACAACGTGAATGTGCAGCAAAAACCCCCTTGAAGGCGATGCTTGAGTCCCACACAGGACACAGGAGACTTTCCTAGCCGAGAAGGTTCCTCTTTCCTCAGCAGTAGACTACTACAGTTGTGTTTTCCACGTGAAGCTGCAGTTGTCACTGTAGCATCTTTCTTGCAGGGGAGTGGAGCAACCCCCTTGGTCCCCATTTGAAAAAAAATGCCTGAAAAAATTCTATAACCCTGTAGCAGGGCAGAGACAGCTCTGACTCTTCCAGCTCCAAATCTGTCTTTTCTCTCTTGCCACACCTCAGGCATTCATGTGAGGCATCACGGTGCTCCGGGGAGGAAGGAAGTCTAACGGTTCTCTGATAACAGAATTTAGAACAAAGAAAGGTAACGGAGCATTTCCCTTTGGGTCTAATGTACTGGCTGTCAGTTGAATCCCTTTCTGCCACAGTCCTCTGGGACCTGTGTCTTATTAATATGAAGCCTCAGAAACTGATCTGTGGTACATCACACCTTTGCAAAGACTGTTTACTTTTGGATCTTTGCAGAGAATCAAATTTGAGAGTATTCTTAGGGGATGAAACAGGCAGGATTTGTTACTTGCCTTTCCAAGAGATACTCTCCATTTCTTTTTTTCTCAATGTATGATTACAATTACTGCTGAAATTATGCTTGGAAACTAACAAAAATTCTCAAGATGGACAGTCTCTGAAGTGCAACTGCCTTCTGTACCTCCTTCCTGCACAAGCATAGTGAGGACTAAATGGGAACAGATTTCATCCTGTTGGTGCACTTGAGACCTGTGTATGGTACGTGGCTTCACACAAAGAAATCAGCACCATAACATGCCACAGATTCTTCCTTCCTTTGCTCCTGCCTTTCCTTTATATCAAGCTGAAATAATTACTGCCTTGACAGAGCAGACATTTGAAGCTGAAGTCACCCTGCAGGTGGGATGTCACTCTCCAGCCAAAGATATGCAGCAGGGAGCAGCTCCCTGAAAGATCAATGGGGCTTCCAAGGTCAGACAGCAAATCAACAGAGGGGAAGCAAGGGAAAGAGGGAAATATTCATCCAGAAGGAACCTGGACCCTCCTGCACTTTGCATGCCCTGTGTAATCCAACAGATTGTTAAAAACTGGGAAAAAAAAATGGCTTTGCTTTTTCCCTCCCCAGAAATTTTAAGTTGTGCAGTTTAAGAACCCTCTTGGAAACATAATGCCCAAGGAAGCTGCTGCTTCCTCCTATCACTGTATTACTTTGTGTTCTGGTGAGATTTGGCTTTTTCTGCCCCAGGAGAGCCAGCTGTGTTTTCTCCAGTGTCTGGGCTGTGGGTATGGGATAGGCTGAAGCTGCTCTGGTAGCTGGGAAGCCTTTTCTGATGGGCACACCATGGGCTGGGTGTGAGGGCACAGGCATTTGGGCTCGCCATGCTCAGCCATCCCTCCAGAGGGAGGGAGTGAAGGTTCATGGTATAAGGCTATATTAATGCAATCCTTCTTTACTTGTTTTCCAATTAGCCTAATTGAATTCAGATTGCTTAAAAGTGGGCACTAGAGACATTTATCTTGATGGGATGACGGCCTTGAGCTCCAGCGATCCTATTAACTGTAAGAACCCAAATCCCAGGTAGGGCCTGTCCAGCAGTAGCTGCCATGTGACCTAACACTTTAATCTGCTCCTCTGCTGCCCTGCACACACACAGACAGACCCACAGACATGTACACATCCCTTCTCACACGTGCACAGCTGCATGTACACGTGTACACGTCCGTTTGTGCACACCCATGAGCACAAGCACGTCTCTACACACATGCAATGCTGCTGCCTTAGGGCTTCCACAGCCTTAGGAGACAGGTTTAGTGCAAGACGTTGGAGAAAGACATAGGAGAAAGCTGGAGCAGAGTCAGTGAGCTGCCTGCCTGCCCACCCTGCTCCAGGCTCCCCTGTGACCTGTCCCCAGGGATAAGCACCCGGAGAGCTGCGTGCCCAGTGACGTGTGCCCGCTGTGGCCCTGCCCCCTCCTGCCTGCCTGTCTCCCCAGGCCTGCCCTGGTGTCAGGGGACAGGGACAGCTGGGGCTTGGAGGGATGAGCCCTCGAGGTGCTGGCAGGGAGCAGGTACAGCCGCCTCCAGTAGGGTGAGGATCAGGCTCCTCCTGAGGGCAGATTTGCTGCTCTGCCCTGGCCATCGTTAACACCCTGCAAAGGGTTCTCAGGGAGATCTGGGGCAACGATGCTGTGTCATCCCCCCCTCTGGCTCTAGGCCCCACTGCACCCCACTGCTCCTGTGCCCAGCCCAGTGCCAGCCCCAGGGCAGGTGCAATGGTGCTGTGTCATCCCCCCCTCTGGCTCTGGGCCCCACTGCACCCCACTGCACCCCACTGCTCCTGTGCCCAGCCCAGTGCCAGCCCCAGGGCAGGTGTAAGCCCTGCTGGCCCCAGCAGCCCAAGGAAGCTCCGTGTGAGTGTGGGGGCTCAGGGCAGGAACGAGCACCTTCAGCTCTGCCACTCCAGACTGGCAGTGTGAGTCTGCCACTCCCCTGCCAGCAGCACTTCACTGGGGCTGGACAGGGCTCCCATCCTGCACCAGCCCCCAGCCAGCTCTCAGTCCCACTTGCCTCTGCCAGCCCTGACATTTTTTTGGAATCTCATTAATCGCTTGTTTGGTGATTCTGACTGTACTTTCTTCTCTGACCCTTGAAACCGTGAAAATGCTGAGCCTGTATCTGCTGACGAATTTAATTAGATCCTTTAAACCACCAGATGCTTTCAGGAAGATTTTCAGGATGTCCCAGGCACATTTTAATTCAGAGGTTGAAAGCCTTAGGCTTGTTTACTTTGGTGTTTTATGGATAAGACAATTCAGTCTGTAAAGCAACAGAACAGTGTGGACACACCAGCCAGATTTGTACCAGTGCAGGGGGAAACACATTGATCCTCACAAAGCACAGACTGGTTGGACTGAACTGGTGACTATTTGAACTACTTTATGTAAAGACCCCACTTGTCTTTCCACATATAATTACATTCTCTGGTGACATGTGAGAGAAGGATCCCAAGAGGCAGAAATCAGATCAGAAATCTTGGTGGTTTGAGGCAGAAGAGCTCTGGTGCTCGATGGACCTGCTGAAGACAGGTTTCTTTCCTAAAGAAATGACCTGCTAGAGTGTGAGAGCCATTGAATGCAACAGGACATCCTCTGGAAAAAGCAAGGAAGGTCAAAACTTGTCAACGTGTGTTTCTTAGGGAAGGAAGAAGTGAGCAAGAAGAAAAAGTGTATTTTCCTGGGATTAAAATGGTGAATATACTGGATAACAATTTATTGATTAAGACACTTTCTCAAGAGGATCCCTTGCATCCAAGAATCCCCTTATACAGAGCTGTCCCACAGAGGGAAGGACCAGCACCTGCCACCTGTCCCTGTCCCTAAGCCTGCAGCTCCAGCATCGCTGCTGGGAAGCCTCAGCTGGTGGTTCCTGGAGGGCTGGGGACACAGGGCAGGGCCCCCACACTGCCCAGGGCTGTGCAGGGACACAGGGCAGGGCCCCCACACTGGCCAGGGCTGTGCAGGGACACAGGGCAGGGCCCCCACACTGCCCAGGGCTGTGCAGGGACACAGGGCAGGGCCCCCACACTGCCCAGGGCTGTGCAGGGACACAGGGCAGGGCAGGGCCCCCACACTGCCCAGGGCTGTGCAGGGACACAGGGCAGGGCCCCCACACTGCCCAGGGCTGTGCAGGGACACAGGGCAGGGCAGGGCCCCCACACTGCCCAGGGCTGTGCAGGGACACAGGGCAGGGCCCCCACACTGCCCAGGGCTGTGCAG
>JAWWEV010000098.1:0-46049 GCA_035583235.1 Hafferia zeledoni
CTCGGTGTTGGGGGTGGGGGGAGGCTCTGACTCTCTGTCTTGGAGGGCTGGCAGTTTGCCAGCTCAAACCACGACAGAAGGCAACAGGCACACCCTCTAATCTTAAGTCCCAATATTCAGACATCAGACAGACAAGAAAAGTCTTTTCCAAAAGTCTTTGGAATTTTTAAAGGAAATTGTAATTTGATTTTCACACACACACACACACAAAATAAAAAAAATAAATTAAGTGTTCAGTCCATTTGGGACTCACTTGCCAGGAATATTTTAGTAAATGAATCTATTGTGTAAAGAAAATAAAATTATTCCCAGGAAATTAATGTAGAAGTTTTATCCAGAAACCCAAACCTGAGTTTTAGGTTTATCCCATGACCCTAACTCTCTGCCCAAAGAAATAAAATGTTGTACTCTTGCAACAGACAGCAGAGCAAACAAATGGCAAACTGAGGCTCAGCAAGGAATGAGTAAGTTCAGGAAGATGACACCCTTCCTGCAAATACCTTTCAAGCAGAAAAAACAGCAATATGGGCCAGGCTCAATACTTGCTGCAGTGTTTCATACACCTCTTACATTGGTGCAGTCTGCAGAACACGTTATTTTAGACATTTACAAAACCAGGTTGGCTGCTTGATAAAAGGATAATGTAGTTTCCCAGTGTTTCATAACCTTTGTCATTTGCAGCACTTTTAACAACAATCACTAGAATATTGCCTATATATACACAAAGTGATCTTGACCCGAACAGAGACAGTTCCTTTAACAGTGTCCAGAAAATAAGTTTTACCTGATGACCAATCTCAAATGGAGGCTGCTCTGCTGAACCAAACCACTGTTGTTCACTTTATTCCAAATGGTTTACTGGGGGGAAAATTGCTTGGGAATGTTTGGCAGCACTTTAAAATTGCTAAGGTCAATTCTTTTAAAATATATGTCTACCCATAAAGCCAGATGCCTTGGGCTCATGAGTGTAGTTTACAGCTGTCTGAGAGACAAGAGGAGAGTGTAACTGATACTTTGTTTCCCCATCCCATTTGAAATGTTTTCCTTCTCCGAGGTATGGTATCATTTAAGGAAGAAAGGAAGCATCTTGGTTGAACTCGATGCTCTTAGGAGTCTTTTCCAACCTTAATGATTCTATGACCTCTTCTGCTGTGGTGAATGCTACTCCATCAAACAGTCCTGTGAATGGACATAAAGTATTAGATTTCTAACTTATCAAACATCTAGGAGTAAATGCTAATCTTTTTGACTTGGACAACTGTGTTCCTTTCTTGTGAAGACAAAAGAGGAAAAGAGGAAGCCAAATTTTCAGACAGATTGCATTTGAGTTGGTTCTGAATTGAGATCCTGAAAGATTGCAAATACTGAGTGTAGACAGAGGACTGATAAAGTAGCATTAACACAATGTTCTGGACTGTATCATGCAGTGTCACCACCTGGATTTGGCTGTGCTTTCTTTCCAGACAGAGCTAACAGTACATTTAGAACTCGGCATCCAGGCATGTAGCAATGCAGTATCACACATAACTTCGGGACTAAAACTGAAGAGTGGACTTTAGCTGTAAGAAAGGATACTATGGTGTGATGGAATTACCCACACTGGCAACCACCCAGCACATCAAAGCTACCAAATCCATGGTAGCATGATGGAGCTTGTTTTATCTAGATGATACAGGATGTGTCACCTACATGTGATGCAGATATTACAGTATGGGAGCATGGGAGAGTTTGGAGCTTTGTGTCTTATCCCCCAAGAGGCATATAAATTTAAAAAAAAATTTGTGATATTTAAATAATACCAAAGCCTTGCTGTTGTTTCTTCTTTCACAAGTGAACAGATGTACTGAAACCTGCAAGAGGAGCAATAAAAATTAGATAAATTTCTACATGTGTTTTGCCAGAGGCTGATGCGCCTCAACTCCATCTGTTTCTCTAACCTGAAACTACAATGTCCTCCTTAATAATCTGAAATAAGAACCAGAGTAAAGGTAAAGGGGAAAATCAGCAGGAGAAAAGTGACCTGGGCCACATTTAAATGCTGACCTTAAATCTGTGAACTGCATTTCTATGAATTTTCATTCTTTATCCTGCAAAATTCCCCACAATAACCTCAGGTCTGTCCATGTTACCTTTGATACTTTCCTTGGAAAGAGACAGCATTTCTGTGACCAGTCTGGGACTGCATATATATTATTGGTGAGAATGTGTGTACTCTTTGGCTAGGTTGCTGTAGTTAAATTGTATTTATTAGGGCAGAGTTCTGCCTGCATTCTCTCTGACTCTCTTCTACCCAAGCAGTGTTTGACACCAGTTGAAGGAACTTCATTACCTACCTCTCTTTGAAACTTGGTTAAAATCCATTCACAAAACTCAAGTGACTGAGCTGGACAGACAGACTCATAGACAACGCTTTTATTTAAGTCTCCTTTTCTTTCAAAACACCCCCATTTTTTCAGTTTCTGGGCTTGAAGGAAGAAGACTGAATTAAGTTATAGATAAGTCCAGCTGAAGGCATGACTGGGCATAAGTGTACATATAAAAATATACGTCAGTGATATGGTCAGTGGTATCAGAAGTTATAATGCTGACCCCATAAATGTCCTTTCACAACGTCATGACTCTCCTCCTTTAGTATGAAATTTTCCTGCCTGTGAAATTAGAATAATATAGAGGAGCAGCTCCTCAAGATTGTGACAGCCAATTTCTTACTATCACAGTAGGGCATGCATGGGCATATTAATTCTTTAAGAAAAGATTACCCATCTTGTTGAGGAAAAAATGAGCGTGAGGTAATATAGTTTAGACAGGAAGATCTTTGAGGCTTTTTCACTGATATAGTTTTTCCAGACTTTAGAAAAATCTACTCTGATACTCTAGACTAGAAAAATCAGTGTCCTTACACACCTTGAGCTTGAGTGCCCTGTGTCCAGAAGTGCAAAACTTGACGTCTGTTGGGAGCCTCATGCAGCTTCAACCTTTTCCCCACACCAAACAGTTTAGACAAGTTCAGAAAAGCTTCAGATCTCCAAAAGTAAAGATCTTTAAGTTTTGTATTTACATGTGGCTTGCTTTAAATCCTTCTGCTGTATCCTTTAAAACATATTAGGACTGACGTTACTTCTTTATTGGCTTGTAAAACTTGATCATCTCTCCCCAGTCCACAAGAGCACTGTTTACTAACCTAATAGTTCCTATTTCCCAAAAGATGCCAGATACCTATAAGGAAAATGTATTCTAGGAATCAATGTTTGTCAGCTTCTTCTGAAGTTTTGAATTGAAAGGGTGAAAGAAGATGCTGTTAGCATTGAAATCACAGCAGTTAAACTGCAGAATAAGAATCCAGTGGCAGGTCATGTTTGAGCACCTCCTCCATTCACACTACTGTCATTTGCTGTTACTGCCCACTGGTATGTGCTGAAACAGTGTTTTGTAACAAGATGATCACCATAAATTTGATTATCTGAGGACTGCTGGAGTTGCTTCTAATGGTTTGTATGCATATATAATGCATAATGGAGGGCAAGGTTCATGCTAGCAGACTTACCTAATAATTAGTAAGAACTTTGATGAGGGATAAATTCAGGCCAACTAACTTCATGTGCCTTCCATAGGTTGAGCTAACAAAGTGCAAGCTTTCAGAGGACTAAAATACCCATATGATGGATGCCAGATTCACAATGCTGGCGAATGTACTGATGGAAAACAGGAGATTCCCTGGCCAAGAAGGTGAGATACAGCTGCCTCGAGAAGGGGCAGTCAAGGATCAGTCAGCAGAATGGGATGTATCACCTGGACAGATGACATAGCCCATGGGGTGAATCTAAACTGCAAATATGATCAAAAGCAGATAGAGGTTTACATTAGTTGGAGAGGCAAAGGAAATTGCTGTTGGTGATCAGCTGTCCATTGGCAGGTAGTTTGGGATTTATCAACCAATTTGCTTACTTGTTAACACCTAAACTTTCGCCTGGTACCTCATTTTAGGGCTGCATTGTAAACCTTTGAAAGTGGTCCTTGCTGCAGTCTGGAGGAAGCTGCAGGAAGCAGAATACAGACTGAACTTTTTAGCAGCAGACGGATGTGAGAAAGTGTGTGTTCTTTTGCCAAAGCTTCGTGGCTTTTCTGTGCTGAATTTGACTAATTTTTCTGTTCTGATCTCTGACACTGTTCTTTAAGGGCTCTATATTACATATGTTTGAGTTGCTGAACACTTAAACAGTTCATAGCAAAGACTTAATGGCTTATTCATCAGGGATGTCAGGTTTTAAAGACCCAACTTATTTTTCAGTACATTGCACCTTTCTTAGCTGTAACTGTGCATCTCTCGAGCCTATTGTACAGAGGCAGCAAACATTTTCATAAAAGGACTGTTTCCATTCTTTTCAATGTGGATAGAAATGGTGAATAGACTTATTAAACTTCTAATTCTCTAAGTCTTCTTTATAGCATGATTCTCATTAAAATGTCATGAAAGTTCTACCAGAAATAATAATAGTTATTTTTATTCCTTTTAACACCTTTCTTCCCATAGTCCTTCAGAGACTGACAAACCAGATGTAATGAGTAACCACAACTGAAGTGCTGCCAATTCTGAGGTGAAACAGAGTAGCTATAAAATGGCAAACAATAACATTTCAAAACAGGTTAGGGGAGGACAGAAGTAGTAATAGTATATGCAAGTGAAAATTCAGAGGGAATTTAAGAATACACACTAGGAATTTGGTCAGTACATACCGTATTTACAGCTCATACTAAAAATAAGAATTGCAGGGCAGAGTTAGTAGCTGAATGTTCTTTTGATTCCACATTCAGCTTGTTGCTAAGAGTGTTCAGTGTGTGATAAAAAGCAATTGAAATGTTTGACCCAAATGTGAAACATTATGATTTTGTTTCACACTCCACCTATTATCAGTAAATTATAATTATTTTTACCAGTGAGAGCTATTCTATGCAAATCAATAGCCACCCAGGAAAAGAAATAGGTGTGGGGAGTATCCATTGAGTTAAGCCAAAGAGCACTCTGTGTAGGTCAGCACTTCTACTCCTTGTCACACCTTGTCCACGTAGGGATGTGACATTTATTGACACTAGTGCACACAGTATCTTGATGGCTTTCTATATTATCCCTCAATTTTCTGTAAGGAAAATGAAGCATCTAACCACCCACAGTTCACTTTGCAAGTGTTACTGTAAGAGGTTCTGGAGCTAAAGTGTGTCTGAGTAATTTCTGCCTTGTCTGTGTATTTTCTTATATCCACTTAGGATTTCCCTGCAGTACCTTTCAGGCAACATAAACAGGCTGTGGAAACACCTATTTGCATTAGTTTTAATTACTTTCTGACAGGTAATATGGAAGTTTGGACAATGTAGACCCAAATGTGTTATTAGTCTTTTCCTGGCAATTTTTTTAATTCACTTCTTGCATTTTTGAGGTACCGCTTAGTGGCGCCTGGTGCAGTGGCCCACGGAGTCAGCCCCTGTGCAAATATCCAGCTCACAGGCCCTGTTGTTCAGCTGGCCTGTTCCAATGGACACAGTAAACTTGCCCCACTGGTGTAGGAAGTTGGTAATGGCAGCTAAATGATGCCGTGTACAGCAAAATCTTGACTTCAGGTTGAGATGACACACTAGGGTGGTACATCCATCTCAGCCTAGGTCTGGTTCAGCAATAGAACCAGACCTGTACCCCAAGCATTTTTCCCTGGACTGCTCAGGGCAGTAAGCCCAAGTGAAGGCACAGCCCCAGGGAGAGCTACTTCCCAATAACATCCAGTTCCCACCCACCTCTTTTTTCAAGGGGATCCCGGTAGGCACCCTATTATAGGGAGAGTATCACCAATTCTTGCAGTTAATTTCTCTGCATCTCCTGTCCCCTGGGCTGACACTGTCTCTGGAAGCTGGAGGAACACCTTGAGAGCTACCCAGGGAGGGAGGGTGAAGAGGAGAACTGCTCTATTGCTGATGCAGGATTGAATTGTGGCACATCCAGACTGCAGAGAGAAAAGGGTTTTCTGGCTTTGTTCCTCTCCTCCATTATGAGAACAACAAAATTGGATTTTTGTGTATGTTGCTAGGAAGTCTGGAACTAACTTTCAATAAGCAGTAAAGCTTTATGTCTTTTTAAGTCCCTGATATTGTTTAGTTCTCATGAAAAAACTGGATTAAGTGCGTAGCATGAAATTCAGATGGATAGTTAAAATTATTCTGCTCTTAGTCCAGCTAAAATGTAAGGAAGCCATCTGACACATATAAGACCTTTCTGATAGCCATTATAACCTTCAAATCCAGATGTTTCAGGCCAAATTGTTTAGCAGATGAACATGCATTTCACAGGAAAAGCATGTTGTTAAGTCTTGAGTAGTAGGTGTGACGGAAAATATGCTGTGTTGGCATCCAGCTAGCACAAAGGCCAACTTCATTCTCTTTGCTGCATTGACATTCTTCAGCTTCTTTTCCACATTTTTTCTGTTTGTTCAGACAACCTGAATCTTGAAATGATGGAAGGATGCCTGCATTCTCCTGGGTAAACTGGTGCTGTTGGCAGCTCAGTCAAAAGCTTTACTGCAGCTTAAGACTCTACCAGAAATCCAAAGAACTCAAATGTCCATACTCTCCATCCCAAGCAGACAATGTGTAAATGTTTAGTCTGAGATATTTTATTATCTTATTTCTCTTCTGTTTGAGAATGAACACCTAACCTCTCCTGTTTTTTTAATATATTTTTCTGCAATGGTTGAAAAATATAATGAAGTCAGTTTGCTCAACCTGTGTTCTCCAAGTCTCAGTAAAAGAAAAAAAAAAACCACTAAAATTCACTAGGTTGAGGGAGTAGGAAGTTATTGTTGTGGATTCTCCTCCTGTAAAATCCATGATTTGTGTAAAAAAAAAATCCCCTCAGGTGGAATATTTTCAGAAAAACATTTTTTTTTAATTGTTGAGAATTTTATTCAATATGGACAAGAGAAAACATTCTTCCATTAAATGCTGGAGAGGTTTCAATGTATTGGGCAGCTGGGAAACATTATAGGTCAAATCAAAACCTTCTGAATTGAATTTTTCATGGTGGTTGATGATTATTACTTATTACAGTACATGTTAAATTGCCTTTGCTTGCTCTTGATGATTTAGCATACATATTCACTCTTGAGTAGCTGAAAGGTTTGAGTAGTGGAATTAATTCTGCTTGGAAAGAAGCTCCCAGACTTGAGCATAAGATATATCTTTCTGGTCAAATATTTCCTGCCTTTCCTGGCTAGAAGTTTTTCCTACAATGAGATGGCTTGAAAGGAAGATCTCATTGTTATTTCTTGCAAAGATGTGTGGGTGCTATTTTTTAGTTTTACTAGGTGACATAATGATGTCTATCTTAAAATAAATCCTTTTTGAGAACTTCATTTTCACAGACATTTCAGATGAAATCCAGCTGAATCACTGGGCCAGCAGCCACCCCAAATAATTGAGGCCATTAATTTCAGAAGAATGACATCAATGTTCAGTTTGCTCAGGAAGCAGAAGACTCAAGATTAGTCACCTAAGTTAGGATATTGACTTGCTATTTAGGCTATTCAATTCACTTAAGATAATTTAACTCAATGCTGGTGTTATTGGAGTAGCCACATACCAGGGATCCAGTGATCAAACTCTCATTTACACATGCTCATCTTCAGTTAAGCCTCGTATTTTATGGTTGGTGTGACCAGTAGTACCAAAGCTCATGAGCTTTCTGTCTTATTTGAATATATAAATTATCAAGAGACCAAAGGAGAGGAGCAAATTCCTCATTTAGTAGATTTCTGTGCTATAGGTGCTAGTGAAAAGAAAGCATATTTTATGATGTTCACCAAGTCATTTATTCGGTAGTGACTCTGGGACTAGAGACTTGCAATTTGAATCCCCCATAGCATTTTCCCTGCTCTTCATCTATGCAAGTTCAGTTTGCTGTGAGGTAAGATATAGCAAATATTTCAGCAGCAACAGTTAAGTCTGTATTTAACAAGTTGTGCAGAACTGCAACAACTTGTAACACTGAAATCTTAAAACCATATGAAAATATTTTAAAGTTTCAACCAAGGCAGGATGAAAAATATAAGCTATTTACTTTTATGTTTACAAATATAAAGTTCTTTGTTGTTGCTCAAAACCTTTAACGCTTTAAACCTTACTCCTCTTGTCTTTCTACAAAGCTATTTCCATTACTTACATTAGCAGAAACACAGGGGTGGCTTTGTGACACAGGATTGTTTTTCAGACAGAGTAGGAAAATTCGCAGGCAAAATAATGCTCTTTTGGGTTGAAAGAGAAAGCTATTTAATTCTGTTGCCATGTCACATGAGGGAGGAGCACCCACATTTAAAGTGGGTGCTAAAGTCTTTTTTCTTACCCTCACTAAGTAAATCGATTGCTTGCTTCTACTGTCAAGGTGGATTACACTGCTTAAATGTATTTATTTAAGTATTGGCCCAAAGGTCTATTAAAACCATTGCATTCATGTGGCATTCAAGAGAAAGAAAACTTTTTTAAAAAATGTCAAATGTGTTTAATTTTTTTAAAAAGAGAGGTGTTTTGTTTTCTTTTTCCCACACAAACCTGAACAAATATGGCAAGCTGGGTTTTGTGACTTTTCATTCAAAATTTTAATTGGATGCTTAATACAAAATCAATATAGTTCTCTGCTTTGTTCTACCCAAAATATGGACAAAACTCCTTATAAAATAAGACTTGGCTTTTCCTACCTTTATAATCATGCAAGAGCCTCAAAAATTGATTTTCCCCCTCTGTCTCCCTTAGTTGTAATGGTTTTCCTTGTGATCTAAGAGTCAGGATGTATGTCTGTGCATCTGGAAACTTTTTCTACTTATCTCCAAGATCTTAGTACAAATGTTACTAACAGGCGACCAACCAAGGAAATTATGATGCTTGGACTGTGCCTTTGAAAAGGATGTTTTGAGTGATATGTGGTTACAATTTTCCGGATTGCATTCAGATGTCAGAACTGGCAGTTGCTTCCCGAAACAGCAGGTGTTGTTCAAGCTGACAGACAAGATGGTAATAATAACCAGCATAAAATTTTACAACAAATTCTATATAGCACAATATCTGTGTTTGACTACATGCAGAGTCATTAGGCAGTGGAAGTTTTATTAAATCCACAGACTGATAATAACAGCGACTGAATTCGGTGGCTGAATTTGGAGAAAGCCAGAAAGTGATGTGCATGAATGCTTCTTTACTCCTTATTAGAATGACAAAGACCTTTCCAGTGCAATCTCCATGTATTTACTCCACATCTCTTCCACGTAAGCACTTCTGTGAACATCCCTGAGACACTTATCTGTCCTAGCTCCTTGGTGGTCTTACTGCAAATTAAGCAAAAGAAAATTATCAATAACATACGAACGATGCCCCTGAAAATTTCTGAGGCATAGACATGGGTACTGGAGGAAAATGTACAGTTTGATGTATTCTTAACCAGAATAAGGCTACATCAATGTCTTCAAAACCTTTTGTATTACAGCTCCCATAGAAATGTCACGGCACAGTTTAGAAAGAATAAATGTAGTACTTCAATACAAACTTGACAGAACAATCAAAAAAAGAAAAAAGGAAAGGAAGAATCTGGATGTTTGAATTCTCTGGTCTTAGACTGCAGAAAAGACATGGAACTTATTCTACAGTGCTGGATGAACCTTCTGACAGACCTATGCTCCGATTCTGACATGTGCATATTCCCTTAAAATATACATTGTTAAAATTCCTTCCAGGACATTAAGCTGCAGACGTGGGTGATCCAAAGAAAATGTGCTTAGTATCCAAAATGCCTGTTGTTCCCTCATTTCAAATATTGACATTTGTCTGGGTGCTTCTCGTTGTTTAGGTTGTCCACAGACCAACTTAACTGAGATCACACTGCCAAGAAACAGGACTTGTCTCAGTAGGAAATTTCATAATCATTACCACTGTTTAGCGCACACTTCATGTCTCATTAATTTTTTTATTGTAATCAATCAATTTAACTTACAAATTTGTGAGGTTTACTGCCTGAAATTCACCATACCACAGTGTTCTGCTTTCACAGTAATGTTAAGTATACATTTTTTCTACATTTATTTTAACTTAATGTTTACGTATGCATTATTAGATCAGTGTTGTTCAAAGATCTGTTTACTGATATGTTCCTTTGGGATTTTAATTTACTACTATGAGCTTGATGTCAGAGAAAGACATTTTGAAAGAAACGTGTCACACATGATTACAGATCTACAGCCAGAGAGATAGTAGTTTTCATTCTATAACAGTGTTTCTAGAATGGCTGAAAGATCTCAGGAGAAGGCAAAGTCTTGTAAAGGCTTGCTAATCTTGCCATACTCTGTCCTTATTGTGTTGTAAATTTTGCTTTATAATTCTTAGGTTGTCATTTCAAGGGACAATTTAATGGCACAATAGAGATAGCAAGGGAAAAAATTATTTTATTCCAGAAAAAGAAATTCATAGGGAAAGAGATCAAACACTGGAAAAAGGTGCCCAAAGAAATATTAAAATCTTTATCCTTGGAAATATTCTAGATTTGGCTGGATATGATCCTGAGCAACCTGTTCTAACTTCAAAGAAGGATCTGCTGTTAGCAGGAACTTGGACTAGATGACCTCCAGAAGTCCTTTCCAACCTAAATCATTCTCAGATTCTGAGAATATTCTGCTCTTTTGTCAGTAGTTTGTGAAGCAAGTGCTAGCATACAAAGGTTTATAAAATCTGAAATATTAAAGGATAGCAATAAAATTCTAATAGTTATTTTTTCCCTCTGAATATCACATTGACATAAAATCTTTCACTGAGCTGTCATAGACTGAATTCACCAGCATTTATATCAGGGAAGCCTCCACTGTCTTTCCCTGGCTAATTGGTCTAAGTCCTTTTCTCTTTTTGATGAAAGTAAAGCATCAACCTCCACTTTTCACTGAATTTTGCTGGCACTTTCCCAATTTCCAATGTTCCCAATGAACATTCTAATGAATTGTTCATTCCACCTCCCATCAGTGAAAGAATCTTCCCTTCTGCATGCTGCTGATGTTTTTCCTTGTCTCATTTTAAATCTCCCAAATGACAGGGTTTCCACTACTGCATTTGCCAATCTAATTATTAAACAACAAACAGAGCTCAATCTCATGAAGTTTTTCCTAATGTGAACTCTGTTTTCTCATCTTATCTTTTCCTGTTAATTTTATCTTGCATATTATCTTAACATACTATGCTGGTTTAAAGGTAAACCAGCAGGAGAAGTGAATCCAACACAAAAGAGATTATAAATCAGAGTTACAATTTAATAAAAATACTACAATGAATGCAATGATACAAAGAGAAATTGGTTTTGCCCCTCAAAACCCAGAAGTATAACCCAGCACCCTGGGGCACAAACAGTGGTGTTCGTCAGCCCCTGTGCTGAGACCTGCCCTGTGGTTCCCCTGAGTCCAAAGGAAAAGGAAGGGGAAAAACCTGTTGGTGCAGATGACGGTCGCAGTCTGGTCAAGAGTGGTGGTCTCCTCCTGTCGAGGTTCTGGTCCTCCTCTGGATCTGACGTGTGGTACCAGAAGTCCCCAAACCCCAAGATTACATCCCCTCAGGTCCAGGTGGGAACGTCCAGTACCTCCCCCAGGGCAGGGAGTTCCACAATGGGTGATCTGACTCTGTGAGTCATGGGGTAGTTATGGAATTGTTGATGGCTCATTAGCAGACATGATCCCTCAGGCTGGGTGTGGAGGTGCCAACCACGCCCTGGAGTGGAGTTATCACAGCTCCTATCTCACAGGCTTCTTTAACATCCAGCTTACATCCTGAGGGATCAGATGTGCCCTGGGCAGCTGCTGCAAATGGTCCATTGTTAACAGTTCATGAGAAATCACATAGCGGATTTAGAATACACAGCTTCGGTCACACCCACACAGTCCCGGCTTGCTGAACCAGGACACATACCAATCTCACTCAATGTGTTTAAATATTTCTGTTTCTTTTTGCAGCTCATATGTTATCACCTTGATTTTCTGCTGGATATTGCTCTTCCCAGCCATTTTTTCTTCTCTGAAGTCTTGCCATGTTTTTGATCACTGGGCATGTGGAACTAAGCACCACCTTCAGAGCCCGCATGCATGGAAGCCAAGAAGAATTTAGCTTATTTTCCCCTTGTTCTGTGATGAGGTACTTCTGCAAAAACAGGATAGAAGTGCATTTTACTTTCCTTTCCTGAATTTGTATTACAGCACAGCTGAAGAAATTTAACAGCCACTGTCCCTGTGAGGGCTCTTTCAGGATTGCTGCCCCGCTATGGAATAGCCCCACTGAGTAGGTGAACTCTGGGGTCTAAGACATGATCCTTTAAGACAGGTTGTTAAAATCACCGTGTTCATTTTTCTCATTGGAAAAACAGAAACAGAGGTAAAATGTAGTGAAATGCTCTATATGCACTGAAACCAGCCAAGCCAACAGGATCTGGCTCCAGCATAGCCTTCCTTTCAACATGTTTAAAATATTAATAGATGCAACCTACATGCCATGCAACTCTAGGAAAGCACAGCCTATGCAGAGGCTGTGCTTTATGTGTACAACTTACATTTGTGTTGTAAACAGGTCATCTGATGGACATGGATCAAATGAGAAATACTTCAAGCATGTGAATGAAGCAAACGAGTGGAGAAGGGAGAAGAGAATCAAACTCAGTGTGGGGAGGAGGAGGAAGGAGCTGCCAAGGAAATGGTAATTCCCCAATGTAAATATCCTATACAGCTCTTCCACTCAGAGTTCACAGGATAAAGAGCTATCCAAATTCTCCTTCCCTTTCCTCCTGCCAATCTCCTCTCCATCTGACTCCAACCCAGAGGAGTCCTGATGAGTTTGTCTGTGTGTGTGTGCACAAAGGGGCCACTTGTACCTGCTTATCTTTTGGGTATGTTCTTCATTCAACTCTACCAGGAATATGTTTCTGTTTAGCTAGAAAAAGAACATGCTCTATTTCACATTGAACCTTCCTTGAGGGAAAAGCAAACAAATGTGTTTAAATTGCAGGAAGAAAAAGTTCACCAATTCAAAACAGTCTGATGGGTCTCTAAACTCAAAACAGAAGCATGGGAGGCTTGCCCACCGGTATGAATATGTGAGTCTGAATCACCAGAGAGGGAGGTCAGCATGCTAGCAGAGCTCTGCCTTCACTATGGCAGGAAAAGTCAAGGGCCCTGTGTTAAGTGAGAATTCGTCAGTCTCTGACAGTAATCGACATCCGCATTTCTATGTCGTCTGCAGTGAGGCATGTAGGCAATCTTGCAAACAGAGAAATATTCAGCCCACTACCCAGGGGATGTTACCACACAGTCTGACCAGTGAGACACTGAACATAGGGTCCGTCATGCAGGGCCCTTTCTATAGCTGCTTCTGTTTATCATGAAACTTGACTGTCAAACCTACTAGATAAAACAGCCTCTGTTAAGCCTCTGAATAATAGCTGTGCTGCAGTAACAAGCCAGTCACGTCTGTCAAAAGCTTGGAAAATGTTGTACTGAGTTCAAAACAGTACTTTCATTTCCAACTTTTTAACAGAGACCAGCTTCTAAATATGATATCTTTTTGCTAGTCTTTTTGGAAGTCAACCTTTCTGATTGTTTTTCTTTGGCATCTGCTAGCAAAGAATGATCTTAATTTTATAGAGAGTTGGTTGGATTTTTCATCTCACAGTTATTAGAAAAGCAAAGCTTATGAGTTGGTCAGTGTTTCCAATATATTTGTATCTCCAAAGTTGAAGCAATAATAATTTTATTATTTTTATTCGAGCACATTTTAGGAACAACACAAATTTTCACTTTAGCCTGCCTGTAGGCTCTGTCCTGCCCTGTTTGCACTGACTTCTCTGCTTGTCCTTTGTGCTGAGTGATAGCAAAATGGATTCCTCTCAGTGGGCAAGAGGGTTATGGGATTTTTAGGTTCTGTCTGGCATCTGCTTACAAAATAAAAACCCACAAAATTGAGGAAATGATTTCATAGAGATATACCAGAACTGCTGTCTTAAAAGGATCCTAAAAAGATGCTTATCTCTCTACATCTAATATCTCTGTAATGGAGGCATAGGCCTAGTTACCCATATAGATATGAATGGACAGGTCAGCCTGTGGGGCAGGGTCTGGATCAGTGGGGTCCACAGGCAGGCACAGGCTGTGCTGTGGTGGAGGCCATGGCTCAGGCTGGGGCCAAGCAGAGCCTCAGCTTGGAGCAGCTCACACAGGAAGGGGAGTCAGCCCTGTCTGAGTCCTCCTCGTAATCAACAAAGGAAGGAGCCAGTCCTCAGCTATGTTGCCTCTATATTCAGAGGTGAGCACCAGCAGCCAAACCAGACAAAGGATGCTGTCACAGTACTTATATATGAGGGGTTTAATAAAGATGTGAAAGTAGTATTTTCAGAAACCACAAAGATGTCTGTTTCTAGTAAGAATGTTTAATAAGATCTAAGACTAAGGGGTGACAAAATTCAAACAGAAGACTTCCAGTTGCCTACAGTCCTTCTCTATGCAGTACCAAGAGACATAAACTGCAGGGACTGTGCTGTCCTAAGAATAGCTAATGCTGCATATTCCATAGATCTTTTTAAAACTAAAGTATCTGAGGGGTCAGAGGGAGAGGATGAGAGGGGCTGAGTGATGTGGTCAGGCTAAAAGTATAGAGATTGTTCAAAACTGACCATAAGGAAAATACTAAGGTGCTAATTCACTAAAATTTATCAATCTCAGCATAATTCGTTGTACAGCAGTCTCTTTTCTCCTCTTCTCTGCACTGAAATCCAAATCAGACCTTTTCTTCAATAAAACCAGTCAGATGAGTATTAGGGATTTGAATTCCTATTATTGACATATGGACATATGTGATTAATGCAGGGGACATAAATATAAGTAGAGTGAGGGACTTAAACTGAAGTTCAGATGGATTCTTTGAGGGTGAGAAGCCCCACCTTGTTCTTCAAAATTTCTTAGTGCAACCATCAGTCCATATAACCATGAAACAGGGATTTCACAGACATGTATTGAACTTGGAAGGATATTGATCCTTTGTGACATTAGCAGCTTAGTGCTTGTTGCAGCCCCTGGCTTTTTGCTCTGTTGAACACCTGCCAATACAATTACCTCAAATATTTAAACACTGGTCAGACCCTAAAAACCCAGCTGTGCTGTCCCAGTTAACCTCTGTTCTGTCCTTAGAAGTGAGGTCTTTCTTTCTCAAATTATGTTTTCTCATTTCTTCCTGTTGAAAACATTGTGAACTCAGACAGTTTAAAATTGCCTCTTTTGCTCAGCAATGACCTGTTATGGACAATTTGACTGTAGTACAGGGAGAAAAATCTCTCTTTCTGGAACAGAAAATATGATCTTTTATCACCCAATCCCATATATTTTTTAGCAAAGTGATATTGGGGGGATAGAAAGAAAACTATTTATTCAGGCATTTGCATTGTGTTATCAAATATAGCAAGGGTCCTGAAAAGTTTGAATTCCTGAGATATTTGCCCAAAGTATCCTTAAAGAAAACAGTGAAAGAACTAATTAAGTTTCATCCTTCTTGAAATAAAGAGGTTCTGTAATATGGCATCCCCATTCACCTGGAGATAGTATTATTTGATAGGAATAAAATCTAGTTCTTATTTGGCGTTTTTTCTGACTTGCTCTCTGAGTGTATCACAAACAAAGTTTCTCATCTCCATTTTGCAGATGGAATAACTGAGATACTGACTGTAAACTGCAAAACATTGCCCCAAACACTAGCAGGAGAGCCAGGATAAGGATGAGACTCATGGGCTTAACCATTTGCATGGAGCAGGAAGTCACACTGGTCCTGCGAGAGCACTGACACCATCATGAGAGAGCCCTAAATGACGGGGGCAATTTCTCTGGCGTGGATTTTGGAGAAGAACTCTGCTCTCCCTCGAGTCAGCCAATGAAGTCAGAGGGAGGTGAGTTCTAGATTGTGAGTTTTTAAAGAAACATTGATCTTGGTACACCTTATTTAGAGCAGCACCTATTAGAGAACCTGTTTGCCTTTTTCACCATGAGCGAGTTCCACTTGATTCCATCTCTGCAGCTGAAAGCCTCTTCTAAACCCCAATTTGAGATGAACGAGCTACTCTGTTTAATAAGATCTAAGACTAGGTAGATCTAAGACTAAGGGGTGACTCTCCACACTTATATATAATACACCAAATCTATTACAGCAGCAATTATGGGTTACTTACAGAGCCATAAACTTTTTGTGTAAATAATCAGTCGAGATTTGCTCTGTCTGGTTTTTGCCCTGCTTCCAAAAGGGCCGGTGCTTAGCTTCAGAGTGCCTTGTTTTTGTTGGTTGGGTTTTTTCCTTGTTTTGTTTTGTTTTGGGGTTTTTTTGGTGTTTTTTATGGCTGCAAAATAGTTGGAATCTTCACTACTATGGGAAACCCAGAGGCCCAGTGGAGAATGAACAGCAGGTTTCAAAGTGCTGGTGAGAAGACAACCTGTGAGGGTCTTAAACATCTTATCTCTTGCTGACAATATCCAACACATCCTTTCTACCCTGCTAAAAAGAAGTTGCCCCCAGTGCATCCTTTAAAATTAGGGATAATAAAAGCATTCAATGGAAGTAATTGTTACTATAAGAAACTCTATCCTTTTTATTCAATGCAATTTGAGCAGCTGCAGCCTTCTTTTCCCTCTTGAAGGAGGTAATTTTGTAAATTACCTCTATGGTGAAGTTCTTCATTTTTGGGGCTAATTATATATGGAAAGATGAATGGCTGTATCAGATGAATTGGGTGAACTCTAGCTAGTCCACGATCCTGTAACCAAAAAGTGACTAGAAACAGATGCCTGGATAAGAGCATCAGAAAGGGGCAACTTCACACTAACGCATGTCAGTACAGTCATGATTTCTAGCACTCTGCAATTCAAAGACTATCTGATCAGAGATGATCCTGTGTTTAAGTTCTGTCAGGAAAAAGAGAGGATCAGTGCAGGAGACATTGTGTCTGGATCTGGTGCAATCATGTCATGAGTACTTTTTTTTTAATGCCACATTGCTTTCTGTTTAGTTCAAACTTTTTTTCCTGCAGTTCACAGAACTGTGTGAATTACTATTGAAAAGGCCCACTCTTGTTAATTGGCCACAGTACAGAATTTTTAATATAGCATGAGGAATGTGTCTGATCTGGTATCACCTAAATCAGAAGTATTGTCTCTTTTGCCACATGTCTATCCATTAGCACAGATTCCAAAAGATGTCAGAGTCAAATTCTGTATGTTCCATGTTTAAGTCATTATCAAACAATTCTTGAAAAGGACAAATCTTAAGGAGGAAACAAGCCTTAATGGGAAATAAGCATCTTCCTTTATTACAAGTTCTTAGCTCTACGATCTGATTTCTTTCAGGAGGACACTTGGATGCTTTGCTAATTATGTACTATAATCTGTAATACTATAGGACTTCTTTTCTTTTTCTCCATAACAAACCTGCAACTGCTTCTCCAAGTTGCTGAACAACTAATTCACTAAAATTGGGACAGCATGTTAAAGTTAATGATGTGCTATATAAAAGTCTAATATAAAGTAGTGTGTCTCCTGTCCAAAAATCTCTTTAGACTAGTGGCATTCCTTAGAGGAAAATCTCCGTTCAGCTTACATCTGCAGGAGTGGTATGTATTACAAGTTTAATGTTAAGAAGGAAGTGCATTTACATTTATAATATAGAAGTTACAATTCTGATTACAATTCTGATGTTAATTTATTGTTATTGGGTAATATATTGTGTTCATACACCGTAATGGTTAAGTTTTCTCTTATGTGCTCCAGTGGGCTGGTATATCAATATGCATCACTACTCACTTACATAGCACCAATAATTAGAATGACACCAAGGCCAAAATTAACCAAATCTTTCAGTCTTAGGTGATGAAAGTCTAAAGCAGACAAACATGTGGCAAGACACTGGACCAAAATCTTGACATCATGAATGTAATGGGGAGTTACTGTGGAACATGTCTGAAAGAAGAATAATGAAGTAGATTTCCATGGCCATGAAAATGTGTATTTTCCAGAGCAATTATTGATGGGAAATATAGAAAACATTTAGATTTCTCTGGGAGAGCTTGTGTTGCAGGATACCTAGATTAGAAAATGTTGTTTTCATTAATACTAAAGAAACACTGTTCTAATGTATACATTACGTTACATAAAGAAAGGCTGTATCCCATTTGTGCTACGGACCTCCTAAGTTAACTGAAGTCACTAAAGGTGGTTCTATCTAACCCAATGGCACCCCCACTGTTCCCCGACACTGTAGACCTTATCTCAGGCTTTAATACATATGTAAAATGCACATGTATCTTTCCCATCATTTTGCTACAGTCAAAGTCCTTCACATATTCTCACATATTTCTTTGTTGCATCTCCTGAGACACAGGGTACAGGAAGGAAGAAGTGAAAATGTCTGTGCTAATACAGTTTAACATCTCAAGGCAGATGTTGGAGCTGAAACATCCTTTCATTTGTATTCCTACCTTATGTTGCTCTGTACAACCATGCTGCTGATGAGCAGCACACTGAAATTAGGTACAGTGGGATGACGCTTACAGACATGACAAATCTCATGCTGCTGGTTCTGAGACTGATACACTTGTCCTTGTCTCCCACACTCCAGCCTCAGTCTCTGCAGCTCTTCACTTTGCCACACCACACGTCTCCTGCCTTGGTTGCACACCGGGTGCTGAGCTCTGAATGCAGAGAGAAACACTGCTGTGCTGTGCTGAAGCTTGAGCTGTGCAGCCCACCCAGGCCCTTTGCCTCATCATCTCTAAACCCTGCTCCTTTTACATGGCACAGAACACACAATGGCACGGAAGCATATGGGTGCACAGCTCTGGCAACAGTGAGAGGCCGAGGCAGGACCCACACGGGTCCCTTTATTTTGGCAATGACTTCACATTTCTCTTGTTTTCCCTTTGGATTCATCACTGTCCTAGGAAGAGTAAAGACCCTTCTCAGGACAGTAATGGTCTTCTCTAAGATTGATTTACTTGTCTAGTTCAGATGTTACTTTTCCTGCCACAGGGATTCTTCCAGACTGCCTAGTTGTTTGGCTCCATGTTAAGAACTTAGAGACGTCCTGCTGCTACAGCTCAGAAAGACTAATGCCCTACTTATAACTGAAAATGTTAGAAACACAAATGCAGTTATTCTTTCAGTTCTTATTTGGGTGCTTTGATTTTAAAAATATTATTTCCATAGCTGCCTTTTTAATATTACTCATTATCTTCATGGCTGCTTTGCACACTGTTTTCCTTTTCACTTAAGATGTATTGGTTACACCAGAAGAAGTTGTGCAGCCAATGGTTTGAGAACAAGGCCAAGTGGCAGGAGTTCCCACATCCAACATCCGGTTTGCCACTGACACAAATTGTCTTGTAAGATTGCATATCACAGAATCACAGAATTCTTAAGGTTGGAAGGGACCTCTGGAAATCGTCCAGTCCAACCTCCTTTCCAAGGCAAGGTCACCTAAAGCAGGTGACACTGGAACATTTTCAGGTGAGTTTTGAATGTCTCCAGAGAGGGAGACTCCATAGCCTCCCCAGGCAGCCTGTTCCAGTGCTCTGCCATCCTCAGTGTAAAGAAGTTCTTCCTCATGTGGAGGCAAAACTTCTTGTGCTTTAGTTTATGGCCACTGCTCCTTGTCCTGTCACTAAAAAGAGCCTTGCACCATCTTCTTGGCACCCACCTGGGAGATATTTGTATGCATTAAATGTCAGATCCCCTGTGCCTTTCTAAAAGGAGTAGATCTACCCTGTGGCAATATTCCAGCTGTGATCACAGGCTCACCAGGCCAGTTGTGTTTGCACACCCCAGCAGACCCATGCATCTCTGTGTTGTCAGTGGATTTGATCTAAAAATACAGCATGGAAAAGAGGGTGTGGAGCAAGTAGGGTCTAAAGGAGAATGCTGGCCCACTTCTCACCAGCATCATTGTCCCTTGAGGAAATCAAAGAAACATGAGTTTTGCAGACATTGGAGTCTTAGTTTAAATGCCTTCTGTGGTAAGCTTGATTACAGCTGTTGTTGGATACCTGTGCTTAGGCTTCACATATTTTTTTCCAGTGGAATAATTCTGTAAGTATAAAATTAGAAAGGTTTGTTATTTTTCTTGGAAGATTTTTTTTCATAATAGAACTAAAAAGCTTTCTAGCTGCAACAAAACCAGAAACCAGATTGGTCTATATAGTCCTGCTAAATTTTTTGCACTGCAGTTGGCTTCAAACATGAACAGTGTGGTGGGGAGTTGGTCAGTGTTTGGCAAGTTCTGCAAGTGCCTTCTGCTTAAACACAGCAGGTTTTTAACCTGAAGCACAATGTTCTCCATTGTGTATTATCCCAAAGCTCAAGTGACTCACAGAAATGAGCAGAGCATTCTACATACAGAGAACTAGTATGCAAAAATTATTAAGACACTTCTGTTCTATTTTCAATTATGAAAGTGTGTTCTTCCTTTTGATTGTAAATTGTCCCACAGCAATCAGGTCTGTATAGCTGCTGCTAAAAGTCATAGAGTAAATTTAAGTTTCGAAGCACAAAGGTGGCTCAAAGATTAGGTTTACAGCTGAATTATTTTCCAAAAGAACCAGTCAGCCATTCACCAAAAGTGTATATTGCAGTCCGTGAAGTTTTAATAAAACTTTAACCTGTTTAAAAATGGCAAACCTCTTGTTTTTACTTGAAGATAAAGATGTATGAATATCTACGAGTGAGTTTTTTAAAGAGAGTTTTCTGCAAACATGATTATTATAATATAGTTTAAGAAAACATTTTCTGTTTTTACATGTTATTAATGCAAAGCAATGTATTAAGATTGGGTTTACTAAATATTGATCAAAAGGATGAGCCAGGGATTCAGGGAATTCTCTCTGATAGCTTTCCTATGGGCTGTTTGCTCAGGTGTAGGAAAGACAGTGCTGATGTTTCAAAGTCACAATACCCTGTTTCAGAAAGAACCAAAAAACCCCATAGTTCCATCAGGTCCCTCTGCTCACATTGCTTATCGTCCTGTAGAAACACCTGTATTTGAAATTCACTCTGTGTGTTATCCCCATGGTGAAGCCAGGAGAATTATTATTGGCAACACTTTCAATTCTTAGATGCCTAGATTTGAGCATCTAAATATGTGGCTTCATTTTTGAAGTACTGAATGCATGCACACATTCACACAGACATACACACATATTTTATTGAAGTCAGCTGGAGAAGCTGGGTCAGAAGCATTTTTGAAAATCAGACCACTTATTTAAATGTCTAAATATGGATTTATGAGCCTGACTTCAGACACACCCAAGTCTACTTGTAGCTCTCATAGATACTAGTGTATTGTCCCAGCACTGTGTGTCCTACACACTTCAGACAGAGTAATTTTGAAGTCCCATTCCAAAGTCACACTTCCTTAAATAAGGCTGGATTAAAGGAAAGTTATTTGGGATAATTATTTCCATAAATCAACACCAAGTGTTATTGTTCTTTTAATTCTAGCAGGGAAAGGATATTCTGCTTCCTCTGCAGTAACAGGAAGACAAATCTAGTAGCCCTATTGTTAACTTCTGAGAATTAGAAAATCAGGCTAATTTATTGCCCAGTTTTCCCTTTTGTTTCTTTAAATCAGTGGGACAGTCTGTGGTTAATACTTATAAAGAGCAAGGGGAACCCCAGATAACCCTTGCTGTGCCACTGCAGCATTGTAATTACATACTGTTTTCTGCTCCAGGCTTGGGACAAAAACTCAACCTTACCCCAGGGACATTAAAATCGAGCAATGAAACCCTTATTACTACAATTTTCCCCTGAAAATGGATGGCACTGAGGTGCAGTTCTGTTGATTGGCACCTGAGCAGTGTGTGTATAGTGTGAGTTCATGCAAATCTTGGGAGGTTGAACCTTTTGGAGGGTTCCATTTATAGGTGGAATGGAATCACACACTTCACATTGCACTGAACCAGGCACATATTCCACTGTCATGACTAATTCAGCTGAAGTCTGTTTGTTCTCTCCTTTTCTCTTCTCTCTCCCCTTCCCACAGAGAAGCTGATTAATGCAGAGGGCACCTCGGGTCTGAAACCAACTGGCCTAAATCCTTTGATCAGATCTGAAATGGTTCTACCCCCACCCCATCCCACCCCAAAATAACTTTGTTTCCTCTGCCTTTTCAGCATGTAATTTATAAAGCATGGTCTATCTAAAACTACATGAGTGCTGAAAAAAGAAGTTAAAATGCAAACCAAAGAAGGATTTCCAATGGCTGAGTTCACACAGAAAAACATATAAAATTAATGTCACAGTGTTTTTTTAGGCAAGCTCCTCAAAATGTCTTAATTGGCTTTATAAAAGAGTTCATATACAGTCACTTCCATTTTTGTTTCTAAAGATTGCCAGAAACATACACTTAATATAGAACTTCCATTGATACTCATTTTGTTCCACTGCAGGACAGGTTTCCCTGCTATTTCTGTTGTGTAGCTTTATCTTTCTCATCCTCTTCTGCAGTACCCCACTTCCTATAGGCTGCTTGCCAACTCCATAAACAATGAGTGACAGACTAAATGGAGGTAGATTAGTAGCCACTCTAGCATCAGAAAAGAAACAGCAGGAGAAACTAAATTCAGCTCTGAAAATAAGAAGTAGGTAAATAAAAAAGGAATAGTTCCAAGTGAAGAGTGAAATGTGCATGCCAGACTACAAAGGAACAGACATCCAGTAACCAAAACTGCAGTGAACACCAGTGGGAGATTCCCAGTTTGCTTAAACAGTAATATTGTCAGAGCTCAATGTTCTGGGCAAAATACCACAGCAGAGTAAAAAGGTGCTTTTCACAAGTAGAGGAATTGCTCCTCTCTCACAGATCTTAATAGTCTAGAAAAGAAAAGGATGAGGCAGAGAAAGCTCTAATATCTAAAAAAGGGACCAGGGCACCAGCAGGTACAAGATTTTGGCTGGCTGGTTAATAATGACTTCTTGCTTACAGCTGCATAAATGCCCTATCCTTTAGCTTCCTACCATGATTCGGTTCCTTTCTTTTTTGCCTGCATCAGTTCACTCTCCATTCAGTGTCATCGCTCTGTTAATTCTAATTGTCCTGTCTTGTCCACAAGAATATTGAGATAGCAAGTACAGGGAGTACTTTGCACAGTGAAGGGGTGAGGGGGAAGAGGTGAACTTGACAGAGTGATGCTCAGCACAGGAAACCAAGAATGACACAATCAGACAGAAGCATGGGAACACACAGAGTAAGAAAGTCAAATGACTTTGATTTTTTTTCACTCATGTAAACAATTAGCCTATCAGTGTAAGGTTACCTCTGGTACTTTCCATCACATAAACAGGCTGTCTCACAGTCTGGGAATGATCTGGGAATCATCTGAAAAGCAGATAATTTGAAATAATTGTGCCAACCCTGGACAGTGAAGCAGTAAGAAAATTTAGATTTGTGAAGAAGGGAAGGTTTTGAGCTAGTCACACTATAAAAAGATATTAAACAATGACCCAAAAATGCATAGGAATTGGAGAATGTGTCAGAAGATGAGATGTAAGACAGGCCATTTGAGGTGAGAGACAAATAAATGTTTCTAAGACCTGGACGGATACAATAAGCAGAGTATGTTGGTGTCTCAACCGCAGCAGGATTTTCAGTTCCTGGCTACCTTCATCAGTAGGGATCCCACTAAAAGGAAAGAAAATTACTCATCAGATGTTTTTGGCAGCAGGACAGAGGTTGTTCAGTCATAGGGTCACGTGCAGTACAAAGCCATTTATGACATCTGCAGAACAAGGATTTTGTTGTGGTTTTCTTATTGATTGCACTAAAAAATACAAAATTGAGTGTAACTTTTCTTTTAGAGACTAAGACATACATGTACACAGGCAGGACTGTGGGAAGAGGTCTTGGACTGATATGGTGTAATTCAGCATTTGGGTTAAGGTTGGTTACATATTTCCATGTTCATTACTAGGTAAGTGCCACTTAGGGCAGACTGTTTGGTACAAACACAGAGGAAAAAAATTCCTTCTCCAAAAAGCATTAAAGCTTTGAGTTTTGTCCAGTTATAATACAGAACTTTTTAAAAACACATTTGAGTTAGACAAGCTGAAGCCTCTTTCTCACAGGCTTAGCAGCCTGAGTTTTCTAAAGGAATCCTGGACAAACTGCAAATGTAAATTTACCCTCCTTCACTCCCCTTTTATACAGTCATGGGGCAGAAAGATGCTTCTGACCATCAATAAAATCTAAGTAACATAAAACTATCTTCCTGTCCATGTATAAAGAACAGCATGCTCAGATTTCTCTCATCATCTAATCTCCCCTGGGTCCCCAGCAGTATGCTTCAACACTGACATTTTTTATCCTGTTATTTTCTAGTAAATATGTATCCCAAAATCTGGTCTTCAGCAATATAGTAGTGATTTGAAACCTGAATGCAGATATGGGTGAATTGAACTCATTTGCCTTAGACATGTGAAGAAAATTAGAAACCTTTACATTAAACTATATGTAACCAAGTGAGCCTGTATTGCTTTACTGAACGACCTCATGTGGATCATGCTAAAATTCTGGATTCATTCTTGTATGTATTTGGTTTTCCAAAGACCAGTTATTTACCTAGACTGCTCTTATCCAGAGGCTTTAACTCATACAGTGCTTGGTGCTTTTCAGAAGTCATGAATCTGAAGATTCTTTAGTTTCCATACTAGCAATGAAAAAATCTCAGAAATTGCTAAGGCACACCAGTTACCATCTTTTTATGAGCGTCTCTAATCTGAGGTCATCATGTGAGACTGTAATGAGGAAAGAACTTTCTCTATCCCATAATGCAGCTGAGTGTGTTATGGTTGAGGTGAGATGTATTTAGGTCCCTTTTAATACTGGACTATCATCTGCCCTTGGAATAATTTAGTAAAGGGATTTGCTTGATCTGTTTCCATAAAATGGAGTGCTTCAAGAATCAAATTCATTTGGAGGGAACAGTGATAACAATTTTCAGCACAGACCTTGCAGAGGATTGCATGCAGAAGTCAGGTATGTGACAGATGGATGTTGTACACACCAGGCAAAAATACATCTACTTGTCAGACACAAAGGGGCCTCACTCCTTCTATGTGTGCTTTGTCAGTAAAACAACAGTTTGTACTGTTGATGCTACATGAAAATGGGAAGTTACTGCCTGTAAAATGTCAAAGTTAGTGCCTATCTGAGAGGACACCAGAAAATCCATTTGTTTTAGTCTCAAACTGTACGCAAATTTGATGCCAAATTTGTAAAACACACTGCTGATGGTGTTTTGTCAGCTGTGAATCCTGTAGATACAGAATCATCCTAGCTCCACTAAAGTTGGGATTTGTCCTTCCTTACAGATGATCAGGCCTAGTAGGTAGACTAAACTTGAGTTACACCACACTGCATTAAAGCCAGTGAAGTTGTATCAGTGTAGCTGAGAAGTGAATGTTCATTTATCATTCCAGCACAGACTGTCTCCAGCCATTGTTTTCATCTGCTGCTGCCTCTGAGCCACCAGATCTTTGTGCCTGAGAATGTTTGATTTCTTTGTTTTCCTCCCCACCTAAATCATATCCAATGGGCAGCATGTTTTTCCTCAGATCTTTAATATTGATTAGGTAACTGAATTTAAATTTTAGAACTATGAAAGTTTGGAAACATCTGCAGACATTGAATAAAGTCTGTTTTCTCTTCCACAGTCTGTGAACAGCTGGAATCCTCAGCCTGAAAAGATGCCTTTGTTTCCCAGGTTTCCATTACACATTTTTGTACCACACATGCAAACTATCCAGGCCCATGCAGGAGGGACAATTCTTATTTTTGTGAAAGATGTTTGCCATTTTCCATCTGCACTCTTCAGACCTCGCCTTGTCCAATAAATGTTAAGTTGTTAAAAATGTCCTATTTTTCCCCTCTACAGCTGTATTTTTAGTGCAGATACTGGGCCAAAGTTTGATTTTGCACCAAATTTAGTCCATCACACACTATTAACTTCATCAAAGTTTCTCTAAAACTCTACCGAGGTACGACACAAACGTGTTGCTAATCTCTTCCTCAGAAGCTGTAGAACAAGTAGGGCATGTATTAACGGTGATACCCAGTAATAATATCAGCAGCATTGGTGAAGAACTGTATGTTCCTTTTTACCCCTTACAGTTGTACCCATAAAGTATATTAGGGGAAGATTTATATACCATATTCTGCAATCTTTTATTGAGCATAATTCTTGTCTTGATATATTACTTTGCTCATGTTCCTGTAATTTTCCATGATTAGGCCTATCAAAAACTGGGTTTAGGTATTGGGGATTAAGTATCAAAAATTGCATGCTAGATATGTTGTTAGTGTATGAAATTATTGTGTAATTAAAATGTTACATAGACAACACTTGGTTTGAGTATTCATCAGTAGTCTAACCCTAAATCCTTGGAATAATAACAATGTCTGAAACGTGTGTCTTACTTTGTTCTAGGTAACGGAATCCTTTTCAAAATGTAGGACTTTGTTAAGGAATTATTGACTACAGATGGAAATGTCTATGAAACTGAGTTATCCCCACTTCCTAGAATTATATGGCAATATTTTCAAACGTGGTACTAAAATCAAAAGATTGAGGTACAATATGTAAACATTTTTTGTCCTTGCCATTCCACACTCCTAGAAAAAGAAAGGGACTGTAGAGGGTTGCTTAGTCTACCTTTTAGGAAGGGTCAGATGAAGTACATTGTACTATACTGTACTATACTTCTAGCTATGGCTGATAGAAAAAAAATTCAGCTTGACACTAAAACTGTACCATGGAAACTCTATTGCTTTCCAGTGCCATATATCCCAGGCTGAAATAACTTGATGCTTGGAAAAGTTTTCCACTGTCTTCTCTGAATCTCCATATTTTTTCTTGCTACAGTGCACTGTGGAGAACAACATACACATCTCTTTGTAACGACTTCTCACTTTTTAGAGATTGTGCCTTCAAAAAATTTGATGAGGAAGACAAAGGGGTTGGAATAGTGAAGACATTTTGACTGAAATGCAGAGAAATCTGAATTCAAAGAACTGCCTTTTAGTGATTGTGTCAGATCATACTTGAGAAGACCCGAAACAAATGTAAGTAGAGCATTTGTCTGTGCCATGATTTTAGTCAGTCTTTTGCACAATCTGGAGAAGTTATTGATTCTAGATTGACTAGAAGGATTAGCGATAGGCAGAATCCCATGGACAGCAATGTCCAAAACTGGTATTGAAAACTGCCTTAGAATCATGCATCTGATGAACAGACAGCGAGCTTAAAAGTAGTCCTACAACTAGGAATACTGATTAACAAGGTACGTCAATTTAATTATACCATCGAAAGCAACATGAGAATAGCATACACTAATAGTCAAACTAGATAAAAGACAGTTTTCTAGATTTTAAATGTTTCCACTGAGGGACCAGGTAAAGGACAGGGTAGTGAGATTTTTAAATCAGTATTGAACTAATTTTTGCAAAAACACATTTCCAGCAAACCCTCACCTTTCAGTGTGTGTGTACAATCCATTAAAGAAATGGACTGCTCGCAGAATATGTCCAAGCATAGATTTATAAAGCAAAGCTGCTTCATTATTAAGTGGATTTGTCATATTAACATCACATTTGTCCTGTCCTTTCAAGGGTATGAGATCCCTGATTTTAAGAGACTTTTCAAAAAGAGTCCTGTGTTAGCTATTTACATAAATTTAATTTCTAAAACTTCTTCGTGTTATTTCTAAGTATTCTGTCCTCTCTGCCTCTCCAGATTGACAGTATTTTTCTTGATCATAAACAGAAATCAACATTCCTGGATTTTATTTTATTGCAGTCAACACAAGAAGAGTGCAGGAGCTCAAAAAAATTATAACTCTGTATAATACTAGTTATAAAAGAATGGCAGAGCTTCTTGGCGACACATTTGTGAGCCAGAGCCAGAGAACCAGACACTAACGTCTAGTAAAAGATGTCAGATTCAATTCTTACTGCCAATGTCTGGCAAGAAAAATCTGCTACATGGTTTACCTCATATGACCCAGTTGGCCTTCAGAGAAAGGAAGCCTGATCATCATAAAGGTAGTCCAGGTAAATTATAAGGAAAGCACGTAGTACTTCCCTTACGTTCCATTTCTTGCATATTATTGTCCCCTGTATTTTAACACTAGGCATTTATCCATAACAGTATTGTTAGGAGCTTATAGGAACTTCAGTCTGCTTAAAATAGTGAAATATTTGGGATTTGACTCATTGCTGGCAGTGGTTGCTAACCCAGTGGATTCAAGAGAGCTTCTGCTCTTCTTCACTGACACTATATTTGTTTGACCTCATCTTCATAAGAGAGGGAAATTGCAAAGTCCTTGTGTTTCTGTGAAAAAGGTAAACTTTCTTTCCCTTTGGCTTCCCCCAATGGCATCAAAGCCATATATTGTGTGTTATTTTAAGGGATAGAACACATGACTTCTGTCAAATACATGAAGCAGAGCTAGCCACATTTCAGCTCTTGTTCCAGAAATTTGGGAGATTGTGTGCAGGATTTTAGTGTCTTATTGGAGCTGCTATTGCTCAGCCCAAAAGCAGCTGTGAGTAGGTATTCCCCTGTACTACCAGTGACGGAATGGGATGAGAGGAAAAATGGCTAGCAAGTTTATCTGATTAGTGGCAAACTGGAAGTAACAGGAGCTCCTATCTCAGAACTGTGATACGAGCACCAAAGTGACTCTTCTAAGTGTATGCCTTAGATATCCCAATAAATTAGAGATGGTATTTTTAAAATGTCATTTCTTTCAGACTGTATAGAAGCTATTCCCTCTACAGTAAGCTCAGCATGTACAAACCATTACAGCTTGACAAAGAAAAGTCTGAAAACAATCTGAAGTCCCATCTTTGCTACTTACTTCTGAAGGGATCTCCATTTGGCATTCCATTACCTTGACAGGTTGATCCTAGAGAGATCAATCCAATGACTATTTCTAAAAATCAGACACCAGCGCATCTATCTTGCCCTCTTTGACAAAAGATGGAAGAAAAAGTGCAAAGAAAAATTCCTAGTCAAGGATAAGACAAGCAGGTTGAAATTTATGTCTACTTATCATAGAAATCTCCAATAATGTGAATACCACCAGAATTCCCTGAATAGCATTTCATTAACATGATAAGATAGCTCTACAAAGCCAAGAGATCAAAGCAAAGCAAGAAAAGAATGCCCAAAATGAAGCAGAATTAAAGTTTGATCAGTTAATGCTGACTACCAAAATGTTAATCCAGACCAAGTTGCTCAGTGCTTGCATTGGTCAGCAAGTTAACATTCAGCAGATAATTTCTCTGGGATGCCCAAAATGTGCTCTGCTTTGGTATCAGCAGTTTCTCTGGTCAACAGGGAGACCAGTCCACATTAGGGCTGCCCTGCACATTTAGCCCAGCTGGTTGGAGACATACCATTTAAAAAAATACAAAACCAAAAAAACCCCAAGTTGTTTTGAGTGCTGCTTGCGGTGTTCATGCCTAACGAGACTTCCGACTGACTATGCAACTCCCAGATAGCAAAGACACAATTTCAGTGTACAAAATCTGATGAATAAGCTTCCCCTGGGGTTTGGCAGAACTTAGTAACTGCCTGAGATCTGCTGTAAGTTTCTCCTCTTGGCCTAAACTCTCTGATATGGGATGCCTGAAAGTTACACAACTAAAAGCCATCTTTAACCACTCAAAAAAGCAGACTTGTTTTAGAGACTCTGAAAACTACAATTACATCAGGAGCATATGGGAACACTTGTGAAAATTAGGCCATTGTCATAAATGAGTGTTTTAGGCACACAAGTGTGATATAAAAAGGCCAATAAACTGAACAGTATCACTGGTGAATGACCCACCAGTGGCATTTAGTCAAAACCTTGGACATAGCAGTTTGAGTTTCATTCATTAAGATTTGCATGCAACTAAGTTGCACTGCGGCTATTTCAGGAACATCACAGAGCAATGCTGAGAACATTTTTTTTCTGTTTGGGTTCTGTGCTTTGAGTGCATATTTTCTGAAGCATGTGTTTGGCTAATTTCATCTCAGCAGCCTCTTTGATGACATGCATTTTTTAAACAGATGCTTATGCTGATGGAGTGACATGTTCCAGGGTTAAGTGGGTCCTCCAAGACATAACTCCAACTGCCTGCTGCTGGGGTCACCAAACTACTTCAGTGGTTTTATCTGAGCTCCCTGAAAGTTTTAGCTTTTAGCAACATTCTTTTGCTTCCTAAAGACATTTTCTGACTTTACCATGAATGCAGAGGACATTATTTTAACAATTCAATCCTGACTAATCTTCTTATCTTCAGATGCATTGTAATTAACCATATCCTTGGGTTACATGGTGGATCATCTGCCAAAAACCAATACACAGCATGAAGGGAATATTGTTAGTCAAATTTTTACAGGGCAGAATGGTCTCCTAGTTTGCAGCCATCTCTCATGAAAAGAGATCTGTGTTCAGCACTTAAGAAAGTTTGTAAGAGAAGAGCAGTCCAGCTGCCTACTGAAAGTCACCAGGGACTGGCGTTCAACTCACAGTTTAGCAATATTCTTATGTTTCTCACTTTGTCCTTTGATCTCTTAGTGTTTCAGACCCCTCTCTGTCTAATGAGAACACTACAGTCTCTCTCATCCTGCAGTCTGTTGATTTATGGTGTAACTTTTCAAGGACTGGGAGGCACTCCAATAATACAGTAGGAAGTACCATAATTTTACTTCTGTCTACAAACTAGTCTGTCTATGCTTATGTATCTCCTACTTTTAAGCAAACTTGTTCCTAAGGAGCCAATATTGTCATTCAGGATCAGCACTTGTCTCTCTTCAAGGCTACAAGGAAACCTTACTATTTACACTCCAGATATTTGTCTACTCGTCTTCAAGTTCACCTCTTCCGATGGTGTTGTGTGAAAATAAGATAAAAGCAGATCCATGTAAGTCTGAGGTTCTTGTCATTGCCCCCTTGTCACAGTGTACAAGTCCCTAGGATAGCTACTCTTAGTTCACAGCTGTGTAGCAGGTCACAGTTCACACCCCTCTCACAAGTGGCACTCTAACTTTTATAAGGTAGTTTCTGGCAGTAGCTCCAGAGGAGCACTACATAAGTTCCCCTGTTTTTCAAACGAAACAAAGAAAAGAGTGCAGACCAAGTGCATAATGTCCTCTTTTAGCTCTGAAGTGAGATTTAAATAGAGTTTAGGTGCCAAGTCCAGGTGTGGAATCTGACTTTGTTAAGCATTCACATCCTCTAGGTTTGCCAAGAAAGGATCTCCCAAGCACTAAACTCGTGTTTCTGCATATGCTCAGGACAGCTTCTGATTTGGCAAGGCTCATCCACCCCTACATCTGCTGTTCAAGAGTTTAATCTGATGTCTCTGGTAATTCCTATCCCAGCCTTCTACTGCGATCTAATTCAGGGATCATTTGTAAACTGGTATTGGTAGAACTTATTTATTGCAGATCAAGCTAACTTGTAGTGTTAATAATGCTACCGTAGGAACATGAGCAGATCTTCAGAGTTTACTGCTGAGCAGTTAATCTGGTTTATGGGAAATTCTTGAAAAAACATGTATTTCTTCTACACATAGTTGATGTCCAGACATAATTTTGGCTAAAGCAAAACATCTGGATATCCTGAGGATGTTTCCATTATCTTCTCACCAGTTAAGCATTACTTCCTGTAGAGCAAAAATGCTGCAGAATAATTTGTTCTTATGTAAGTCAACAAGTATTTACTGAACAAGAAATAAATATCTGATGTTCAGTTTATCCTGTATTTGTTAAGTATGGTGATTATTAAATAAAGCTATAGATTAAAGACTCTGGCAGTTTGAAATACACTCCATTAATTTAGAGAATAAGTGGAAAATATTTTTAGTCTCAGCACCTGCTGTTGAATTGCCCTGCTTTTCTGCGGTTTTACTATTACATTTTCCAATTTGAAAAAAAGCGAAGCAGACTAGACAGAAGATACTGTCAAATGCCCAAGGTAAATAAACTGGGAAAATGTTGAGAAATTTATATATAACTTTCTGTAATAGGAAAGGAAATATTAAGTGAATAATATTAAATTAAGATGATTCTGACAAGAAAGGTAAAAAGTGGAATGGTGTCCCTTTTAAACAAATACCAAAAATGTCCTCTGAATCTTAATGAGTGAAATCTTCCTGTGTTGCTTCAACACAGAATATGGGATACGAATCAATCAACTTATGTAGTAGGTTAATTACACGTTTTAAATGTGAATCAGATCTCTTGGATCCTAAACTTATAAAAAATCACCTTTATTGGCCCCATATGAGAGCTCAGTGCCAAGACCACCCAGTGGCATGGTTTTGCTTTGAAGGATGGAGGAAACTGTGTAGTCTTAAATTCTCATGCAAATGCTGATTCTCAAATTCCTAACTTAAAGAATGGGAAGATGGAAACTCATAACACATTACAATAAAAACACGCATTGCACCTAGAAGAGAAAAAGTCACTGCTGAGTTTCCCTTCTGTGTTTCCCTGTGTTTCTATAGGATGTTTCCAAAAGAGAAAAAAAGAGCTTTTATCTTAAAAGCAATTATCAAAAATCCATGACTTCCAGTTCAGGGCATTATGTAGGTGCTTGGGAAGCTGCATCATTAAATCCCTTCTGCTGTTCTGGAAGGGAAAGACCTAAAATGGGAAAGCAGGCCAGTACCATGTTAAACTACTTAAGAGGTCAAACAAAATCTGACTGCAGCCAGCAATGTTTGGATTTTTCCTTTGGCCCAGAGAACAAGCTGTACATCATCCAGTAAATGTGTACTCTACAAGGGGTCAGAGGGAAACACATCTGCCCATACTGGGCAGCTTCTTCAGTCCCCTCTTGTTGCCAAGTTCCTAAAAAGTGCCCAGAAGCATCTAGTCTGATGCATCATATCTCCTGCCCTTTGCTGGGCTATGGGTTCATGTCCACCCCAGACCCTTGTGCAATAAATATGACATGGAATATGCAGCAAGAAGAGGAAGAGCACTTATGGAGCATTTGCTTGTCTTTCTCCTGACAAGGCTGCACCTCTTATTTCAGTTTTTTATCTAAGCTTGAAGGGGATTGTGGAAACTGAGAGAGAGAGAGAGAGAGAGCTCCTACTCCTTTTCTTGTTTGCCTCCAGTCCACAGACTTAAAAATCAAGTATGTACCAGCCTTACTCTGATTTCAGTTTGTGGTCTTGCAAGAAAGGAGATACAATTCTCAGCTCAGTGTAAAATTGGCCCCCTCCACTGCACTGAGTCTCAGTGGAAAGCCCAGCAAAGCAGGAGGTGGTGAAACCACCTCCCTGGAGAGCATGGCAGTACGGGAAAAGTACATGGCATGGGAAGGGTACTTGCATTAACATTTCCTGACCCATGTTTTGCCTGTGAATATATATTGAAATATATACATAGGCTTGTCTCTGTGTATTTGTCATTCTCCAATGCCACAAAATGTACAGCTTTTGTCAGGAACAACAGGAACAGACTTGCAACAAAATCAGCTCTTCTGAGACACACTGCAAAGAGGAGTCATGTCATAAGTGTGGGGAAAATATTTTTTACTTTTGTATATCTGTAACTTTACTGCATCTGGGGCTGATTTCTGGCAGGGTAAAGTAAACAAACATGAGAACTCCATGGTGCACTAAGCATGCTGAACTTTACAGCTACCTGCACTCCAGACATTTTTAGGGTTTCAGTATGGTCTGGGATAGCAGTAATCTGCAAAAGGGATGGAAATGATTTCTCTTTTCTTTCTTTATTTTTTTTATTATTTTTTTTTTTTCTGAATGTGCTATCTACCAACCTGACTTCACTAAAAAATTTAGATTGCAGCCAGCCCAGGTATTTGGCTAATACTCTGGCTTCCTGCTTCACCTTGAGCTTTTTTTGCCCTCTAGGCATAGAAAAACTCAGCGGTCTGCTTAAAAATGAAGAAGTCATGACATCTAGCGGTGAGTTAAACACCAATAACTTCTATTTCCTACAGGATTCATGCGTGTCTTCCATAGGCAAGTTGTTCTCAGACGGTAATGCAGGCATCACCCTCATGGCTCTAGGCATCGAGGCAGCTCCTCATTTCTTCTACAGTCCCCTGTAATGTGTGTGTGTGTATTTTGCTATATCAGACTTCTGTGCCTCTCCACAGAGGCTATATCATTAAGGCCCACTGTGCAGCCCCTCATCATGCTCCCTATTGAATGTGACATTTGGAATAGCCATTTATTCCGAGATTAGGTGACTTCAGAGAGAAAGGGAGCATGGCAGAGTCCTGGCATAAGACCAGCTGGGAATTTCAGACTCATTTTCTTGTCGAGTACTTATTCATCAAGGCTGCTTTTAGATGGTGACTGAAAAATGTATTGTATGGCATGCTGAAAATTCCTGGCAGGCAGTTTAAACTGACTCAGTTACTGGCAAATTCTTTTGCTTTTGAAGACTACTCAGAGTCTGCCTTGGTCAGCAACAGTCAAAAAGTACATACTGGCTGTGATACCATGACAAGAAGTCACACTGAAAAGCAGTAAACCAGTCTAGACATGTGCAAAAAAATTATAGGATCTTTCCAAACAGTGGCAAGTCTTGGAGATTTTTTTTTATTTATTTTTTTTAGAGAAGCAGAACAGTGTAGAGTGCTAGCAGTAACTAGGCTGCAATCACCAAGTGGCAAGACTTCTTGGCTTGTTGAGTTAACTGGCTGGGGACTGGCTATTTTTTATCACAGGAATGAGCTTCAGTACAAGAAATTTCAAGTCAAAACATCACCATAAGTTGCTGGGGAATCTGGGTGCATAGCAGTGCAGCCTCACAGTTTCATGTCCATATTTGTTCATGCTGTATCAGGCATACTTTCCATTGCCTTCAATGAGACAAACTCCTTCCTCCTCCCCTGTCTTTCAGAAGAGATGCATGATAAAATTGCATGTTGTAACCAAGAAATGGAAATTACACTACTTGAATAAACATGATTTGCTTCATCTTAATATTTATTTTACCGCACGTCCACATGTATTAGTACCTGTATCTTACCCAGTTTGCTGTCTTGGGTATAATTAACACTTGTACCACCTGAGTGTCTGGATACAAGGCAAATGAATACAAAAACATCAGTTCTGTCCAAAATATTCCAGTTTCCATCCCTTGAATCATCAGCATGTGACCTATTCTCTGCCAATATTAATAACCATTGTTCATGGCTTTCAAACAACTCAAACTATTTAAAAATTAATTCTGTTTGCAGTGCCTTCTAGAGGAAGTATTTTGTAAAAGTGAATAACTCAAACTGACTAGTGGCTACCCACAAAATATGACTATCCAGTAACAAAATGAATCATTTAAAACTAGTTGGCAAGGATTGGACATATTGTTGGAGAAAATATCAAGTGGAAATCAAATCCAGCAACTGGAAGTCCTGGGTTCTCTTTCCACTGTACCATACATGCTGCTCTGACAAAGGCAGGCCTAACTGTAATGGTGTAGGCAGCTATTAGCCCCTGCCACCCCAAATCACACTGCTTACTTCTCCACACTGAGATGTAAGCTGTGGGGGTGATATTAAGTGCCCTGTTCAGCAGTCACTCCTAGAAACATTTGTAGTCATAGGCTGGAGCCCACAGACATGCTAGGAGGTCATGTTTTGCCTTTGTTTTTCCCTGTGCAAAATGGAGATGGCCACCAACTGATGCATGACAAGCTTGTTTGAAGTCCCTGGTAGGGGCTAAGGGCTAGTATTTCCACAGTCTTCACTGAAGAGAACAACACAAAATGGAAAGGCAATACTAATGCTGACAGCTTTAGAACCTGAAATAGGTAATGCAGTAGTCATGGACACCACCAGTGCAGGCAAAGTTTCTGAGGTGCCGCATAGAGAACATGACTCTGGGCCGTAGGTCCAACAACAATGATGTGTTTGATCATTCTCATGCCAGGCAGGACAGTCCATTGCAGTCTATATTACACAGGTACATATACTTCTATCTCTTGCTCTTGCATTTTCATCATTTTCCTACTAACAGATAGGACAGGAGCTGTGAGGTATAAAGTTGCTGCCAAAGATACACTGAGGAGTAAATATCTAAGTGATATTCACTGGCATAGGAGTTGGAATGCTCTGTTAGGATATGTTTTTAAGCTAGTCTGTGTATTGAGTGCAGAGGTGATAGGGACTCTGAATCCCCAGGGTATCACACTCACTTGCATGGCTAAGCCTGCAATCACAGAATCACACAATGATTAGGGTGAGAAGGGACCTCTAGAGATAGTCTAGTCTAAAGCCTTTGGTCCAAGGAGGCTCAGCTGGAACAGATTGCTCAGGACCATACGGAACTGAGCTTGAATATCTTCAAGGATGGAGACTCACAACCTCTCTAGGCAAGCTTCTCCAATCATGTATCACTGTTCAGTTAAAAAAAAAAAATGGTTTCTGATATTTAAATGGGATTTATTGCATTTCAGTTTGTGCCCATTTCCTCTTGTTTTTCAACTGGATACCACTGAGAAGAGTCTGACCCAATCTTCTTGACACCCACTGCATCAAGTATTCACCCCTATTATTAAGAACTCACACTAATCTTACTCTTTCCAGGGGAAAGCAATCGCAGTCCTCAGCCTCTCCTACCGTGTCAGATTCTCCAATCCATTTGTCATTTTTGTGGCCCTCCACTGGACTGGCTGAAGAAGAGAGACATGAACATGTCCCTCTTGTAGTGGGAACCCAGCACTGGACTCAGGACTCCAGATATGCCCTCACCAGTTGAAGTTGGGAAGAATCTCCTTCTTTGACCTACTGGCCATGCTCTTCCTTATGCAGCCCCAGAAGCTGTTGGCTGTCTTTGCTGAAAAAGCACATCACTAGTTCATGCTCAAGTTGTTGTCTAGCAGGACATCCATGTGATGTCTAGTTCCATATTAACGGGTTACAGCTGTGGCTTTCTCCATCTTCCTTAATTTAAAGACCTGAGTTTCTCTTTAATACATGGATAAACATGCCTGGTCTCTTGGATAGCATGGACTGCTTCTGCACCAATGCTGTTTATCCAGTAGCACTGGGAGGTCTAAAAAGGCCTCCAGGCTGCTGACCAGCTTAGCAGACTGGATGCAATCTTACCTGCCCAGAGCCAACAGAACCAGCAGCATGATACTGTGGTTTCTATGGAGCCAGGGTAATATCAAACCTCTTGCTGTGCCATAAGCTTTAATGGCATCCTAAAAACCGCAGAATAGCTTGAATTGAGGGAGGACCTGCTTTTCCTGGTTGTTATTCTTCTTGTACATGAAACAATGGCATGTTCTCTACATACATATTTGGGGCACCTCTCAGGCCCACATTTTTTTGGCTGACAGTAGGAAGGAAAATTCACCCTTTCCCTACTGACTGAGTGAAATTCTACAAAAAAACACAGCTGCTTTCTCTAAAGAGCAATGAAAGTGAACATAGTGGGTTAACACTTCAAAAACAGGAAATACCCCTAACCAACACTCTGTCATCACGTAACCTAGACTTCAGTTGAGGATTTGGGTGTTGTTTTAGATAACAAAATACAGCATGTGTTCATCATTAATCTTCTTGAACATTTGTTTGGCCAGAAACTGTCTCTGATCAACCCACTTATGTAAACAGGTCTATGCTTCAGACCGAAGTGGTAAGATACTGTTCCAAGTACTTGCATTATAAAGAATCTGTCCTTGACTCTAATGAGATGCATTTACTGCCAGTCTCAGTATTGGTGTCTGTACTCCAAAGACTTGTATGTTCAGTTTAAAGTTCAAAATTTAATAAAAATAATATCTTGCCTCAAAGGGGAAAAGCATTACCTCTAAAAAATCTCCCATTCATCCCTACTCTATTTGCAGTTTCAATATCAAACACTTTTGCATCTGGTTTGCAAAGAACTGAAAAGCTGTTTCTTCTTTCATTGTCAAGTGGCAGATATATTCATTGCAGCTGAACACCCTTTCATCATGTAACTGAACATCGTTCATCAGGTAATTGTTTTACATGTATAGGACCATATAAAAAAAGAAAGAAAGAATGATAAAAATAAACTTTGTTTATTTAAGGGAAATAAACACTATATTTTGGTTGTGTCAACTAATTCTGGGCACAACTGCTGCATTTCATTTATGTTTGAAAATGTAGGCACATAAACTATCAAAATTTTTACTTGCAGAATATTGGTGGACTAAATTAAAACATGTGGCTTCCTATAAGCTCTTGCTCCCCATAGCTGGGCTTTTCATGTCTTTTTACTTCTGACCCAAACAAGAAAATGCAAACAGCTTTGGTCTTGCTGTGCGTGAGTGGGGAGCAAAGCTCTCCTGGAGTTGTACCTACTGACTGTGAACCTTGTCCAAACTCCTTTGTCTCTCTTTCTGCATTCCTAAAATGCAAAATATATCTAAGAATTAGCCAAGGGCCATCTACTTACTTGTTACTGGGAAAGTTCATTCTTCACAATCAGAAGAGTTAATGCTCTGATTGCTTGAAGGTTAATCCAAGGCTTCAAACTGTCCAATAGGAATTCATGTCCAATTAGAAGGAGCTCCAAGTTTGCAATAAACGCAGCCATTGGAAATATTTATCATTGAGTCAAAGCATGGAAGAAGATTAGTCTCAACTGTGCCAATTCCAGAACACAGTATCTTCATTGCATTACATATTTTGGACATTGTCCTGAAATGCTTCCGAAGATTGTAGAGATAAAGAATTCTTGAGATATGGTTTTGTTTTGCTTTAAAATCTGTAATTCAGTTTACCCAGGACAATTGTTTCTTACAAAGTCCTGCATTCAGTAGCTGGGAAAATGGTACATAAAAGACTGTGTTAAGAGACATAAAGAGTAATAAGGGAGGTAGAGAAGATAGTAATGAAAAAAAGACAACTACACTGGTTCTTAATATTTCAAATGCCTGAAGGGATGAGAAGGAAATAGATTTACTTTTGTAGGTGGAAAGATAATTTGGTACCTTTAGAAAGGTGACAGCTGGTATGAATGACTTCTCCCTCCTTTTGGCAGGAATGTACCCCTCAGCAAACGTGCTACCATTCACCTGCACTTTAGTGCTCTTAAATGCGTTTTAAAGCTATATCTGCAATTCTGCCGTTTGCAACTAGACAATCAGAAATGCTGACAAACAAACTGAAGTCAGTACCCCCTTCCAAATCCAAAAGTATGAATGCCACCATTTTTCCATTTGGACTTCTGTCTGAATTGAACAGTTTTTCTATATACTGGTTGTTTTTCTTCTGCCAAGTATTGGCCTGCAGCCCCATGTATTTATGCAGCTTGTCCTGACACAATGCTGTCATGACAAAGTTTCATTCAGAGAGATTATTCCATTAGTATCTACAATGAGACCCACAGAAGTCTAGATTGGTTATCTGGAGTTGTTGGAAATTACAAAAATCCATCTTCGCCTGTTACATAAACTTGTTTTGAAAGCAAAAAGAAATTAGAAGCAGATAGGTTGGCTCATATAAAAGAGAGAGGTTAAATCAATTGTGATAGTGAATATTTGCAACTATTTGGTCATGCAATGATTGCAACAATGAGAAAAACAGGAGGAAATGTTTGTAGCTGAAGTCACCAAAATGTACCATAAGTAGCATTCATGGAATGTGGTTGTCAGCTTTCATGTTGTTTATCTGAGGGTGACTGAGGTAGAGGAACACCGACTTGGGAAGAGCTAATGCCATCATGGTTGTCACCCTAGTGTGTCTCAGAGGGATCCATCATTACACTAACACGCTTCTGATAGGTCCCTGCTCTGGTGCTAAAGCTGGATTTTGCTCGAGTTGTTCAGTGAGAAAAACTCACCCTCAGTTCCTGAGTCACAGTTTGGAGCACATTCACTATCTGAATAGCTTTGGGGACAAGCATGTTAAAGGTGCAGCAAGTAAGGTCTTGAGCAGTTCTTTTCCAGAATCTGGACAGCTTCAAGGCTCCTTCATACAATTTGAAAATTCAGTATTCCAGATTTCATTATTCCTAGACTTCAAATATATGTAGAAGTTTAAGAATGCAAACAGACTCAAAACACTCCCAGTCTGCCGTCAAGATAATTTTGTTTTGGTACTGCCAAAATATAACGTTTAGATTCTGGGGGTTTTTATACTTTGACTTCCAAAAACAACTATGGTTTCCTGTCTTTCCTTCTGAGGTGGTATCATTTCCTTTCTCCTCTTCATTCCATCACTCTCCAGTTTCCATCCTAAAGAAAATCATGACTGTGAAAAGCTCCATAATTCAGCAACATAGAGTCATAAAATCATAGAATGTTAAGTATTGGAAGGGACCTTTAAGATCATCTAGTCCCAGCCTCCAACATGGGAAGAGTGGAATCATCACAAGAGGCCCAGTAAAGTGATTTTGTAGAAATTATCTGAAATAATCTGGATTATTTGGAAATAGGAGTTTAGCCATGAACAAATTTCTCTCTAATGGAAAAAAAGTTAAGCTGGGCAATGAGCAGTTTAAATATTCTTGGTTTTCTCTTACACATGATACATTTTCTTCATATTCTGCTCTGTCATGGATAAAATTAAAACTACCATGGTCTTCATACCAAGCCTACATCTGTAAGCCTGTGCAAATCTTCTGGTTGCTCTGGATGTTACTGTTTCAGTAAGTGGAGATTTACAACACTTTTATTAAATTTCTCTCAGTGTCTGTTTAATTTATGAGGGAACAAAAAGAATTATATAATTTTAGAACAGGGTTGGATCGAGTATTTACCTGAAGTACTACTGACTGTTATGTAAGAAACTGAAGTGATGTCAAACACAGACCGAGCAAACTGGCCCTGAAACTGTTTACAAATGACTGCGACTCAGGTTTGAAGTGGTCAGAGCTCAAAGTGGTCTTGGTATGAGACATACAGTGTGAAAAAGGAATCAATTTTCTCTTTTGCAATGGTGGCTGAATTTATTTCACATTTAGTGTGTCCAAAGTACTGGTAGTAAAAATACAAAACTCCTTGATGCTGTATTTCTAAGAACCTAAACCACTGCCCATTTCTGATTATCTTTTGAATGTTCAAAGTGCCTGCAGTCTGACCATGCATGCAGCTTTTGCAAATGGGCCTGTCTCTCCGATGGGCCTCTCTTTTAGTGATCCAAACCAAAAGCCCTACTCCAGCTGTCCCTGTTTTGAGGACATTTCCATGTTAATAGCTGAATTTTGCTGCATGATCTTGCCCACAGAGGCAGACAGCAATGTCTGTCTATGGCTCATAGTCGGCACTTTTTCAGTTTCCAGGAGCTGTGTCTGCTCAGAGGGAGCAGCCAGACTGTTCTCAAACTATGCTCAGGGTCACACTGAGGAAACACCCTCTTGGAAGCTGCCTAGCTCTTTGTTCCTGCCATCAGTCTAAAATAAATGCCATTGAGAAGGTCTCATTTCTCTTTGTGTATGCAAAGACCATGGGAACACTTACAAGTCAATCTCTTTCAGATACTGCATACAAAATCAGAGGAAATAACAATGTTTGGATCTTTCAAGAAAATCCAAAGTCCGGATTTCTTTGGCAGACATTCCCACTTTGTTTTTCCAAGCTGAGAAGCATGGAAGTGCCCTTTCCACCTCTTTCCATCTCCCTGTCACTCATAAGTTTACAGCTGATGGTACTTGGACCGAGAGATAAAATTAAAAAGTGAATGGAAAAACACATCCAGCTGATCCAAAGGGGAACTGTGTCCTCTACCTGCTGCTTTCTTACACGTTTTACCTTCTTTCTACAGGTTGACTCACTACATTTTTCTGCCATTTACTTATATTCTGTTTTCTCTGTGTGCACAGCAAATCTCTGATGCTTGTGGGACTGTTCCAAGTTCAATAAAATTTCATTTTCTGAAGATTATAAGATTCTTCCAACTGCCAGAGAGAGGTCCAGTTTGCATAAAACTGAAGCTCTGCCACAGGAAAGGATACATATATCTCATTAATAAAGTTCTCAATCTCTTATTTTCTGTGTGAGAAAAGTCAGCTTAAGTGACTACAAACTGTTGCTGAAATTTAAACTGGAATTATGCACACAGTCCTGGCTGGAGTCAGCAGAAAATATTTGTACAGACATCCACTGTCCTGACCCACAGATAGAGTTCAAACAAACACTGATGGGAAAATTAAATTAGAAGTACAGGATATTGTCCTTCATTCTCTGCATTCAGGCTACTCAGATGGCAGAATCTGAAATTTATATGGCATTTTAATTGGTCATAAACAAACTCGAAATGATTCTGAGGTTGGATCTGAACAGATTTCATACGTGAATATTTAATATTCATAATGGTTGCCAGAAGGACTATTCTGAATGTTGAAACTTTGCATTCATCTGCAAAACAAGGAAAGCAACAGAGGTGAACGGTGGAAAATTAGTCAGAGTAACCTATTAACATGCTTCATGTGCTTCTCTGTGCTGTGTTGTGGTGATACAGCAAACAGCTGAAATGTTTACTTTTTCACTAATACTATGGATGATTCTGTTTTTCTCTTTAATTTTTGTATCTGTATCTGGCTCCATGCACGAAGCTAATTCTGGTATGGAATTCAGCACTATGAAAAAAGTTTTTAGCCTAGTTGGTCAAATGGAAAAGTTGGGGAGAAAAATTTATTTTCGAAAACCTGACACAGCAAATAAATAATGAGTGTTAGTGAAAGAATTTGTTTTGTCCCAGCTATTAGGACTATTCATTTAATGTTTGGTTTAAAAACTTTTTCTTTTAAAAATACACATAAATTTTTTTAAAAATTGAAAGAATATAGTTATTCATTTCTAAATATTCAAATGAAACATGCATGAACCAGATGAAACAATTGCAATGCCATTTACCAGCCTAATAAATACTCAAAACTGTGGTTTCCTCTTTGTTTTCTTTTCTTTACAGCAAATAATTCTATCCAGTCTCAAAAATAATCCCTAAAGGAATCATATTAGCCTTCATCAGACTCAACCTGTTAACACTTGCCCCTCTCCAAAAAGCCCAGAAGGCAGAAATCCAGTGTCCATCTCCAAGTCCAATCCCTATCCTATCCCAGCAGAACAGTCAGCATCACATTTCTCCAGATCCTCCTTTCCAGCTGTATGGAAATGAATAGCAATTCACCTTTCTTGATATCAACCTTTATCTCAGTTTTATCAAAAATGATGTTGAACATGAAGAAATCACTAAAGACCTAAAGCAAATCCCAACTTAAAATCTTGTCTAGAGTCTTATTTGTGCCCCAGCTTCTGTCACAGACCACACACCTGCTCTTCACAACTTAGATCAACAGTGAAATGAGAATCATTGGTATCACAGAACCCAGGCACAGAACTAGCTCTTCAGACTTTGTGTATTTAAAACACAGCACCAGCCATTGCTCTCCTCTTGGTAAAAACCTTACTTGACCACACAGAAAGCATACACCTTTCCTAACAACAGCTTTTATCCAGCCCAAAATATGCTGATCTCTGCAACCCCTGCTCTTCTTGAACTGCAGTTTTAACATTGTCTAAATTTTTTCATAAAGTCCCAAAAGATAATCTCCTGTGTTAGAGCAACTCCTTGTTCTAGGCCTCAATGCCCTGCAAGAAACCACACTAATATTTGAATATTAATTCACAGATCCCTAATTTCAAATTCAGTTTTATTGCTCACCATATCCAAAACCTGTTCACTATTTCCTGCCATGGTATGGATCATTCATTACTCATATGAAGGACCAGCCACAACCTGTCAGGACCCTGCAAGAATGTGAGTATTGACATTTAGCTTTTTTTACTTTAAACTTAAGCACAACATTAGCCAATAAACAAAATAAAACCCCACTAACTCAGACACTCTAAAAGTTAAGTTTGGAGACAAACACACAGCTCACTGCAAATAATAGTCCACATACTATTACCACAGAACTTAGTAGGTCCACCAATTAACTTGTTCTTGTAATGCCCGGTTTCCTGGACCATAACATACATTCTCAGGATGTTTTTTAAATACAATACCAGTATGTTGTACAGAGTTCATACCTCAATGCCTGGCTTCTCTGATACCAAAGTTTGCTCTTCTTCCCTAGCTTTTGAAGGAACTCATATAGAAGCAAGACCTCAACCATTTTTTGACCTTTTGACTTGAGATCCTAAGCCACCCTTACAGCAAATGCTCAAACAACTTTAGCCCAGTCACTGCTTTCTGTCACAGGATGAATTACATATTTTTTTGTTGCTAAGAGAACTAGTCCTGTAACTGTTGGCCACCTGTTCCCATCGCAACTAGCCAGAGGCCATCAGCAGCCCTCATCTTAGACCCACCACACTGACCAGATCCTGCAGTAAATGTACTTGTCCAGCTCTCTTGAACCCTAACCCCAACTGTAGCCATACAGCTCATCCCTGACACTCCAGAGCATCAACCTACTCACAGCCATAATTGTAACCTTAACTGCAACCAGTCACTACTTTTCTATCATGGAATGAATCACCTGTAGGCTAATTACCTCTCCACTGCTAGATGGAAAATCTCTGAAAATTAGGTTTACAGGGTAGCAAATTGCCGACACAGGAAAATTATTTTAGTGATAAGTTTCTTTTTTTTCGATTGTTGTTGATAATACATTTTAAAAAGTATCTATTGTCAGTTTTAACTGTATTTTTATTAAAGCAATGGTTTCAGTTTTAGTGCATATTGTCGATGTTTTAATAAACCCTGGACTAGCAGACAATCTTTTTTATTGTGGCTTAATAGAGAAAGGAAAAATGTGAAGGCTTCTTCAATTTCAGGAATGTTATGGAAGGGTAAATACATTATCTCCAGAAAATGTTCAAATGTTTTTCCAGAGCTAAGCTTCCTTTGTTGGAAGGGATTTTTATCTCTATATTTCCTTACATTTATATGCATTGGAAGATATTTTCATTTATTCCAAAAACATTAAATAAATTAATGAAATTATATTCTCTCTTTTGCTTTGTAAAATACTCCTCTAATCCACTGCTAAATAAAAATTCATGATTCCCATTTATTTTAATAGGTTATGGAAGCAATTGCAAACCTCTAGCTTATAAAATTAGCAGCATGACAAACAATGTCTCAGAATAAGCAAGAACACTACTCTCTGTAGATACAGTTCTTCGAGAGCAATTCCCTCGAGTTTTCAACAGATTTTCCTAATCATATTTCTTTTTTAGTAATGTAAAAAGTCATTCCCCAAGGGTAATATCTTGTTCCCATTCAAGTCAAAGATAAAAATTCTCCTGAGTTTCATGGGAACAAGAGTATTCTAAAAATAAAATGGTTCCTCTGATAACCTCTAGTGGATTTTTTTCTCAGAAAGCAAACACAACAAAGATGACCTTTCCATCAGTTCCATTTCTGTCCTTAGGGTGTAATTCTGTTCAGTGTGCACACAGCTCAAGGATATGTGAAGGGACTTTATGTCATCTCATGCTCCCTCTGGACTGCCCTGAGTGAAATTGTCCCTTTCTGGTGGTAGTTTGCAGCTGTTTCTGGGCACTTGTATACCTCAGAAGCCTCCATATAATTGGGAAAGAAATAGTTGATAGTCTTCTATTGCATCACAGACAACTCTTTCTTGGACTCTTGCCGTTTCTTATCAGCCCTGGTATGCTGCCATGATTACCAGAGAAGAAACTGTAAGTTTGTTCCTGATTACTGTGAATCCTTCCCAAGGATGGGAAGAAACAGGGCTGCCCCAATGGAAGGTAGAAGAAAGCACCAAACTTGTATCTCAGCCACATATTGTAACTCAAAAAAGAATTAAAATCTTTCAGAAGATTTTTCTGATTCAGAAGTGTCTTAGTTTAGCAGTTGGGACCAGTTGGCACTGTGTGGGGGTGATCAAGGCTGTGTATTCTACCCCCTCGATTCATTTCCCACAAACAATGGACCATCTGCAGCAGCTGCCCAGGGAGTCGTTAGCACCTTCACACCCAGCCTGAGGGGGCGTGGCTGCTA
>JAWWEV010000098.1:46149-57688 GCA_035583235.1 Hafferia zeledoni
CTTTGGGTTTGTACCCCAGGGCACTGGGTTATACTGCTGGGTTTTGTGAGTTGAAAGCAACTTCCCTTTGTGTCAGTGTATTTACTGTATTATTATTATTAAATTGTAGCTTTGATTTATAATCTCTCTCGTGTTGAGTTCATTTCTCCTGCTGGTTTACTTTGAAACCAGCACAAGAAGTCAGACCACCAAGGGCAGTGCACTTGAGACTCTCTAGCTATAATTTTTTCAGGTTTGTGCAGAGGACCACAACAGACTTTGTGACCCAAGCCTTCCAGGAGAGAGAATGGATATTTAAACTTTCTGGATCTCATGTTAGGTAAAACAATGAGCGATCTGTTGTGATGAATGCTGCTTGTGTGCTGTGCCCTTCTTCTCATCTGCAGTTTGCTCTTGCAGCTAAACATGGCACTGCAGGACATTTCCTAATGTCTTCTGGAGACTTGTTTGTCATTCTACATGAATATATTGTACTGCTGTTATCTTGCTTCATGGAGGCACTTAACTGGTTGATCATGCTGGGCTCAGCAAACACCATCCAAATTAGTACTCCACTGTTCACTGAAGTACATGAGCAGAGTGAGGGAGAGGACCACACAAACACAACCCATGCCTATCAAAACCATTGTCAAACTTGCTACAGTCCCTTTGCAAGAAGCTCTGCTTAAATAAATGCTGTCCATTGGGTTGCCTGTTAATATAGAAGCTGAAGGAGAAAGGTATGTTTGCTTGTATAGGTATATACTGCATTTTTTTCTGTTTTACTGGGGATAGTTTGTGTTTCACAGCTAGATTTTTAAATTAAAGTAGTGAATACATAGGCATTCAGATTATAGCAGTTGTCACTGTAAGAAAAGGCTGTACAGAAGGACGTTTGGGAGAACTGCCATAAGAATATGTCAGATTGGTGGAGTGAGAGAAGTGAGGTGTGGTTTTAAGCTTCTGAGCACGTGTGAGGTGAACCAGATGATAAAAACTTGAGCAACTCCAGCCAAAACTGGGTCCATCTACAGTAAAAAGAAAGTGCTGTGCTCTCTTGGCAATCAGACTCCATTCTGAATTGTCATTGTTGTTGGGATGGAGAAGTACATGGGGAGACTTCAGAAACAAAGGAGAGCAGAGGGCTGTGCAAGATGGGGAAATGCGGTGCTTTGAGGAGGAACTTGACATGGGCTGTGGGAGCAGGAGCCCGGGGTGGGGCTCTGATCAGTGGGAACTGGGTGGTGAGCAAAACGGGTGCCTTTCTGAGCATTATATTTACCTTCTTATTAAGTAGTGCTGAATCTAAAGACGATAGGTATAAGGAAGAAATTTTTATGGTGAGGGTAGTGAAACCCCAGAACAGGTTGCCCAAAGAGGTGGTAGATGCCCCTTCCCTGCAGGTATTCAAGGCCAGGTTGGATGGGGCTCTGACCAACCTGACTTAGTTGAAGATGTGTCTGCTCATTGCAGGGAGGTTCAACTAAATGAACTTTAAAGGACCCTTCCAACCCAAATTATTCTATGATTCTATGACTATTCATCTCTAAGTTGGTAAAAGTAACTGTGTCATATCAGAAATAGAGCAGCATCTTTTTTTGATGCTTTAAAGAGTAAATGGTTATGATTTTAGCTGTTCATAAAGTAAAACTCTGGGAGCCCATTTTCAAATGCTCTTCAATATGGCCTCTACATTTTCAGCTACAATTCAGACCATTCCAGTTTCCATTTAAGCAAAAATTCCTGGAATTTTCTATAAGGGAAAAAAAAGAGAATGGGATGGTAATGGGAATCATTTTCCTGCATATACAGTAATGGCAGAATGTTTATATTAATCTGCTGAATTTACTTGACTCAACTGCCATCTGAAGACAACATCATGTTTTCACGTTTTCAGACACACACAAACGATAAGTATTTAACTTTACTAGTAGCATCTTGTTTTTTTGTGCAGTTATTACAGCTTTTGCTTATTTTAAAATTTATTAAAATATATTATACTATTTAAGCACCACTTCAACAAGCACCATCACTTCTAATTCGATGTGTGTTCTTCACCAGTAGAGGACAGCACGAGCCTAGCTATTGCCTCAATGCAAAAGTTGCTCCACATTTTAGCTCCTTTCTTCACCCAAAGCTGAAGTCAGTGGAAGTTTCCTCCCTACCTTCTTCAAGAGTAATATCCAGTTTCATTACTGGATGTTTTGCAGTGAAGTAAAATTTAAGCAAATGTTTTATCACTGGCAGAAATCTCTAATGATCAACATACTCAAAAAACTGCTGTTGTGCCTGTTTTCTTTCTTTCAGGGTACTTTTTGCCTTGGAAACCCTCCAGCATTTCTCACAGACACAGAAAATACAGAAGTTAAATCATATGTGAGCCTGACAGGCTGGCAGATGATGCTCTGCTCACCTGCAGTTTGCAGATGTCACCAGCCTGCAGTTTGCTTTTTATTTAATGTTGCCTTTTTGTGGACTGACCAAGACAGGAATCACAGAACTGCACTAACCTTGGAAAGCACATAGAAAAACAGGGTCTTTGTCCTAAAACATGTTTTATCTTATCTTAGACAAATATGACCTATGAGGGCACATATGATCCTGGCAAGGAGGTAAGCTGCAGATCCTGCACTGCAGTTCACAGTGGATAATCAGAGAAGATGGCTGGTGCTTCCTTTCTACCTAGGATTGACCAGCAGAACCTACTTGCTTACTGCCTAATTCGTTAGATGCAATTAATTGCTCTAAATCCTTCATTATTCCAGCTTTTCTCTTGTTTGTATTCCTTAGATCCACCTCATCCCCGTGTTTGGCCTGGGCCCTGGGCTGTCCTTGGCTGCCATGCCCAGACTGGTCCTGCTCAGCTTCCTGCAGTCACAGGGGGCTGACAAGGCCCTGCCCTACTGTCCTTGTTAACATGCTTGGCTCCCAACGCCCCAGGGCTGGGGAACAACTGGACTTTGCTGTGTCCTAACACTCACCCACCTCACAGCAGCCCAAAATCTGCAGAAAAATGACACATAGAAACATTCAGTTTTCCTTTGTATATAGCCTGGGTAGTACTTTATCTCCCTGCTTATGTGAATGCTATTTGTTTAAGTTTGATGGTTTTCTTTTTTTGAAGTGAGTGACACGAATTTTTCCAAGTCAGGCTGCTTTAATGAAAAGATTTGTTTTGAAATCATTCTTTCTGTCAAATGGACTGTTCTGTGACTTGAAAACAGCCTGTTTCCACTCTTTTATAACCAGAAATTCAAAACCACAGTGTCAGAGACTGAAATAGTTAATGGCTTAAACATTTTAAGATCACCAAAAGACTTTTTGTCCACTGTAGCAGACTGAAAAGAAGCAGCTGCTCACCCAGCAAAGCCTACCCCTCCCTGAATATGTCTACTGTGCAAGGACCTTCGGATCAGATAAGTGGGTACCATTGTCCAACCATCCCAGGTGCAGAAGGGTGTGCATACCTGAAGCAACAAACTGGATTTGACTCTGCTGTAAAAATTCCTCTGGAGAACCTTGAAGACATTTTGCATCTGGTCTGGGCTATTCATCTCAAATGTTGGACCATAATGGACCATGACCGATGCAGAGTCTTGGGAGGTGTCAGAGACTTGTGACATCCTAGGACATTGTAAAATTCCCTGCCTCAGGGGAGGTACAAGGCATTCCCACCTGAGCTTCAAGTGTATAATAACTCATGAAGTCTTTGAGTTTTGCAGGGGTTTCCCCCAGCCCCAACAGATCAAGACCACCACTTTGACATGACTGTGACCACCAGTTCAACCAACAGACATGGAAGCTGCAGCTACCAAGTTTCATTGCTGGATCCGGTGGGTGGTGACTACAAACATCTTAGGGCCCTTAGCCTTTCTTTCTCTTTCTCTCCCTTATACATTTTCTTGAGTGTTATTTTTATGCTTTAATATTGTTGTATTACTATAGATGAAAACACCCAAAATGGCAACATATCTGTCTACCTTAGAAGCAAAAGTGTTCTAAAATAAGCCCTACATATGTACGTTTACAAACACTGATTATTCAGTGTTGTTCCACTCTAATCCAGTCCAAGGGATTTATTAACAAGAACCTGGGTTACCCTCCCCTTCTGGAGTGGATTGCAACCCACAGTCCATACCTTCTAGGCAAGCAGTAGTTGCAGATATGATGGGTTTCCTCGCTTAGAAGCTGTAGTACTACTTTAGCAGCTAGGCAGAGCTTTGTTGAGCCTTACAGAGTCTAGGTCTGCCCTAATGAGAGCATATAAATGACAGCTTATAAATAAAGATTATAATAATCAAGCAATAAATATATAATAAATATTACACTAAATAAATAATAAATAAATAATAGATATTAAATAATAAAGATTATAATCAATTTCTTCCACCAGCTGTATCTGTAACTCTTGAGGTAACATAATTCCTTTTACTTTGTTTTACTTCTCTCCTGAACTACAAGTTAGTTTACTTACAACCTTTTAAAATTTAGTTTTGTGCTCAAAGGACCTTCAGTTTCCTGAGACATATGCACAGATTTCCTACCCCAAGACTCTTAAGGCTTTTCAAGGTTTAGCCTGCTTGAATTCTTACCTAGTAAGGGAATGCACCTGTCCAGTTTGTGAAAGATTCACCTTTGGAATTGCCTGCTGTGTTCCTTGCTGATCCTGGGCTTTGTTGTTCTGTCACTTTGGATTTGGCACACTATTTTCAATTAGTGATATATTTGATGACCTCTTAAACTTGTTGTATCCGACATCTTCACAGGCACTGAGCTTTAGGTTCTGGCATCTCATTGTGAACTAGACCTTTCATTGATGGCTCTTTGTGGTTTCTGTGTTCTTGTTTAGAGGATTGAGGGGCAGGGTGTCAGCTATGCCCTAAGAAAATAAGAGACAAGTGTAACAAATAAAAAATTCCTACCAGTAATTTGTTTGTTTAGAAATATGTCATCTTAACTTTTATGCTCCACTCAGCATCATTGTATCTCCAGACATTTTTGGCAAGCTTTCCTCCTCCTCAGCCTATATGCCTTTTTTTCCACAAGCAGGAAAGAAGAAAAATAATTCATGGCAGGTGGGGCTTTTAGACATGACTAGCACTAAGTTAGACCAAAGCTAAACATTTTTGGAAACCATACCAAATTGATTGTATATATACATGCCAGCTATTTTTCTTTTAAAACATACCAGACGGCAAATTAAGAACTATACAGAATAAAAAATCATAATTATTTATTGTAGAACAGTTTGAGGAATTAGTTACCTAAAGTACAAATAAGGCTTCAGTTCTAGCTGGGTCAGGACACTTGCAGAAAATGAAACACAGAACCCAGACCAACTTTAGACAAGTGAGTGCACTCTGTAAGAGTGCCATAGGATGCACACAATGCATACAACAGCACAAGTCAAACCACAGCTGTTGAATGCAAGTATTTAGCACACAGAACCATGTTCCAGCAGGACATTGTAGCAGCTCATAGCATGACCAGTAAGTAAAATTTCAAAACATAATACAGTAATATTTGGGCATAAAGGAACATGTTTGATAACAGCATTTTGTCTATGGGGAAGGAGTAATTGACATTATTTTATAGTGGATGCACATAACTGAGGTCCTCTGAGGGCTTATGGTGAATTAGCATAGAGGGTTTAGCCCAGCCTTTCTGAGCACTGGCAGATCTCAGTTTCTCTGTCTGGTCTTTCAGGCTGTCTCCAACCATAGCTAATTCTCAGAGCCATCTTCAGAGTATCTCTGAAGCACCCTGGTAATCAGCACTGATGATATGGGCAGCAGTAACCTTGAAGACTTCTTTTCAAATGTCCCATCTCTTCTCACATTTTGAGCTGGGCTAAGTGTAGGCCTACTTTATACTTTCTGTAGCCTCTTACCTCTTAAAATTAATCCTAAAATGTCATAATAGGTGGTACACTGTATGTTATGCATCATCTCAGGCCCACTTAGTCCAGTGATTTCTTCTCAGAGAAATAATAGAGCTGGGAAGGGGTATAAACGGCTTCAAGGAAGTTAATGAAACCATCAGCAGCTAATGCACACTCTAAGATCTGTTTGGATTGTGTGAGGGTAAAAAAATACCTACTCAGCAGTTTCCAATGCACTGATTAGTCTGCAATGCCACCATTTCCTCTTGCTTTACTGAAATAACACAGTATCCTTTATTTTGAAAATCTGTTGTCTGCCTACAGAAAGAATCTGACTCTGACTCAATATGATCATTTACCGACAATGTTTACTGCATTCAGACTCTCTAGATTGGATGGGATATTTCTGAAGAGATTAATTTCTTAGCTTTATGTTACTGCCTCCTCAGAGACATAGGAGGTAGGTTCTTAAAACCATGAGGGATGATATTGTTGCCTAAAATGGAGGCAAAACCTCTCAATAATAACTAATAATCTATATTAGTATAGATAGAGAACAGTTCTTTAATGAAAATTTTCAGGTGCACAGAGTACACAGGAGCACACACCAGCATAGAATTCTCACAATTTTATAGCTTTAACTAATCACCTTATCTACTGGCTACATCCAACCTGAAAACCATTTGCCCTTGGTACCATCTCAGAACTGCCCTGCTGGAGCCCCTCCAAGGGTTCTGGGCCCTCTGTCTTGTTTTGACTGTAATATTATTCCAGCTCAGGTGCATGTGTCCCAAACAAGATGTCTTTGCCAAACTCTTTCCTTCAAAAGAACATTGAACAGAACTTCAAGAACGTGGCACAAACTGTGAGAAAGGGGTTTAAAAACTGTTAACTGTTACCTTAAGAGTGAGAAACTATACAGTTATATTAAAATCTACAAATATATATAAAAAAATAAGGCATCAATATTACATTTTTATGACAACACATCTCCCTGCCCAGTGATGGAATCTAGCTGAGAGGAGCATCTGGAAAGTGCACAGCCTCCCTATAGCTTTGTTTGTCTCGAGAAAACTCTGGGGTATATTGTAATTCTTATCTGATGTTCCTTAGGGTATCTGAATTCTTTTGTTTGTGAGTAACAGGGTTTCATCTCCTCTTTCATGGCAGATATGCATAATATAATAGTTCTTTTTTTTTTTCTTTTCTGGAAAGGAAGACTGCCACAAATTAAACATTAGGCAAGTAATCATCCATCTATAATAAGCAAGGACAGCCACTCAGCAAGTATTTTGCCCTTTATTCTTTTCATAGGAATGCCTCTGCTCTTCCTTGAGGCCACCAGGCACAGTATAATTTAGGAGAAGTCTGTGGTATTTCTTGGAAATAGCATTCTTGCTCAGAAAGGCAAATTTCTTGTATTACAGACACTAATCTAAGTGCTTTGATGGCTTGATCACATGCCTGATAAAGTTAATATTTCCATGGAATATTTGATCAGACCTAATAATAATATTTTTAGCTTGAAGGAATAAATGCTAATAGTACCTCTTTTTTATTAAAAGCCATATCGTTTCCTATATGATAAATAAGAATACAAATCAACACTTATTATCAGTGCAGTCCCATATGTTTACCCCAACTGCCAAGCTACAATCTGTTTTACTAAGGTGATCATCTTTTCTTTTTTTACCCTTTAATATTAAGAGAGTGTTTATTCCTTTGCCCTCTTTAAACTCTGCTCAAACACACTAAAGGAAATTACAAGCTGCAAAAAAACCTGGAGAAATCTCTCTGTTTTAATCCTAGCTGTATATCATCCAGGATCCCACCGGAGATGATATTATTGCTTTTCAATGGCAAGAGCTTGGTCACATGGGAGGTGATGTTTTTATTATAATCAGCTGCAGAGAACTGGTGAGGGTGAGCTCATCTGCAGCTGAGTATGTTTGAACTTTTGTACCTTTCAGTACCTTTCTGTGAGCAGTGGAAACTCTCTCCGACTGGGATGTGTTAGAGAATTTGGTTTCCTGTAAACGCTGAGATCTTAGAAAATGGTCACAGGAAATGAACTTTAAAATTGAACTGGAGAATTATGATGTTGATTATTGAAGCAAAGTAGTTTCATCTGGGTTCTGTAGGAAAGGATTATTATGGTTTAAATATCTGATTTGATTTTAGTCTTTCACTCACAGAATTACTCAAAAGATTTCTTGAATCTAAGTCATATTACACAAAGCAGATTCCACTTACACTGTGACCTACCATTATGCTGTGAGCCTGCTGGGAGATGCAGAGCACCCTTAACTCCTATCTGAAGCTTCAAGGATTAGTCTTTAGCCAAAGCCTCGATAAACATATCACGTCTGCTTCCCTGGGACAATTTCCAGACAACATGCATATCATTGACTTTCGGGGAGACATAAATGGAAATCTAGTGGCACATCTGGTGCTGCCTTCAAATCAATTTACAGTAGTTAAATAGATTTGAATTGGCACTTACATGAGGAACCTGTCGTGCAGCTTTTTGTCCACTTTACCCTACTAACTAAGCTATTAAACAGTTGCTTTTGCCTCAATGCAGATTTTGTTAAAAAAAAGGATGATATTTTGCACATGGCTGAGCTTTAAGGCAGTTAATGAAATTAAAGCAAAGAACTCCCAGCACAGTAGGAAACCCAGATAACAGGAACAACCATTTAGTCAGCACATTTCTGTTCCCACAGGAGCTGAGGGTAATTATCAGGGTCAAGGCATCAGGCATCCAGAGGGGTGAGATGACAGCACAACAGCAATCCTCTGCACAGCTACTCTAGTCAAATTTATTTACACATTCTAGAGAAACAATGCTTTTGAAACACATTTTCACAGTACGGGCTGAGAAATGTAGGTAATGGATCCAGGTAGTTGCCCTGTCAAGTTTTCACAATAATTTGCAGCATTTGAAAAGCAGCTTAGGCAGTTTATCCAGCACCATCCATATGGGTCAATCCTGATTAATTTTGGAAAACATATATCAAAGAAAAAAGGAGACAACAGAAGGAAAGGATGCAAGTCTGGAAATCATCTCCACACAAAACAGACACTTTTTTATTTTTCTTTTTTTTTTTCCTTCCTCATTTAAGAAACAGTCAAATAACATTCCACAATCATCAAAGCATGTTTTCTTATCACCAAGTAGGCTTTGAGTTAACAGCACACTTATTGATCTTTCTCTATTCTCTTTACCAAATCAGATCATAAAAGGTGAATAAGAGCAGTTTTGTCTGAGCATTTTTATGAGTTAAAAGCATTATTTTGTGCTTAAGGCGCTGGGCCAGATCTTCGAACATCTGTTTCAGTTCCTGCCTTTTCCTGTGTGACAAAATATACTTGCACTTCAATTCCCCTTCTACAAGGCAGGGATCATGTTGTTTTACTGTTTTACAGAGGTGGTCAGTTCATGGAGTTTATGTGAGTATCTGCATGGCCTCATTCAATGAAAATTTGACTTTAAGCTGTGTACAAGTGTTGATTACCTGATATTTTTATTATCCAGTCCCAGCTCTATCACTGTTTTCTGTGACTTCAGATTATTTTTTCCAATATTGCCATCCATAATCTGAGAAAAATGCTGCTTTCTCACTTCCAATGGCAGTTGTGTGAATAAGTTGCTTCCAGAAATGTGCTGTAAAGATGGAAAGCATTTCACTCACATGAACTTCATCCACTAAGCTATCTTTTGCAAAGATTGGCCTTTCACTGTTGTTTTGCTGCTTCTGCTCACAGAGCTTCTGCCCTGTTGCTTCCAATACAAAAATGTCCATTCAGACTTCACACATTACTCTCTCCTAACTTTCAGATGTATAAATCCAGCTGCAACATTGTGAAGGATGAGGAATAAGTAAATGATGGCTGCAGCCTGATCTTGGCCAGAACTCAGTCAACATTTTATCTTAACACTGCCTTTGGTGTCCAGGGAAAGGCACTGACCTGTGGGCTGCCTTCCAGTTAGTGCCTAATTGGAATGCTGGCCCTTGGCCAACAGCCTGGCAGAAAGTCAAGTTGTGAAACAGGAGAAATATTTGAGTCAGCTCCTGAAAAAGGTGGAGCAGTTGCAGGGAAGACTTTTTACCATCCACTCTGGGCCACATTTTTCCTTCCAAAGATTTTATCTTTTCCGTGGCTTCCTGCAATCTCAGCCTACAAAGCATCAGGAAGATTGATTCTAGCTGAAAATGATCTGATGGGAACTGACAAGTTTCTGAGGACTCTACTTTTCTGTCAGGGAGCTGTTTGTTTGGTACATATGCTCCAGACATCTCCTTTAGGCTGATCATTTCTTTTGTGAGATAGCTGAGGAAAATCTATTAAACTGCTACACAGGATCACAACTTTCCCAAATGTAAATATGCTGATTATCTGTTCCTGTTCTTATATGCTAAGAATTTTTCATTTTAATCTTTCACTGAAAATCAAGAAACTATATTCTCAAAATTATATATTCAAATGTTGTAACAACCTGTTTATTATACGGTCCTATTTACTGCCTCTTTCTAATTGAAGGAACATATTTTTCTGTAATGATGGATTTTTTTTACAGCCATGCAAGGCTCAGCAATTCTGTGTAATGCTCAGCAAATGGTGTCAATACCCTCCTTGAGCCAAAAAAACAAAAGGAAAGAAAGCAAGCAGGCTTTGAGGAAGGATTCAGCTTTTCATTCCAGAGTTCTTACTCAGAGCAATACACATTCCACAAGCCAGCCTGGTCCCGATAAACACAGAGCTCACTGCTTTCTCAGGACCAAACATTTTCTAGTAATTTAAAGGTGAATATTTGGATTGGTGAAATGGTAAACTAGGTGTTTGGAAGAACTACCCGAGGTAAAAGGAAATTGTATGTAGATCTGGTCCTACTTCATCTAGAAGCACACCACATGCTGTGGGGTTCCTTGGGTTCCCCAAATACTTCCTGAGACCAGACATGCCGAAGGCTTTTCTCAGGTTTCCCCTTAGCTGTGGGGAAATAACCACTGATATTTTTATTGTGGTGAGTTTTGAGAAGAGAATGATTCTATAGTACAATGTAGCATCTGCTCCTGGAAAGCAGACTATAAAGAAAAGGTACTAAAGAGGGAGCACCAGGGATTGGGAATGTTTGAACAAGGGCAGCTTGTATACAGTGGGAGAAAAAAATCTGTTCCTACCAGTCTAGAAATGCTTAGTAAACAATCAAATGAAAATGAACAGTATTGGCTGGTTCTAGGGCAAACTATTGCTTAGGAGCTACCCTTACATGCTACATACAGTTTTTATAAAATCATGCCTTTCATTAGACTGTCCATTAAAGAAATGGCTTGTAATATGCAAACCAGCCTGGGTTTTGATAGCTCTGCCAGCAGCTCTAGAAAAAGGTTACCTCCTTTGTAGCCTAATGTAGCAACAGCAATGCAGCTACATTTTAATACTGTTGTGTACTCCCTAGATAGAAAGGATATAAAGGACCAGTTTGTGAAAATCTATGAATCTCCAACAAGTTCAGTAGAGTTTTTTTGATTTACATGAAGTAAATCAGGCCCCTGTCCTCCTTCAAGGCCACTGTCCAGTCAGGTGTGAAAGAAAGAAAGAAAGAAAAGAAAGAAAGAAAAGAAAGAAAGAAAAGAAAGAAAGAAAGAAAGAAAGAAAGAAAGAAAGAAAGAA
>JAWWEV010000098.1:57788-76824 GCA_035583235.1 Hafferia zeledoni
AGAAAGAAAGAAAGAAAGAAAGAAAGAAAGAAAGAAAGAAAGAAAGAAAGAAAGAAAGAAAGAAAGAAAGAAGAAGGAAGGAAGGAAGGAGAGCTTCATGAATTTGTTTCAGAGATAGTTAAATACTTGAATGCATGATGGAGATTATGGTGACATGACAATGTGTGGCTAAAACCAGCAATATCTACAAAGATGATAAAAAGTGGATCAAATAATAAAGTCTGGTGACAAATACTGCAAACAAGCAGGACTTTTATATCTGAAATGCAGTGCAGAGAAGTTCATTCTCAAATATAGGTCAAATTCAAGATGCTTCCTGATAACATGGGAGGCACTCTGTGCCTGCATGCAATTCCTCACTTAGGTAATGCATAGGAAACAAAATGATCTAAACTCCCAAGGCACTTGACCCTGTGTGCAGCTGTCTAGGAACAAAATTATGTACAAAATATGCAGATATTATCAGGGCCTTGTGTATATCATGTTTCCATAGCAATGGAATTTGCTGAAGAATTGTGGTCTTGACTCTTGCTTATCATTAGATACTATATGAAACAGAACAAGAAGGACTTTGGAAGTCCTCAGGGAAGCTTCTGTGCAGGAATCTAGTAAGTGACAGTCCCTTTCCTAAATGAACACAGATTACAGAATGGGAAACTGCACCAGAAGGTGTAAAGCACAACAGTGGCTGCAGCAGATCTGAATAAAAGGAAAAACAAACAATCCAATGAACAAATTACCTCCCCACAAAAAACAAAAAACAACAAAAACCCCCAAAACCTAAAAAAAAACCAAACTCACACCCAAACAAGAAAAGGGGAGGTAGCTTATAAATTGGTTATGTTTTTAGTCCGTATGAGTATTAAAATATCCTTGACAATGCCAGGCAAACATCATCAGGATACTGAACCATGCTTTTAATGTTAGCTGTGAGAAGGATGAGCTCCCGATCATCTGGAAGGGATGGAAGCCCAATTTGAAAAAAAGAATCCTATTTAGAAGTGGCACAATTAACCATCTCACTGTAGAGTAATTCTCTACCTCTGTCTTCTAGTCATGTTCATCTCACAAGCTCAGGCTGCCCTCTCTAGCATTACAGATGTGAAAGTCCCCTCTGCTCTTTGTCTAGTTACCAGAATTTCCAGCTTTTGCCATTCAAATGTAACCGCCAATAGCTGAATATTAAAACACAGAGAAAACATAAAATTAATTTATAATGAGCATGAAACTGAAAAAATGCTTTGGACTGCTTGACTTAATGCTCAAAATATTTTTCAGAACCCCTTACTCATTAAAATATAAATGAAATGACTGTGAGATTTCTAATTTGCTATTCTAGAATGTTTCATATGGTGCAGAGAAATATTCAGGAGTCAGAGAGGTAGTGAATCCATGAGAGCACGAGAGGAATCGAAACACTACTTAAAGCTTTTTGAGGCCATAGGGAGTTTTTTAAAATATGTGTATTAAAGTTGATTCCTCAGTCCTAAACAGTAGTGGCAACTTTATATGTCTTTTTAACTCTACTTTTTTTTATTTCCTTTGGGTGGAAGTGGAGAAAAAATGTCTTGAGATTCCTTATAAAAGCCTTGAGGTTCACTATGTGCAGTCTCCTGTTGAGGCAAACATCATCATCATCATGGCTGGGCTCTGTGAGTGAAGTGGGAAGGGCACTACCCACGCTTGCTGCAAGCTGCTGGTGGCCAAAAAGGTCGATGCAGGACAGGCAAGTCCAGTCACAAAAGGCACAGCAGAACATCTCCTTAGGCAATATTGGCGAGGCACAGTTCTTTCTGCATTGTCTTTTCTCCTTGAGACTGTCTCCAGGATGGAGGATCACCACCTCCCTAAGACTGTGCTTTTACGGCAAACAGTCATTCGATAAAAATCTACCCACATGCTGTTGGCAGTCCTCTAAAAGGATAATTGGTCTTCTTGCACCTATTCTCTTATAAGGCTGTTTTAGTAACTCCCTGCTCTGCTCTCTGGAAACCTTGTTTTAGCTCTCATTTTGCCAGTATCGTCTTTTCAAATGCAGAACAAATTCCTTTTATCCATGAGCTTATCTAATGGCTCATTTGAATAATAGCACTCGTTTAGGTACCTTAACCAGTTAGGCTCTTCATGAATGTAGAATCCAGTTTCCTGCCCAGTCTCTGAATGTGTTTTGTGCACCCAAGCCAGATCAAATTAATTTTTTTAACAATGGTGGCCCCTTCCAGAGGACATTTAATTATTTAATATAAAACTAATTTAATATTTTCTAATCTCTGTTAAAATATCTTGCCTCTCAGCTGAGCAACACATTTGTCTTTTTCATGTCTTCATGTCAGTCATATCTCTTAGCTGGGCCATGAACCTCACACACAAGTCATTGTCCCTTGACACCTCCAGTTGATAAACTGCCAAATTAAATGAGAAATTATTATTAGTCTTTTCATCACATTTGTATTACTCTTGACTTAAAAATTGATCTTTCTCACATGATAATCTGTTCCCTGTCCATTTACAATATTTTGCCACTGTACTAAAAATGCCTCCCACTGTCACAAACAGATTTCATTTATGTGCTCCTGAACTCTTTGTGCCAAGGCCATTCTTGAGAATATTTTATAATACTGAGTTCCATAAACGATCCTGGAGGATATCTCTCTGTAATATTCTTTGAACCCCCAGTCATAAATCATTGTCCTCTCTCCCTTGCTCTCCTTGCCAATCCCTCTTGCTATTATCATACTCATTTGTATTCACATATTCAGGGGATTCCTATGCTATTTCATATCTTTTCCACTTTAATTTATGAACTTTATGAGAATACTTTACAGAACTCATGATACATTTATGACATTTTCTTTCCCTAAAAAAATTTGATTGCTGTCAAAAACAATTCCAGATAAATTTGTTATCTTTCATAAACCCAGACTGCATTTTGTCCTATTTTTCACTACCTTGTACAGTGTTTTGCTTTGCAACACATTCTAAAGCTGAGTATGTTACTGAAGTTTAGAAGTGCATCATCATGTTCCTTTTGTACTGTTAAACACAGAAGTTTGTTTCCTGCACAGGATAATAAAAATAGCCCCCATTTTGTCGTGGTGTCTTCAGCAGATACTCATTCACTTCTGATTAGTTAGAACTGCACAGTGAATAATTTTTTTAATGACTAAAGTCTCCTTCCCCACCTCCCTCTCTTTTTTTTTTTTTTCTTTTTTTTTGTCTTTTTGGCAATTCATACTGTGTTGCTGTTTTTTCTGACCTCCAAGGCAGATTTTTTTCCCCCCTAAGCTTTTGTTTACTTCTAATATATTTTTTCAGGTAGCTGCTCATCCAGTTACAGTCAGATCCCTCCTCTAAGAGTGTTCTTCTTTTCTTGGGATCCAAGTTACAGAGTTTTTTTGCACGTCCTACTTACAAATCCTCCCAAACTTTCTCAACATTCAGGACTTCAAACTATTCAGTCCATTCTACTTCTCCAAATGGTTGTCCTTGTTTTATAAAATTTCTTCTTTTTTTTTCCAACATTGCTTTTTGATTATTTGCAATACTTTAATTTCTGTTGATTTGATCTAACTTACGATCATCAGATCCAAAATTATTTTATGTTACTCTTGTTCTTGACACTTTACCGTAAATTCTTAAACTTTTTCCTTCCCCAAGCTAAATGAAAAATATTGCAACAGAAAAATAAGATATTTCTTCTATTAGAACATCTTTCAGTTCATGTGCTGGCAATTTTCTTTACCAAGTCTATGATTTATAATGATGAAGAGACTGATGCATAAAATACATAGTCTTTACTCCACAAAGTACATTTTTTTTTCTTCAAACACATTTTACCTATTCCAGTGGTGCCCACTTTATTCTTTAGGGTTAGAGCCCTACTCCCTGAGTAATCCTGATCATTTCCAATGGCATGATATTCTGAGAAGACATAAGAGAATCAAACTCTAAAAGAAATGCAGTGAAAGCTACTGAAGGAGGTGAATTTTAACTATATTACAAAGAGGTGTACTAGTAATTAGGAGAATAAATTCAGGTAAAAAAAAAAAAAAAGATACCATGAAAAATTATACTGAGACCAAAAACACACTACAGTCCAGAGACATCTTCCAAAGGGAATCTTGGAAGCAGAAAAGCCTTGGAGTTTCAAAAGCAGATTTGACAAAGCAATAGAATAGGTCCTGCATTTTTAAGCTGGCTAACGGAGATTTTTTCCATCTGTAGCTTCCATGTGTCTGTGTTCCCCACCTTCTCTTTCCCTCACAGATGTTCTACTCCTCATTAAATAAGGAAGTATCAGCACCCTTTACTGACTGTTCCTCAGTTTTCACTCATAATTTAACCCCAGATTTAAAGTACAGGTGCCCTGCTTTGCACCTATTCCACTGAAATTAATTCCAGATATTTTTTCTCTTTGAGGTACTGCTCCAGTCCATGGCTCAGCAAAGGAGGGGAAGGGAAAAATGCTTCCTGCCGTTTAAGAATTCTATGAATGAAAAAGCTTACTTTTAATGCACAGCCTGCAACCTGTGGGTAGCACTCAAAACAAGGTGTGTTTTCTTCATTCTGTTTAGTTTCACACACTGAAGTTTGAGGCAGCAATGGCTGGTGATTGATTTTTGTAAAACTAGTTCCCATACCTCTAATTTATTCACAATCTTTCTTTGTACATTGTCAGATTTAGATGCAATTCCCCTCAAACATCGGGCTGGAGTCATTGCTCATCTTCCAGGGTTAACTAATCCATCATTAGATGGACGCATGCAGATCCACATGAAATATTTGCTTTTAAAGCCAAGCTTTCTTACATCAGGTTTTGACTTTTTATTCTCTTGGACAAGCTGATTAATGGTGTCAGCATTGTTCATTTGCTCTGCAGTGCATACTGAGCAGATGTTATACTGGCTTGTTGCCCCACACCGAGCATGAAGACGTAAATCCTGTGAGACCTTGCTTTTGTTAGTAGGTCAGTTATCAAAAGGTCAGACAGTGTCCCTTAGTCTGTTTTATACATAATATGATATTGATTGATTTTAGATATTTGATTCAGTTCTTCTGGGAGGGGCTTTATATTAGGAGTACAGGGCCAAGACCTGACATGTCAGACTAGGCTAAAATGACTGTAAGGGTATTTTTTTGCTGTGAGGCTTTCCAGGTTGAAACAGTTGTGAGTTGCTCTCATTATAGCCTGCATTTTTCTCTCAGGAGGCACGCAGGCAAGGGCTGGAGGGAGAGGTAACATCTTTTCATCAAGCCAATGGGATGTAAAAAAGGAATGTTTCAGGCACACAAATCCCTCTTTCAATATGAAATGGAAACCACAAACTTCAAGATCAATGCAGAGTGAGAAGGGAACTTCAGAAATTAACCCACTGAAGTAGGACTAGAGATGGTAGAAGAGAATCAAGTGCATTGATACAAATTTCAGAAGCAGAACTTTGTCAGATTTTGAGTCAGGTTTCTCAAAGCTCAGGAAGTATTCAGAACTGGAGCTTTTGGGCTCTTCTTACATAATTTACACAATGGAGGCTGTAAGCCTACCTTATCTGTTGTCCTGGGAAAAAGATTTTGAATATTCCACTCTCATAACTAGAAATAATCATCATCATCATCATCATCTCCCTACCTTCTGAAAGTCCAATGGAATTCTTAATTTTATTTCATTTATGAATGTATTCATTTTATATGTATATATGTACAATTGTTGATATGACAATTTGTTAATTCTCATGTGGGGCATTTGGTTGATTGTTTTTGTCCCCCAAATTCTTTCTCCATCCTAACCAAAAAAAAGAAAGAAAATCGAAAGTGTACACATTAATCCCATACAGGTAAAACTTAATCTATTTAAGTGAATGCAAAATATGAATATTCAAAATGCTATCAGGTCTTACAGCCATCTCTAAGGCTCAGGGTCTGGATCCCAACTGAATCTCTATTAACATCCAGTATTAAATCTTAAAAAGAGATTTTATAAAATAATTTTTAGTATTCATAATATTAAAATACTAGAAGTATTATATTACCATTTTTATGGCATAAAATGTTTGAATGTAAGCTACTTCCACTGGAACGACACAATTATATTGACACAATTCTGCTAGTCAGGAGAATCTCTTCCTTTATGACTGTTCTTGTCCCACAAGTTAGTGGGAGCTTGGTTATTACCTTAAACTGAAGAAAATGGGTTCAACTCTGGAAGTCCAAAGTTCACTGCTTTTTAAGAGTGTGATTAATATTTCATTCAGTATTTCATTCACGTCTCTAAAAAGACAAACATAAAATGTCAAAGATATGTAACTAGACTATAGGCTGTATTAAATATATTTTCCTGATAATTACACGTAGATTGTTTATACTTTTTTTCCCTAAGCACAGATACCCTACCTAATTGCACGTCATTAAAATAAGTCTGTCTTAAACAACTGGTGCATTGTAAAACTGTTCATTTAAACTATTGAGAGTTTATATGCACTAAAAGCCTAAAAGTAACAAGCCTTTTACTTACTGGGCATCTTTAATATCCTGTGTATCTTTCCCTGTGTAAGCTGAGTCTCTGTTGTGACACACAGTGGTTTCTAACCAAATTCATTGCCTTCCAGTGGGCTGCACCCTTGAATGAGAATTTGCAAGCAAGAAAACTGTCGAAAGGTCAATATATTGAGAGAAAAAGCCCCCCCCTCCCCCCCCCCCGAACAGAATGGCCCTTGTCCCTTCTGCCACATCAAGTTACTGACTTCCTGGCTGTCTCCATGCATTCATTTGCATAACAGAGGGGATCACGTGGTCTTTATTACGGTGAATTGAATGTAAATCACTACTGAAACATAAAATACATCCTAGAGAACAGTCTGAGCACTGGCATAAAAATGAAGGGGCTAATGCTGCCTGGGGCCTGGAACATGTGACACAATTCCTCTCACCTTTGTAAGGACGAATGAAAGGGTGCTCTTAATTATTTTCCTAATTTCATAAATATGATCTGTTCTTCTCAAGCATGTAAATATATCAGTGAAGAGCTGCATCCAAAATTTTTCCAGTTACCACTGGTCAATGAGATTGGAAGTAAAAATCAGTATAAATCAAACCACAATTCAACTTGGTACAGTGACTAAAGTAATTCAGAGGCAAGAACAAATAAGGACGCAGGCAGAGAAGAGGACTAGAACAATGTATGTAAGATACAGAATTTGGAAGAGGTGTTTTCAGCTTTGGCTTTGCATAAAAGAAGAAAAGTTAAAAGAGAAAACTAAAATCCTGACAAAAATGGAAACTATTGAAGAGAATGTGAAGAACAATACATTAATCTTAAAATAGAGATCAAATGTATGGAAATAATTGAAGCAGCAGACTCATGATTCCTGATGAGGCAAAACAGTCACAAACTTAATTCTGTGTTCCCACAGAAGCTAAAGCCATGATTGAAATTTTGCCTGTGTTTAAGTGTTTAATTAATCCTGTAGTAATCGTATTCTCCTCCTTCGGCTTTCACTGGGCCATAGGATTCACTGTATCATAGGAATTTAGATGGCTCAATACTTTGAAATACTACTTTTATTTAAGTATACCAAGGCCACACTTAGACACAATTCATCTTTAATGTTTTTCTAACTGTTTTTACTTGAAGGATCTTAGTAGTACTGGGCATTGATCCAATAAAAATGAACTTGTTCAAGGGTAGAAAACAGTATATGAGATCCTCCCTAATATTTTCCTTCTCTATTTTACCCTGTTAATATAAGCAAAAAAAAAAATAGCTTAATTTTCCCCCCAGCATTCCTGAATTGTTTCACATATACAATGCAGCAAAAATGTAAAAGAAAATTGTTTTGGAATTTATGCTACCATTTCCCCCGATAATGACTTTAGGAACAGTAAAACTGACAGATTTTCTTAGCAAAATAACCCAGAAATAAATGTTAAGTGTTTAGTCTCTTTTAAAAACAGAAACCACTCAATAACTCTAGATTGTCAAATAAATGTGCTTTATATACAGTCATGAGGTTCTTATCTGAAGTGAATTAAAAATTTATCTTACATAAATATATCCTGGTGGTTTTGTAAATGTGTTTCTGAGGATGAGACTAATTACATCCATTGATGTGAATAATACACAATCAATACCCACTTTCCTTTCTAAAAGGATGAATTAAAATCCATTCTACAACTAGGACTTTGTTGTTATTATTAAAAAAAACCCCAGCACAACAGGCAATTAAAACTGGAACAAAGAAAAAATGAAATTGAAGAGAGAAGGAGTAGAAGGCCTTTTACTGAAAGCTATAAGAAAAACAAGAAATCCCAAATGAGATGAAAAAGAGTAGCCAAGAGCAACAAAAGCTAGATCCTAAGGTGTAGCTCCTGCAGTCTTTTAGCACTACACATTTAGCTCATGCCACAGAGCATACTGCAGGATTCTGGAAGTGTTTGCAAGATCAGGCATCAGCCACTCAGCTTGGCTGTAGGTTAGTAGTAACAATGGTTACTAAAATAACATTTGAAATACCATGTAAACTCCTGAAACTCCAGAGATGTTTCCATTCTTTAAAACTAATGATAGCTTAAATTACTCACAGTTTTTTGGGGGTTTTCTTTGGATATTCAATTTAAAATACTGTGGAACCATTTATTAAAATGTGTTTTCCAAGAAGCAGAAAGAAGAATGATACCTTTTTCTGTAACGATTTCTGTTTCATTCAAATACTTTTAATTATTAAAGATAATAAGGGTGGGATTTTATTCCAGTATTGTTGTAGCTGCTAAGTTATAAAGCTGTATTTCAATGAATAATCCCTTTAAACACTGTGAAGCCTGGACAGATTTAAACATTGCATATGGCACATGTTAAATCCACCTGTTGAGCTGGGTCCAGTTACTCATGGGCAGGACACTGGATCTGTCTGCTCTCGGGTAAAATGGTTACCTTCCCATGGAAGTTAAAGATTTTCTTTTATGTTAAATGACCCTTTCAGAGTGGCACCAAGACATCCCTGTACCATAGTGAAGATGTTTGCATTTTCAATGTATCTGCTGGATAGTTCTCTGAGTCCAGGAGTGTTTAAACCAACGCAGCATCACAAGAACACTAAGAGGAACTAAAATAGAGCAGAAGACCTTATTCAAGTCCCTCAGTCTGGAATGAACTTTATGCATATTAAACTCCATGTTAGTGCTAGAAAACGTTTTGGCTCAAGAAAATTCTGCAGTTAGTTTAGGTTTGAGTATTATAATCTTAAAATTATGTGCATACCTAAGTATGATATCTAAGCAGATTGCAAGACCTAATCTACATATACTGGACTTCTTGGAAAGCGTTTCCAAAACCTTAATGTCCCATGGCAAGGCATTTGGCTCTTGTTTTTCTGGTGTTAAGGCCTCTAAATTTATCAGCCAAATTTGACTATATTGCCACTGTAGTTGTAATCTACACAACTCTAAGAATATGCTCACTAAGCAGATAGCTAACAGATTCTTTTGTCTGGAATCTCACCATAAGCAGTGAAATTTGTTTTCTGGAAAATGAGGTAAAATTATCTAATCATTCAGTGAATAGCAGAGAGAAACTGTGAACCTAAATACAGAATCTGGACTAGCTCACAAGTGAATATGTGGGAACAGTGCTAGAAACCTTTAGGTGTGTACGGACATCAAAAAGGAGCCATATGTCCCTTAGATGCACATACGGTACTTGTATTAGCTGGCTGGGTGGGCCTTTGAATTCTGTCACAGAAAAAATCTAGAGCATGTGTGACACTTTCTATTAAAGAGGTAAGAAGATGGAGGTGCTAGAAAAGATCTAATGTGTTACTATCATGAAGGAAGTCAATAATCTGTCTCCTTTAAACACATTATTCCTTTTCTTCAAGTTCAGAAGAATCAATCATTTCAAAGTAAGTTCTTATTTGAATTAGAGAACACAGATAAGTAACTACAGAAACTGGAACGTTGAAAATCTCTTTTGCTCATTTAGAACATAACCTGGAATTACAGGACTTTCCTCCACAGTATGCTCCCTAGTGTCTTAGAATCATATAGTAATAATTCAGGTTGGAAGGGACCTTCAGGGCTTATCTAGTTCAACTCCTTCCTCAAACAGGCCTAATCAGATCAAGTTGATCAGGGCCATGACCAGAGGAATCCTGAACATCTCCACATATGGAGATTCTACAACTCCTTTGAGCAACCTAGTGGTGTTTGACTACCCTCATGATATTGTTTCCCTTTTATCTAAAATATGGAATTTACCATCTTGCAATTTGTGTCTGTTGGCTCTTATGCCACCATTGTGCACCTCTGAGAAGAGGCTAGTTCCATTTTCCAGTCCTGTCCTGCAGTCAGGAAGTTGCAAACAGCAACAAGGTCTGCTTTTAGAATTCTCTTCTCCAAGATGAAAATATCCAGCTTTGTCAGCCTCTTCATGTGCATAATCTCTCCAGCCCCTGGCTGTTTTGAAGGCCTTTTGATTGATACTGTCCCATTTGTCAATATTGTTCTTGTACTGGAGGGAGCTCAAAAGTGGTCACAGTACTCAGATGAAGTCTTATGAAAGATACTTCCCCAACCCTCTTGTTAATACAGCTCAAGAAAGTGTCGGCTGCCTTTGCTGCAAGGGCACATTGCAGACTCATATTCAAATTGCCCACGAGGACATCCAGGTCTTTTTGTGTAGAGTTGCTTCCAAACAGCTCCCAGCCTGTAGTGTAGCATGGGGCTATTCCTTCCCAGATGCAAGACCTTGGGATTGCCCTTGTGGAGCTCCCCATGAATAGCAGCCCTGCCCTCCAGCTGAATTCAGTTTTTGAAATGCAGTGGAAGAATGTAAAAGCTAGAGAGCTACAGTGGGAAAGAAGCCCAATGCTTAGAAGCTTCTCAAGGGAAAATGAGAGAACCAGATGGAGATGATAGTTTTAGTTACCTCTAGAAGTTACTCACAATGGGAAGGAAACATTACAGAAATGCTTAGTTGGCTAAATATTTTCCTATCAGCAGTAAGAAGCTGGTTTGGTCTTCTGTCTTATTATCCTGAAAACCAGTATTTGTGCTGATTTCTTAATATGTGTTGGCAACTTGCCTTATGAGATTGGTATCATATGTTATTATATTTGTATTTGCTTCCCACAGCATTTCAGTTCTGTATCTGTTTTGATTTGATGACAGGCACCGTTCTAAGTCACAAACTAAAGTGGAGCCTTTATTACACAGTTCTGTTTCCCCCAGAGGAGACGCCTGGGAATGCTCATAGACCAAATGAGCAGTACTCTGCAGCTGATGTACCTAAACTCATTTTGTACTGAAATCTTCTGAGAAGGGAGGTTCTGAAAGCTCGAGTGACCATCTGGATTTATCTAATTCTTCAAATTGTTTTATTGCATGAAAACCATGTATTAGGACAAGCCCTCTAAGCAGTTGCATTGCCAACTCTTCTGGCTCGGTAGAGTTTATGAATCCTTAAGGGTTTTAGGGTGTATAATCTCTAATAATTTGTCACTGCTTCTCATCAGAATGGTGTTCCCTTTGCAAAATATGCAACCTAGGGCTCCATAGAAACCATTTGTGGTCAGGGAGTGTGGCTTTGGGACAAACTTCCAAGACAGTCTAAGCAAATTTGGCCTCTTGCTGCTCTTAGGAGTTCTGCAAGTTTTCACACTCCATTTAGAAATCTGACTCAGATACTCCTTTTTTACATGAACAAATCAAAACATTTAGAATAGTCAAATCAAGTGAACAAAACACCTTCACAAAAGAGCATAACACAGGAGGAAAACTCTACCAGGTTCATCACAGACTGACTTATGTGTAGGATGCTCAGCTGTTCCTGTTAATGCATGGCACTACTAAGTCACAAGTTATTCAAGAAGTGACTGTTCTAGTACACAACAAATACCATTAATGATTAGTGATCTTAGGAATGTGCTCTCTGTAGTATAGAAAGGATGTTATTGTAGTGATATAATCCCTTCACATGACCTATAGCATGAACTTCTGTGTTTGGTGAATGGAAGACAAAGGAACATATATAAATTATTTTCAATTCATCTTCCCTTATATGTTGCACAGTGCCTTGTTGACTATTACATCTTAGAAGCTGACATAAAACAGTCTCATCTGTGGTGTCTTTCCATTGACTTTGCTTTCATTGGAGTCTCTTCCTGTGTCACTAAAAAGGTTTTAAAAGGAGGAAAATAGGAAATGCTCTGAAATCCTTACTTTTGTTATTCCCTAAATATATAAAAAGCCACCTTTTGGCTATGGCACAAGTATCAGCCAACCAAGTCTAAGCATAGACTTGGACATGGATCAGTTTTCAGCCTCTTAACAAGGAACAGTAACTTTAAAACAATTAGTAAACATAATCTAAATAGTTCTCCAAGCAGCTCTGTGGATTGGGTAAGACTGACTCCTGAGATGGTTTTCCTGACATTTTGGTGGATTGCCCGCACTGGACTTCCCTGGCCAGGAAAGCAGTATGAGTTTCATAGAGCTGTTTGGGAGAAGTGGAGAATGATTTCTTCCTTAAGACACTTTTTACAGTGGAACTGCTGGATTTGGATGCCACCAGGGGTTGACTTGCCCTTCCACAGCAGAAAGGATGGACTATGAGGCATGTACTGGATGAGAGGCTGATCTTTGGAACGTGTGGAGTCTAAAGTCTCTTCTGCTTTGTGGTAAGAGATAGCGAGGTCAGTGGACAGCTGAGTAGGCTTCAATCATGAAGCTGAAAGAACTGACAAACGGTGTCTATGTAGGTGTGGCTCCCACCCTTCCTCTTTGCCCTTAGACCTTGCTGGGAGGTATCTGGGCTGTGACTGCAGCTGTGGAAGCAAAGACATGGCACCATTTCATCAGCATCTGAAAACTGCGTTCTTTTCATCTACCACTGAAAAACATGCAACAAGGTGCTCTGTTGCATGATGATGGCGGTGTTACAAAGGGGATCTTTGATCCTACCAGTACTTAGGGTGCTTTTTTTCCCCTCCCAAATGTGCTTGACAACCTACAGGACCTAATTCAGTACGGTTACCGTAAGTCCATGTAAATTTGCTATTTTGCCTTCTTCTGGTGACCGTACGACTTGAAAGTTACCTATTTTTTTTCAAGTATTTATTGCCCACGGGTGAATTCAGGCTGCTAAGGCAGGCTCTGCCTGCACAAGGGATGAGTTCAGCAGCCAGAGGACAAGGACCACAACTGCAGCGGGTCAGGACCTCGCAGCCAAGCTGAATGTGCATTGGCGTGTGGAGACCCAGCACCAGAGCATCCTCTCCCATTAACAACAGCAATATTCGCGTTTCCAAGGAGTTTTGTTCGGTTTTTTCCCAGCAATTGTGCCTCACTTAATCTCTACTTTGAGGCGGGGGAGAAAGCGCAATATCCTCGGCCAGCTCGTAAAGGAGGACGGAGGCGGCAGACGCAGGAATTCCGGGGCTCCCCGGCGGGGCGGGCGCGGCTGCGGGCCCGGCTCGCGCCCCTCCGGTGCGCTCCGGGGCGGAGGCGCCGCCGCTGCGAGGCCAAGGGGGCGGCAGGAAGCGGGGCGGCCCCGCCGCGCCCCCGGAAGCGCTTGCGGCCGCGGGCGGGAGCGCAGCAGGGACGGGCCCGGCGCGGCCGCCCCGCAGCCCGCGATGCCCTCGGAGCGCTGCCCACGCCGCGGGGCATGGTGAGCCCGGGGCGGCCGCTCCCCGCGGGGACCCGGCGGGCGGCCTCGCTGCTCCGCCCCAGCCTCCTCCTCCTCCTGCTGCTGCTGCTGCTGCTGCTGCGGAGCACCGGGGCGCAGAAAGGTGGGTGCGGGAGCGGGCGAGCGGGGGACCCCAGCCCTGGGGGGCAGCTGCTGCTGCGGGGGCAGCGCCCGCCGCTGGTCCCCTCGAGCGTGTGGCCCCGCACCGCGGAGCTGCCCCTGCCCGGGCAACAAAGCGCGAGAGAAGAGCCCCGTTCCTGAAAAAAAAACAAACAACCAACACGCCCCCCGCCCCAAACAAACCCTTTCGTTCCCCGCTGCTCCCCCACGCCGCGGGGAGGCGGCGGCGGCAGAGGCAGAGCCTGCTCGGGGGCGCGGCCACGGGGCCGGGAGGCAGCTCGGGGCGCTGCGGGGCACAGTGCGGGGTTTGCCCTCCCGAACAGCACCGGGTCGGGGCACAGTGCGGGGTTTGCCCTCCCGAACCGCACCGTGTCGGGGCAGGGTTTGCCCTCCCGAACCGCACCGGGTCGGGGCAGGGTTTGCCCTCCCGAACTGCACCGGGTCGGGGCAGGGTTTGCCCTCCCGAACAGCACCGGGTCGGGGCACAGTGCGGGGTTTGCTCTCCCGAACAGCACCGTGTCGGGGCACAGTGCGGGGTTTGCCCTCCCGAACCGTACCGTGTTGGGGCACAGTGCGGGGTTTGCCCTCCCGAACCGCACCGTGTCGGGGCAGGGTTTGCCCTCCCGAATCGCACCGTGTCGGGGCAGCTGTCCCAGACCCGCTGGGGTTTCTGCTTCAGACTCTGCGAAGTGGTTGGTGTGAGCCTGGGGGCGGGCAAATGGGAGATTCTGCTTGCTGCGAAAATAACCTTACACGAGTGTGTAGAAGCGCATGTAGGCGTGAGAGTGACAGGGTAGTAGGGTAGGATTTTTTGGTTGTTTAGAGAAATCGGCGCGATTTCTCCTCCTCGCATGGAATGAATGATCTGGCTTCAGCACTTTCAAAATTACGAGGCAGTTTGGTCACTTCATGGCAGAAGATCAGAGGGTGCCACAGGAACTGTCACTTTGATCATGTGCTTGGGAGAAAGTGGTGGGAGTGTTTTGACAGCATCTTGAAACTTTTGCCTCTGTGAGTACAGGGATTGAGAAGATAAATTTTATAGTTTTCAATTTGTCTTGCTTCATGCACTGGTCTTGCATCATTTCAGAAGCTGATCTCTGTTTACATGTAACTTTGTGTACATCTCAGAGATAGAAATATGATTCAGTGCCACAAATGCTATATTTAAATGCACAAAAGCAGCAAGCAAACTATGCAGTCTTCTGGTTTTACATTTTAATTAAATATTTAACAAATTAATTAATAAAACCTTTTTTCTTCAAATGGAGAAAAGTCAGAGATTTGTCCATAAAGCAAACTAGTCACATGGACTTACCTTTTCCTTGTAATTCATGATAATTGCATTTAACTTTAAGTATGTTTCTATACACATATGAAGTTAATGCTAATAAGCGTTTGCCATACCTGATTTTGTTTTGTTTTAGCAGTGAAAAAGATCCATTTGCTTTTGAGAGGAAATTGGGCAATTTTAACATTTAGTCTTTTGAGGGTTGCTGCTGGGTGAGTTGAGTCAGGCAGCAACAAGGTGTTAGTTCGTGCTCTAGGAGCATCACGCTCCAAATACTTGTGCTGACCTGACCGACACTTGTCTGACCTTTTGGCGGGCAGACTGACTTTGTTATTCCAGGAGAAAACTGAAATAACCATGGGGGTAGGGAAGAGTCATTATTTTCCTCCAAATGACTGAGTGGAATTGGCTCAGTGAGTGGTCAGGGGTGCCTTAGAGGTGGTGGGACCATGCAGCAAGAAGTGGCACTGTGTGCAGAGCAGGCTTTTCACTTTGTCTTTCTGTACTTTGAGAAACTGCTGAAGAGCTCCTACCCAGAATTTCAATTTGCAGTGTCCCTCTACTTACTATGTAACTTTTGCACAGAAGCCTTGCTTTTGAGCAGAAGGGGAACCTCTTCATTTACAAGCTTCATCTTACTTGGTAACAAAAAGCAGAGCACTTTTTAAGGCTGGGGTCTCTGGTGTTGTCAAGTACAATGCTTCAGTATGAGAAACTGTTGGAGCTTTTTAGAAAAGTTCTGCTTGTGAGGTACTGTTTCCTTGCCAAAATATTTTCATTTATCTTATTCCAGAGGAGGTTGGGGAGCCCATATCCTAGATCTTTAAATGCTGGTGTAGTTCTAATTTGGGTAAGGACCCCCATACAGAAATGAAACTGCTGCTTTGCTTGTGAAGGGTCTGCACAAAGTTCTTACTCAATTAGAGTATTAAATACATGCGCAGGTTTCTAAGATAATATGTTGATTGACAATGAAAGTAACTGACTTAGGAAATGCCACAGTTACAGTTGCTTTTAAGTTCTTACAAAAGTACAGTGAGTGATGCTATGTAGGAACCTAGTCTTATTCGTTATGTTAGGGAGACTGATCCTCTGTTAATAAGCAACTATTCATTTTTTTTTCTACTGTTCAGCAGGTCTAAGCTTCACATACTACATAGTATTTAAATATTTTTCTGAAGATAGAGTTGTTTTACTTCTCACATGCTTTTCTGTAGAGCATCTCCCTGATATGAACTGATTTAAAAATACCAGTATGGTTTTGGTCAGTGTGAAGCTTGTTTTTAACATTGAGTCTCCTTTCAGATGGCAGCAAACTTAGAAATGAAAAAGTGCAGGTATTGCTGTGGGGAATCTGTTTTTTACTTAGTAGCCCATGGTATTGCCTTGCAGGATTCAAGAGGGATTTTTTTCAGTCCATCATATTTTAACTTATTCAGTGTATGTAATTCAGCATTCCTTGGTAAAGGGTTTGAACTTGAGCATTTTGTTGTCTTGAAAAATTCTGAACATTTTGTTTTAGCTCCAACACCTTCAGAAGTACCCTGTGCTGCATTTCAGTCTCACACACTGGGGACTGTCCAGCCGACGGATGTGCAAGTCAGCTCTTGTGATTTTTGAAACAGTTCTGTAGTGACTCTAGCTCCTGGTTTCAAGGAAACTGGTATTTGAAAAATACTTAAAGTGTTTTATTTTTTTTTTAATGTAATTAAGCAGGTGTGAATGAAAGCAAGCCAGCCCCATGTAAGCTTCCTGCTCTTTGTGGGTTGTGATTTGAGAAACAGTGCTCTTAGCAGATGCTTAGCTATTGACATAAATTTGGTATGGCCTATTCATTAGCTAAGTTTAACCTCTTATCTATCTATCTATCTATCTATCTATCTATCTATCTATCTATCTATCTATCTATCTATCTATCTATCTATCCATCCATCCATCCATCCATCCATCCATCCATCCATCTAAACACAGCTACACAAGAAATGGTTGCTTAGCTTTCATCAAAGTAAAAGTTGAATAATGTCTCGGTTATTCTGAAGGTGTGAAGCTTGTAGAGTCTGTGGGACAAGAACTTTGTTATCACACATGTAGTGTGGTAGCCATCTGTCAGGATTCCTAGTGGATACCAAAGTACATATAAAATTGGAAAAAAAGCCTAAAGTTAAAAACAACCTTTGATTTTGAAGTTGATTCCCGAGTTACCTGAAGCAGATTTATTTAGAATCTTTTATTTAAAGAAATTAATGCTGGATGCTTGTTTTGGAATATGATTCCCATATTTTCTTCTAAACAGATAGCAGCCCATCAAAATGTTACAACCTCAAACATTGTTGAAGAAAATGCAAGAAGGTGATTCAGGACTTTAGCTTAAAAATATTTGCTTCAATGTAGAAGAGAAGAAGAATTTTTTAATGTATGCTGCTGAGTTACCATGATCTGAAAAGCCAAGTGAAAGAGTTAATGACTGCACATTGAGCCTAATGAAGTGGTTTTCTATGGCCTCATGTTTTGTGACTGAACTTCAGTATTTGTGGATCCTTTGTGTGTTCCCTGTTCCTCTTCAATTCCTCTGTGTGCTCTCGCTTTCTCTTCGCAGTGCTCCTGGTCTCACCTCTAGCTGTCCATCTGGCAAGGCAGTAGAATTAGGCACGTACTGATCCATCAGCCTTAATCTGGGGAGAAGGAATTGGGCAAAGAGAAGATGGCTCTAGCTACATATCCATAAGCTGGGCAAGAGGGAAGGAGAGACTGTAGCTTCCCCTCGATGTCCTGGAAGAGATGGGTTTTTTTGGGAACAGGGGACTGACAAGGGTTCCAGCTGCCAGGGTAGCCCATTGCAGGTGTTTTTTTCCTGCTGCAGAATGCTCCTGGCATGTGAATATAAAGCACTACCACAAAACCATCTGCCACATGAGCGATTGTCCTGTGTTGCCCTTCATAGGAGTGCCATTTTCTATTCTTGATAAATTAGATTGGGTGGTGTCTCATTGCCCTTTGTATCCGTTTTCCTTGGCTGGGCACATCTGGGAGGAAGGGAGTCACAGCCAAACCCATAAGGAATTATTTTGATTAAAAAGATCCTGGATTTTTGGATGAGAGATCTGTTATCCCTCGAATTAATATCAGAGTAAGTGTTTTATGATGAAGAGGGTAGAGTTCTAATGAGCTATTTGGCTTTGCTAATAGGGCAGTGTTACTTAAGATTGCAGAGTGTTTTGAAGATGCAGTTGTGCAAGTAGAGGCTCGTGAGGATTCAGAGATTGGTACCATGTAGGCAGGAGTGCTGAGGCAAATCCCTTTCATCCTTGCGTTGAGAAATATGGAAGAATTTTTCAAGACCAAGGCTTAAAGTTTTGCCAGGCTTGTTCAGGTTTTATGATGCTCTTTTTCACTTCTCAGCACTGGCCTTGAAGATAGATTTAGTGAGGAGGAGGAGCAGTGCTCTTGGGAATTGTGTGGAGGAATGCTGGTCCTGGGGGGAAGTGAGCTGTATATTGGAAGTATAGACCTAAACAGGGTGAACAGTCTTTGCTTTTGAAAACAACAATCTCTGAAAAGTTATTTTTCCTCCTCCATTTAATGAGTCTTCTTTGAAGTGGCTAAGTGGGTCTGGTGGGCAGGAGGTACATACATGTGTTCTGCAGAGCCGTCCTTTCTGGGAGGTTATTCAGCCCAGCTCAGCTTCAGGAGTCTGTTGAGGTTGTGCTGTCCTGGTCTGCTCCTGTAAAAGCAAGCAAGAATCAGTTTTGTGTAAATACTCTTTCAGTTCTCATACTTGATCCCCGAATGTACTGCATTTGGGATTGAAGCAATACAATGTATATTGCTGTTATATATATATGTGCGTATGTATGTATGGCCAGACTTCGGGAAGGAAGATCTGGGCAGGGCTCTCCCCACGTGGGTGTGCCCTTCCAGCCTGCACAGTGGATTTTTTAGGTGAGGCACAGCGT
>JAWWEV010000098.1:84242-94677 GCA_035583235.1 Hafferia zeledoni
GCCGTGGCACTGAGTGCCATGATCTGGTAAATGGACTAGAGATGGACCAAGGGTTGGACTTGATGATCTCGGAGGTCGTTTCCAACCCAATAGATTTTTTTTTTGGTGAAAATTCATGTGGTCCTGATGTGATGAGGAGTTTGAAGAACTTACAAGAGAGTTGAAGCCCATTCTGACCATGACTGTTGCTTATTGTCACAGCATTCAGCATGACCATCTGTGTGCTATTTTTAATTTCCTTCATCATCTGTGTTTCTTCTGTGTAGCACTTTAAGCACTGAAGCAAGACAGTGTTTATTTTTATGAAAGTGTTGGTGCAGATTGCAGAGTAAATGCCATGTCTTGGGAAGGCAGCAAGCTGTGTGTGCCAGACAAATGACAACATACAACATGAGCTGTCCCTGTGATTCAGCACGGGCATCACATCAGAAGGGCTTCTGCATTATGTATCATTGGGCACAGAGTCCTCTTGCAGAGTGCTCATGTAAATCACTTTTCACCATGGCTGGCTTGTGTATGTGGGCTACTTTTGCCAGCACACTATTTAAGCAAGTCATAACTGTCCCTGGGGACTTGCATCGTTTCCCTGACATCAGTAAGTAGTACAGGCTTTGCAACACTGTCTTACACAACTGGTCTTTTTTTTCTGTTCTTTTGAAGCAGTCACTTTGGTTAGTGTACAATAGCAGAGGAAGCACATGTCTTACCTGCTCTGATGATGTAATAATTTAAGATACTTTCTTTTAAAATGTTACTATATTCTGGATACTAAATTAAGGAGGACTAAATGTTCCTCTTTTGTGTAAAATTCAGTGGCTGAAAGCTAAGACTGCGTTTCCAGACATGGTGATTGTACAGATGAAAATAATAAAGTCCTAATTGTCACTAGCCCAGCACGTGGCCAGTGTTGTAAATGAAAACCGTAAAATTTTGTTGTAATGGCATCTTAAATTTTTAATTTTTGCTATAAGAGCAAGAATCAGCCTCTGCCTCTTCTCACCCCCTGCTGCCTCCTCACTGAGCTGCCAACATTTTCAAAGGCAAGATGCTTATTGTGCTTTACCTTTTGTTGTGTTCCTATCTCTGTTAAACCTCAACCCATGATTTCATTACCCTTGTAAAGGTGCCCCACAGCAGGTAAACCAATCCAAGCTGAGACAGCTCTAATCCCACCTGCCCTCTGTTCCTTGCCCTACCAAGTTGCACAGTGAGCTGCCTCAGTGTTGAGTTGGTGACATCTAACACTGTGTGGTGGGAGTGGGTCGGGCACTGTCTGCAGCCAGCTCAGTTCCTCAAGCCACTCTTGTGTGACTGCTCTTCCCAGGAGAGAGATGGTTTCTGTGTTTCTGAATGGGATTCGAGGTTGTTTAAAATGCAGACACGGGCTGGCAGTGCTGGTGAAAGAATCAGTTGCTGGTGTTTCCTTACTCTCACACTGTCCTATCCCTCTGTCAAGGAAGGTGCTTGTGCACACCACAATGAATTAGGGGGTTGCTCTAGGTTAAAACTAACAGCTGTTGTGATGCCAGATAGCTGGTCTGGTTATCCATGTGGCTGCAGAAGTGTTTACCTCGGTACCAGGAAGGGTGTGGTCCAAAGTGAGAGGCAGACAAGGCTTGCTTTTAGCAGTGGCTGTGCTAATTTGAAGTGCCTTCAAGTGTTTATTGAGCTATGGCCTCTCTTGTGGAAGTGTGGGGTGTTTTATATTGTGAAACATCTGTAAGGGGATGAAATGCCCAAACCAGAGTGTTACTGAGGCAAATAAGTGGCATAAAGATGAAAGTGAACTGTGTGCTTGTATTGGCTTGTTAAGAAAATAAATTCTGACAGAGGAACAGATTCCTTCCTGAAGAACATCATTCTGTGGATTCTGGTGGAAACAGCACTGAGTTTAGAGGACACAAATAAGGGCATTTGGAAATACATGAAAAAGCTATTTAGAATTTGCTGTCTCTGTGGTCTTAATTCCTCCGTGTTTCTTACTCATGAAACTGTTTTGTTCATCGTGTAAACTTTCTTGCCTACACTGAGAAAAGCAAAAAGTAGTGTCTTTTATCAACACACTGATAAAAAGTAGGGAAATGCAGAGCACAGGAGCTGAACAGAAGAGGAGAAATTACAGTAGTGTGTTGAATAAGAAAGAGTTGTCCATTTGGAGTTAAAATGAATGCTTTAAAATACCCTTTTTGCTTACTTAACTCGTTTCTACCTTTACTTAATGAAGACGTTTTAATTACATCCTTTATGTAATAAAATCTCAGGAAACCCACTGATTAAATTGAGTCTGTTCAAAAGGCAGTGCCACATGTTAAAATTGAGATTTATGTTTTGATATGCATCAGTTATCCCTTATAGATTATAATACTGTACTGTCTAATGTCTTCATTTTATCATTCACTCTTTTCCAAGTAAGGAATGGGAAAGTATTCACTAGTCTTCAAAATTAATTTTTGACATGTTTTGGTAGTGGGAACAAGATTAGCAGTCACTAACAGCAACCAGCCTCAGAGAAAGTTCTGATTAACTGACTTCCACAACTATAAAGAATGATTAAGGGGTTTTTTTGTGGGTATTAATAGGGTACTTAGCACCCACTCCTGCACATTTCATTTTATTAAATTCTGTATTTTCTTAATGTACCAAACCCCAGTGTATTTTGGTATGTTTGTGTTGGTTCAAGTCCTGTATTTTGTTGATGTAAAGAACTTGGGTATAAGAAATTGTTTTAAATCATCTGCATGATTGCATCAGACATCAGCATGCTCATAGCCTGGGGGTCACATGTAATCTGTCAGGGTAATTCATCCAGACTGCATTCAAAGGCGCCTGCAGAGGAGATGGATGGTTCTGCTGCTGAGCAGTCTCTGCTTTCCTCTGTCGGCTCCTTAGGGGATGTCCATGTTTCTAACACACGTTTTGGTGAAGGGACGAGCTCCCTCCTGTTTGCTGTGAACATGGTCCTCAGGACACGTGAAATTTGATGCACTTGTGCAGACCTTCCAGCATGTGTCAGGTGTTACGGTTTTGTGCACAGGTGTTTTGGTGTTTCTGTGAAGGGCTTCATCTGTTCTGCAGGTGCAATAGGTCTGTTTTGTGACAGAGAAGGCTGAAAGAAAGCAGGAGGCTCCTTTAGCTGTGTACTGACAACAGAGGTTGTCAGTCCTTTCAGAAATAATTGATTTAGGAATTGATTTCTGTCTCTTCCATGTGTTCTCAGATACTCCACTCTCATGCACACAGATTAACAGAAGCAAAAGATTCTGTGGCACTCAATGCCTTCCAAATGAGTGAAGTAGCCAATGCTCCTGAGTATGTAGCTGTAGTGCAAAAACCTGTGTTTTCTCTTTTTCTTGGAGAAACCACTGAGTATTGCTCCCCTGATGCAGGGTGTGTATATGTGTCTCTGGAGTTCATCTGTGGTATTTATACAACTTTGGCAGAAATGATGAAGCACTACTTTACATGGAGAGGCTCAAGAACTACCCTTCTATAGTACTAATAAAACAGAATGTAGTTTCATTGTTCTGCAGGTTTCACTGGAAGTCTGATTTTTAGAAATTTGCAGATAGCTCCTGAATGGTGCTGGTGCCCTTGGCAGACTCTGTATGCAGTGGTAATCCTCAAATTCTTCAGGCATGAAGGGTCTGGCTTTCTGTTATCACTACCTTAAGTGAAACATGCAACAAAATGTGATATAAAATGTCCTTTCAGAACAAGCTGCTTTTAAAAATACGCTTCATAGTAAGATGATGCTCTGGATGCTGTTCAGCACAACTCTTTTTCCTTTCCATCCTTTCTAGTATGATTTGACAGCAGGATAGACCAGAGGTTTTTCCTCTCATGTTTTCAACAAAAGGGAGATTTGTGATTGGCATTTCTATTAAATTGTGTGAGACAGATTAAAAAGTTTTTCTCTCTAGCCACTGGAAACAAGACATTGTTCCAAACTACAAGCGGAAATTGTGACATTTTTAAGTGATGTATCTTTAAAAGTCAAGTCTCAATGTCTTTTAAAAAAGTTTATAGTATATTATTTGCATTTTATCACCTAAATGTGTAAGGGTGTTTTTGGAGTTCTTTTGCTTTTCTCATAAGAAGGGTGTTCCCTGTTCATGATGAAAATGCTGTGCAGGTATTGTTTCATGCCTGAGACAGCTGACCAATAACCTACTGGGTAGAATGGTCTAAATGAATATTAGGCATGTTTTTTTCTACTTTTAACTACAGAAGTTTATTGTTTAAATACAGTTTGGGTCAAAGAGGAGACCCAGGCTCTCCCCCGACTTTCAGCAGCGTAGGCTTAGGTTGCAAAAATGCAGGGAAGAATCAAAGATGTGGAGTTGTGCATTATTGGTATTCCTGGATGTAAGAAATAGCTTTTTTGTTGTTACAGCACTGCAGTCAAAGGCAAAATAATTAACTACCAAGTGTTCTGGTTTGTGCAAGCATTTTTACTTTCCTTAAAATGCCCTCAGAGCAGTGAATCAGTGCATGCAGGTGGAAGCTGCTGTGATTTCATGTTCAAAAGGCTGCTCTGTTGGTATATCTGCATAGTATTTTGGATCTGTGAGTAAATAAGCAGTTGCTTACCCCATCACAGTCTTGGAAAGGCACAGAACTGATAAACTGGCTCACTGTTTTTATGTAGGACATAACCCAAAACTAACTGCTGTATGTGTTGAAAATTATTTTTATGTATCTGCAGTATATAAAGAGTTTTGAAATACTAGCCAGGAATATCATAATCAATATGTTGGTTGTTTTTATTGTTGTTAATAAATTCCATGGTGGTCCCGTGGTGTAAAGGAGAACACTCCGGACTCAAATCCCAAAGTCCTGAGTTCGAGTCTCAGTGGGACCGTCCCCTGGCAGTTCAAGCCTCCCTGCCATCCCATCCCGTCACATCTCGGATGCTCAGCAGGGTCAGCCCCGGTCAGTACCGGGTGCAGTGACAGCTCACTCGGCCATGGCAGATGGACCTCAGGACTGAAACGGTGGAGCCAGTTCTGCACATGCTGTGCCTCAGCTAAAAAACCCACTGTGCAGGCTGGAAGGGCTCACCCATGTGGGGAGAGCCCTGCCCAAATCTGCGTTCAAGAAGTTTGGCCATACATACATACAATAAGTTCCGTGTATTTTGTAATGTGTGTGAGTACTTGCTTGGGGCAAGCCAGTTTACTAGCAAGGGAATCAAGTTTTCTTGTCTGTTAAGCGTGTTGTGACTGATAAGGAATCTGACATTTAAACGTTTGCTAATAAACCAAGGCCATACAGGTTTTGAATGATAAAGCTTTCACTTTACTTAGATTTTTAACATGGCTTTGGAAATAAACCAGAATTGCAATGATACAAAAAACATGCAGTTTAAGTTACCTCTTTGTAACATTGGACAATTGTGTCTCATATTCAAAGAACAGTAATATGGAATAATTTAGAAAAGTAATTTATCAGTGTCCCCCAAATGGAAATAATATTTGTCATGGGATAGAACAAAGGGTTTCAAACAAAATTGCATTAATGAAAACATGACTGAACAACAGCTTTAAAAACAGAAATTTTGATTTTACTGGGGCAGATATTCCAGTTAACTTTTTCAAAGATGCATATTTTTGATTCCAGGCTGCTAGCAAGAAAAATTGCTTCAGTTGGCATCTGCATCTGTGTGTGAATCTGTGTATGTCGGCAGCACTTTAACTTTTAGAATATGCAGCTCTCTTTCAATATGCTCAGATTATAAAAAAACCAGTTTTTGTTAGTAGAAATTAGGCGTGTTTGCATCTTGGCTTAAAGACAAATATTGTAGTGGGAACTAATTTGTAAGCAGATTAATCAGTTAATTAAGTTAACCACAGGGGGTTTTCCCACATCACTTCAGTGCATTACACTGACTTTCCTATTCAGTCTTGCATAAAATGCATTTAAGGATTCTGAAATTTATTTAAAATTCTTAAGTATATGTACAGTCTTTGTCCCTGAAGCTTAGCTTAGCTTTTCATGTTTTGTAGAGTAACTGCACATTTTGTGTAGTATGAAACACTTTAAGCCTGACGCTTTAAGCTGTCAAAACTGATTTCTGTCAATACAAATCATGTTGATCATTGTGAGTGTTACTTGAAGAACATTCTTATTTCCAAACAAACACATAAATTCTTACACTTTTTGTTCCACACACTAGGGGAAATTCATGTCTAGCTGTTGAGTAATTAGGTTTATTAGTTTGCTCTTTATAATTTGATGCTGCGAATACACAATTGATGCTGTTTTTTCCACTTGTTAAACAAGTTTTCTTTCGTATTGTTATTGCTGTTTAAAATTAATACTCAAATGTTATGGAGAGGGCTCCAGGTTGGAGTTATAATTGAATTTGTTGTACAAATCCAAAAAAATTTAGTGTGTTCTCTGAATGTGGATGAATTGCAGCATTAAAATTGTGGTGCAGTAGAAAACAATGTACTAGTGGTTTGCTAATGGTCAGGGCTGTGTTCAGTACTGTTTGCTCTTCATTGGCTTTCCACTTCTTTCTCCTTGTGTTGTGAATACAGTAACCACAGTAAAACTGATGTGCTCGTGTTTTATTGGCAGAGTTCCCCTTCCTTTTCAGAACCTGTTTCCCTCTGTGCTGATGTGTAATGGGAACATAAAACAGCAGGGACACTTTCTGTACTGTCTGTGCAATTTCTTAAGCCATTATAGATGTATTTTCATCTCATTGAGGAAATTGTAGCAGCTCTCTGGTCATCTGTGATAAGGAGCTAAACATAGGGCAGGATTAGTTGCCATAATTGCTGTTTCATCCATATGTGACTTACCTTGGAGTTTTCATGATTAGTATGATTAAATCAACAGTGAACCTTTGAAGGTGAACATGTGAGCTGATCTCTTTTTCCTCTTTTGTAGGTGATGGATGTGGACACACTGTTCTGGGCCCTGAAAGTGGAACTCTTGCTTCCATAAACTACCCACAGACCTCTCCCAATAGCACAGTTTGTGAATGGGAAATCCGGGTAAAGCCTGGGCAGCGAGTTCAGCTCAAATTTGGTGATTTTGATATTGATGACTCAGATTCTTGTCATTCCAGTTACTTAAGAGTTCACAATGGAATTGGCCCCAACAGGACAGAGATAGGTAAGAGCTTTTATTATTGGTATTTGAGAACTATTATCTTGTAAAAAACTTGGATATAGTGTTCATACTTTTATTACTTTTTAACAACTAGATGCTAAATGTGACATAAATCCTATAATAATCTTTGGTTCTTGAGATTCTCAAAGGAAACTCAACTGTAATGTAGGGTTTCTTCTCAGTCATTTCCCAGTTGTTTGCAAAGTTCTTGTAAGCAGTGGAGAGAAAATTGTAAAACTGTAAGGATCTTCATTAAAAAAAAATACTAGTTATTATACGTCTTACCTGAAATGTCTTTCTTTTTATATGGATTCACTTTGATTTGAGCTGTTCATCTTGTTGCTATTAAAGGAGTCAGGCTTTAAAAGTTGTGTAGTTCTAATATCCTCCATCTTCTGATAATGTTCTTAGTTTGATTTTTTCGCTCTTCAGGAGAACAAATTGAATTTCATGACTAGAAGCCAGTGGTTTGTTTTGGTTTTTTTCAGATAGCAGTGTGATGTTATCATCTGTGTCAAGGTATATGTGGGGTGGTAAGACCCTTGTGGTGACTTTGCATAAAACTCAAAATTAATTATGTAGATTAATCTTATTTTCTGTTCTAAAACTTTATTTGGAGAGAGAGAAAGAGAGATTTACCTCACCAAGATTGGTTTTTTTGCAACTGAAAATGGCGATACCAGTAATATGAGGGTTTTTTAAAGAGTCTAGTGGAGTGTTAGCTTTGTTAACCCTCTTTCCAACTGTTACCTATGTAAGTGTGTGTGACAATAAGTAAGTGCTTGGAGCTGTTGAGCCAGACTTGGTCTAAAATAAGAAACACTGAATACCTTAAATGGCAAGGAACGTCAAGTTCTGATAAGTCTATTACTCACTTTTACAAGTGACTTAATGGGTTTGAGTAAATTTTCTACTTAATTTGTTTCTCTTGACTTCGAGCTGTTCCCAGCTGGGGTAGTAGCACAGTATGTTGAACAACTGTGTGTGTTGTTCTGCTCTTAATAAGTTCAATCACAGAAAAAACAGTGCTATTAACAGTGGCAGATGCAGATGATGCAGGTTCTTGAATGTTCGTGTTTGGAGCAACAAACACTGGAGAGATTAAACAGTGACCTGAATTTCCTTGGAAGAAATCTGGATTTATCCTAAGTTTTTCCATTCAAGACTCCTGATGTGGTCTAACATATATATACTTGTATATTATAAAGTCTTAAATACAATCATACCTATTTTAACCCCAAATGACTTAAAAATTGTCTGATTAGATAAAAAATTTATTGTTAGTGGGTTGGTTCATTAATAAACAAAGAAGGTTTCTGATGAAGCTTTTAAGAGCTAGTGCTTGTTCAAAGCCTCTTGAATGTTTATCAAGAAATCAAATGAAGATTCAAATACTTGGTGTTAAGTTTATCTCTAGTGTAAGTGAGATTTAGAGGTGTTTTTTATTAGATTTCATTGCAGTCCAATCCTTGTGCATCTGCAGTCAGATGTACTCGAGACACAGGAATTCCCTCTCCTGCTGTGATGTTGCTGTACAAAAACACTGGGATCCTCCAATGCATAAGCACAGACAAAACAGTGATATTACATCATCTGCTCATACTGTTGATACAGATGTCACTGCAGTCATATTCTGTCCATTTCTTGTGCCTGATTTTAAAAAGATTGCTAAACATCTGGCAAGAGGCCAGGGAAGAGTTAGAAAAACGATTTATAGTCACAAAACTCTGTATTGCCATGAATGATGAGGTGCCTCAGTCTACAGTTTGTCAAAGACATGCATGTCCATGGTGCAGGCAGCAGGGATGGTTTATCCCAGCTAGATTTAGAGTCTTGCACTGTGTATTTGCCTGAAATAGGGGCATGTTTTGAGGACAGTCTGACCTACACTGGGAGGATTCTTAACACTGTCAATCATGTAACAAGATCCAGTGGCTGAAAACAAAACTTAAAAAAAGGTGGTAGTTGGAAAAATTATGCAGTCCATCATAATGAGTACAATTAATCATGGAAATGTGACTTAGAGCAAAACACAGGGTTGATGTGAAGCCTTGATGAAAGGAAAGTTTTTTCAATTCTTCCTGATTACCTGTTTAAATAGTGAGTTGATATAAGGTTATTATATTTGTATAACAACATAAATTGCCTTTAAATATTGTAAAATCGATTTGCTGTTTTTTCTTAGAAAAATACTCTCTTTGTTAAAAAATACCTGAATAATCCACATTTAGAAAGCTCTGAACATAGGAATTAGGATTTTAACTTTTACAATTTTTTAAAATTATTTTGTTAATGTTTGAGAGTGCAGTTCACTTTTTATACGAAATGGACATACACTGTATTTGGTTTGTATTTTATTTGTTGAGAACTATTCCTGCAGGACAGTGTTACTCTACTCCCTCTAGTATTGTGATTTGCCTTTAGTTGAGAAAGGAGGTTTGCTTTTTTTTTTTTTGGGGGGTATTTTACAATATTATAACATACTTATTATGAGGGAAGCAAATGGAATGATAAGCTGAAACATATACAGTGTCATCTACTGCTGGTGATTATCCACTTTGATTACCCACTGCAGAATCTTAAATAGATGATTTTTTACAATATTGAATGATCAAGAGAGCCTATAGAACAGAATATTATTTTTTTCTTAACATGTTAATGAACTGATCGGTATCTTTATTAAATTTTTTAGTTAGTAGGGCTGAAGAATTCCATATTGACTTGAGTCTTTTTATCAGTGATTGATCCAGTAATGTGATTTGGTAGCAATTCTAGAACTTCATGAGGCAAATATTGTCAGTATCTATGGATTCCAGCATCTCAATTTAAATTGTGTTGTATTTGTTTGCTTTCTATGGCAAGAGAAGTACCCAGATCCAGAACCTCTGTTACGTTTTTTAGGTGCAGCAAAACAGAAAGTGAACCAATTCTCAGTTTATGTTACAATGCTCACATATGGTTCTGTGTAGCTGCTGAAATGTAGGGAATTATGCCTGCTGTTACCCAAACCTAAGAAAAGTAGTTGTCAGAAACCATGGAAGAGTTGACAAGGAAGAAGTGACCCAGCAAGTGAGGGAAGAGGAAGACTATTTTCTCTTTGGCTTCTGTAAATGGTTCTCATTGCCCTGACTTGATCCTTTTCCTTGTCAGATTTCTCCTGTTCTTTTAAGAAGTGACTGTGAAGGTTATGTATGGCTGGAGGGGAATGGGATAAGGTTGGATTTATGTGCAAGTGCTAAGGGTATGAGAGACTCACGTGGTGACAGTGACAAAATACGTGCAATACTCACAGTCTGCCATCAAACAGACACTG
>JAWWEV010000115.1:4463-16012 GCA_035583235.1 Hafferia zeledoni
CAATTCTATGATTCTATGATTAAATATGCATTTCTTTCGAAGGAAGCAGTTTGTAAAACAGTAAAACATTCTGGCTGCAGGGGAGGACAAAGACATGCAGGTCCAGAGCTTCCTGGCTGCTGCCCTGCTACCTCTGCAGCTCCTGACAGCCTTTGCTGGGGCAAAGACTCTTTTCCTGGGTTTGCTCCAGTCTCCTGTTGGCAGCAGGAATATTTGAGGTGAAATGACACAACAGGTTCGGTGCAATTCAGGGTTCTCTCTGTGCATGTTTGTTTACTGTGTGAGGACAGTCAGTAAATATTTGCATTATGGTTGTCACTGACTGTGGGATGCCAGAATAAAAGCACCCTAAATCCATCTGTGTGTCTTGGCGAGAGCTGCCCAGCCCCTCACCACGACAGGCAAGTCTCCAAACACATCACAGTCAAGGCCAGTGCTGTTGCAAAGCAGCCCAAGGAGCACATACCTTCAGGCACAGGGCTGTGCCATGTGGCAAACGCTGAGCTGAGGCAGCAGGGAGGTGTTTGGGAGGAGACACATGACAAAGCTCACAGCCAGAAGCCACGATGAAGCCGTGCAGGAGTCGGTCAACATGAATTGCACACGCTTCAGCTGGTGAGGAACCACAGCCAGGCTGTGCCACGGCTCTGAGCACAGCCAGCACCCACCCTGCAGCACCGCCAGGAAAATCCATGGACAAAAGCAGAGGAGAAGCCTTTTCCCACTGCCCTGTATGCATGAACAGAGTATTACATCAGATTCTGATATTTTATTTTTAATAAATATGATGTTAGATTTTCTCATATAAAGGCTAAAAATCACACAGAACACCCAAAACAGCAAAAAGCCAAGTTTTACCTTTCATTTACTGGATGAAGTACAGTCTGGATATGAGCAGAGCTTCCAAAACAGACCTCTCAGCAAAATCCTGGCAGCCTCTGCTTGCAGGCAGGTACCAACCTCAGCCAGCCATCAGCTCACCAAGCCAGGTGCCCAGCCAGCTGTGACTGGAGCTCCTGCAGAGCTTTCCCCACCAGGCATTCTAATTAAAACTGAAAGAAAAAGAAGACTAATTCAGCAAGAGCAGACCAGCACAGACAAAACAGTTATCACATACAAGAGCTGCTGAGCACACGTTCATGCCTGAACTTGCTGTGCTGCTGGAGGGCTGCATCAGCCTGGGGGGCTGCTGTTGGGATGGAAACTCCCCAAGGCATTGGGCTAAGGAATCTCCATGCCTTGGTTTCTCCACCTCTGTGAAAGAGGCAACAATTCTCCTGTAACAGCTGGGAAAACCCAAGCAAGAAAGGAGCAAAGGTGCTCAGCTTCAATAACACAATCAATGCAGACATGGTGTAATAAAATTCCTGCCATGTCTGTCCTGCAACCTGCACCTGGCTGGGCCCACCCTGAAATGATGGGAGCGTAAAAAACCAGGCAGCTATGGCTCCTCCCAAGGCTCAGGTTAGTGGTCCCATTCCCACCATGCTCCTCAAGCAAAGCCTGAGCTGATTGTGACTCCACCACTGAACCACCTCCTGGGGATGTTCAAAGGCCAAGGGTTTAGTGTAAAACACTGACTGGTGGGTCTGACACAGCTGTGGCACTTTCTGCAAGTGGCTCTCCCTGTATTTATGTAAGTCCTGCATTCTCCACAGCCCTTTACAAAATTTGTTTGGTCATGGAGCCTCCATATCTTCTGAAGAGCACTCAGGTGAGATGCTTCAGGGCATATACGAAAATATTGACAGGGACTGGTAGAAGAAAAGCAAAATGTCAGGGCAGAGGAATTACAAGGGATATGGGGCTTTCAACAGAGAGCAATTCAGCCTGCCCTGCATATACACACCCTCCAAGGGGCAGAGAATATTGGCAATGGTACAGCAGCTGTGACTCTGCCAATATTAGCTGTGCTAACACGACTTGGATGGCAGCAGAACTGCCCTGATCAGGCTGCCCAACATTCCTCCATCCGTCTCTCCATGCCAGTCCCCAGCCTCTGAAGCCCAAACTCCAGCCCCATCTGGATTTAACATGGCACAGCTGTGACCTGCTGAAATGCTGAATTACAGCTGCCTAAAGCCTGGGGTCTGCTGGGCCAGGCCTTGCAAAGTCCCTTCTTCCCTCCTTCCCTCCTTCAATGCCTTCCCTGAATGGGCCAGACCTATCAGTGTGTTTGTGAGCAGAAGTGGCTAAAATTGAAGGTCTTGTCAGTTTTTTCATTACAAACTGTATTGTCAGAGCTTTACTTCTCAACTGCAAATAGCTGTAGGCTGGAACTTGGCAACAGGATCTCTGATAAAAAGTGCATTTTTATTTTCTGAACCTTTACTTTTGTTGATGCCCATTTCTGCATTATGGATACATAAACAGTGGGCTGCTGTTAGAGATGCTTTTGCCATCCTTATGGAACAGAGGAGAGCTGACAGCCTGTATTTAAAGGTGAACTCAGCAGTGCAGGCTCGTGGCTGCCCCCTGGATGATTTTAACACAGCTTTAGGAGTGTGAAAATAGAGCTATGGGCTAAACCTCTACTGTCAAAGGAAAAGAGCAATGAGCTCCTGCTCAATGTGCTATAGACACACGGGGCTTAGATGTGACATGTTTTCCTCTCTGCTTTTCCGGCGCTGTCTTTGTTCAACTGACAAGCTGTTCTGTGGAAACAAACACACCCAGCACAGCCTGTCTGTCTGTCTGTCTGTCCAGGGCATTGAACTTCCCAGCAGCACTCTCAGCTGTGCTGGTACCTGCAAAAATCTGATGTGTGAAATTGTGGGTGGGAGGAAAGTGTGTGGGGAAAAAAAGGCTTATGGCAGAAAGCACCAAAGCAAATCGTGTTATGGACTTTGTTGCTATTCCTACCCTAGACTATCTCTGTCCTCTGGTGGAAAATCTCTCCCTCAAAACTGGTTTGGAGCCTGACCCTGAATAGCTCCTTGCTTTTCTGTATCATATGTTTTTTCCTCTCCCTTTTACTGTCAGAGGGGATTCTTTGATGCTCTTTCTCCTACAGAGTCTGTTTTCCAGTTGCTATGGCCGTGAACAGCCGGAGGAGCGTTCCCAGGAACCAGAGAGGAATGTGCTTGGTGAGAGCTGAGCACAGTGTTTCAAAGGAATAAAGCAATTGTCCTGACTAACAGATCCCACAGGCTCTGACATAAAGTTCAGGCCTCAGACTTCAAGCCTGGAATTTGGTAAAAGGACTTTTTTCCCTCCAGGATTACATCAGTGTGTCCAGGCTGGTGAGAAATTTGCAGTCAATTAAAGAAGTTTGTCACAGTCAAAACTAAAAAGAAAAACACCACAAAAGATGGGAGATTTTAGCAGATTTTTGCTTTTCCCTGACAATTTCTTTAATGTTGTACCAGGGAGTGTGGTGGACCCTTCTGCCCAAATATACATTTGCCAGGAGCTTCAATAACCCTCATGAGCCCTGCAGGAGATCTGGAGTCTGTTCCCTGCCAGGAGATTCAGTGCTAGGATAGATTTTCTCATGGAAGTTCATTTTGATGTTAAAAACACCTGACTTGCACTTGGGGACTTGGGAGAACTGTGACAAAAAGCTGCCAAAAGATGAGACAAAATAGAGGCACTGAGGAAGCGACCACAAGGAATGTTACAGTGCAGCCTTGGGGACATGGCAGTTGGGAATGGATATTTGATACCCAGTTCCTTGTTCCTGAAGCTTCAGAGGAGGATGAAAGATATTTTCCTAAGGCAGAAAGAACCTATCCCCATAACAGTTTAACCTAACTCCCAACTGTGGCAGCTTGGGGCAATCCAACAGCCCTCGCTATTCTGTATTTTCCCCTTCAATATGATCAAGCTGTACTGAAGACAAATGGAACTTTTTAGTCTGATAGTGCATTCACTGGAAAGCATTGATTTACTTCAGCTGAAACACTGAACAAGCCCCTGTCAAATACCTTGGTTAGAAAACAGCACAAAACGATCAACAGGAGAGTCCTCACATTCTCAAAACAAAACCTTCTGACCTGCTGTTCTGAAACCAATTCATCTTGAGGTTCACCAGCCTTCTTTTAAGAAGATAAAAAGACTTTTGCCATCTCATTCCCGAATTCCATAAACTATGAGTTTAAACCAAACCAAAAGGCATCCATTTGTGCACTTGTGAATTAGATGCTCTTGTCACCTGTCAGCTTCTCCCTTTCACTCCACATCTCATTACATTTTCAGTCTTAATGCTGTGCTGCACTGATGAGTTCCACAGATGAATTGCCACATGTTAAGAAAGGATGTTCTTTCCTCCCTCCCAACCAAGACCCTGCCTTGAGCTTCAAGCTGCTCTCCTTAGTGTATTTAAATAAATTGCAAGCTTGCAAGGGAACATACACACTCATCACTTAACTCAAGGTTCACAGTAAGCTCAGACTACTTGGCTCCGTGGGTCTGTGCTTTAGATAGCTGAAAAAACTCCTGACTACTCTCTGTTCCCATAAATTGAAGTTTAAATCTTGGGTCAATCTCAGAGCCTCAGTATGAAGCAGGGAACACATCCAACTGACCCACAAAAATCCCTTCTTGGGCCACTGCATTGTGCTGAGAAGGGGAAATATCTGCCAGTGAGCAGCAGCTCAAAAATAATTATTTTCTAATGTTACCTGGTCTACTTGGGTCACTTTCTGCTTGTTTCCTTCTGCTGTGCCAATGCCTGTGATGCTCGGTGGTCTGGTTATGCTGTGGGGAGCAGCAGGCATCTTACACATCCATTTGTGCAGGGCTGGCTTTGGATGTCAGCAATTTGTTATGGATACCCCCTGCTGCATGATAGGGATGTTTTCTGCAGAGTGACAGCTGAGTAATCTCTCACTGCATGTACTGCAGATTAAAAAACCTGCAAATCCCCCGTCCCCACGGACTGCCAGGCAAACAAGCACGAGGAGACAATGATCAGCTGGGGCTCTGGAGATAGACTAAATAATTACCTGGTGGTTATTAGCAGCTTATTAACACAAATCTAATTTTGTCACTGCAGGTAGAATTCTGCATGGAAATGTTTGATGAGCAGTGACAAATGTTTTAGTCCTTGCCATGCAGTCAGCAACACCCTTGAGAGAGCAGAGCAGCAAAATCACAAAGCTCCTGGTGTGTGAAAGGGTAAAGGATTATGGTTGGAAGCATGTAAAAAGAAGGGAATTGCTCCTATAAATGCACAGCATCTACTCTAGGAAGCCAGAGCTAAGATAATATTGCTGAGACTTTCTTTTGCATTAAAGGAAATATATATATATACACACACCTCTATATGTGTGTAGATACATTTTGCTTTTGAAGTTACAAGACTGATTTCCCATCTTTGGTTATTTAGGAAGAAATGATCCCTGTGACTCAGGACAGAAGGACTGCCTGCTTTTTAATCATCATAGCTTTTATTCATCATAGCTTTTCTTTTCCCATGAAAGCAGCAGCAGCCAGAGCTGAGGGTTAGCAAAGGCTGCCCCAGGCCAGCCCCTTCCTCACTTCCCCACATTGCAAGGAATTCCAGGCAGAAGGATGCAAACCATTTCTTTAGTGCAAATAGATAAAGTATTTAAGCTTCGAAATAATTAATTACCCCCCCTTTGCACTATCCCAAGGACAGTTTTAAAGAAAAGACAGAAGATCGCTGGCAAATGCGTATACTTTGGGGTGAGAAGGGAAGCAGAGAGGATCTGAGGGCTGTGAGGACAGAGGCGTGCCAGGCAGTGTCGCGTCCCTGCCACCTTGTGACAAGGCGCTACAACTGCAAAGCCCCGAAGCCACCAGCCCTGAGGCTTTCAGATGGACCTTGTTCTCTTCCAGGATCCCCAGAGGGAAGCACAAGGGCAGGTATCCACAGCCCCAGGCAGGAATGAAGTCCCTGCCGTGCTGTCTGGATGTGAGACCCTTTCTGCAGGTGACAGTGGCTTGTTCTCTCCCTGTGGGATGGGGACCTCCACTGTCTATCACAAACATCATTTTGTCAACATCCAAGTGGTGTGTTAGAATTGGCAGGGGTCAAAGCTTTTTAGAATCATAGGACTGTTCAGCTTGGAGAAGCCCTCTAGGACCGTGTCCCCAAGTGCCACATCTACACATCTATTCAATACCTCCAGGGGTATCTAAAGCTGACTCAACACTTCCCTGTTCCAGTGCCTGACCACCCTTTCAGTGAAGAAATTTTTCCTAATATCCAATCTAAACCTCCCCTGGCACAACTTGAGACCATTTCCTCTTGTCCTATCACTTCTTAATTGGGAGATTTCTTGTTATTTAAAGTTATCTGCTGGTTACTTACAAGGTCTCTGGATGAGAGGAGAAATATTCCCACCACAGGGAATGGAACTGCAGGAGTTCCCACACCAAGGCTGGGAGAGCTGTGGTCCTCACCAGAGCTCAGACATCATTTGTCAGTGGTTGGCTCTGCTTTTCCTCCTAGGCAGAGCTCTGCAGAGTGCTTCAAACTTGGCTCTTTAGGAGGGGGGAAAAATAGGTTAGCCAAGTTTTTTATCCAGACTTATCTGATGTTTTTGCCTGCTTTGCCTCTTCCTGACTTCCTTGTCCTAAGTAAACAGCTGCCTTTGGCCTTCTAAGGGGAACTTTTATGTAATGCTTGAAAAAAAAGAAAAGCAACAAAAAGTGAGTGTCTTATTTTTAAAGACTCAGCCAAGGAGACACGTTATCGCAGCTTCTCCATCCCCACTGCCTGCAGAGCTGTGGCACTGAGCCAGCACTGCTCCTCCTCCAGTTCGTTCCCAAACCTGCTGGGAGAGCTGAAGGCTACTTTGGTTTGCCATTGTTCTGGTTTTCCTGCAGAAGATCTTTCAGTGCTGGGTGGAAAGGGCCTTCCTGCCTCACACTCTCACCTGTGACAGGTTACAGGGGCTGCAGCAGCCTCTGCTCCTGCTGGGAGGGGTTTGCTCTTCCACTGATCCCTGCCTGGCACAGCTGGGACTGCCACATCCCTGGAAGTGTCCAAGGCCAGGCTGGACAGGGCTTGGAGCAACCTGTTCTAGTGAAAGGTGTCCCTGCCCATGGCAGAGGGGCTGGAATGAGATGATCTTTAAGGTCCCTTCCAACCTAAACCATTCCATGATTCTGTGAACTTGGTAGAGCTGAGCACACAAACAGATTTGTGCCTCTGATGCCATAAAAGGAGAGAGGTTGTCTGTCAGAAGGGTACACCATCTTCCTTAATATTTGCTTTGCAGAGATGCAAACACCTGAAGGAAGAATTTTTCATTGTGAGAGTTTTCTAATGCTGCAAAGTTTCAGTGCAGGGAAATAGAGCCATCAAAAGCATATTGGGTAAGTGTGCAAAGAAAAATTGTGGCCTTAGTCAACTATCTGTTGTCACAATTTAGATAAAGCAGGTGCCCAGTACCTTGGTGAGGTCTCTGGTGGCTCCACAGGACATAGACAAGGCCACAGGGAATGTAGCTGAAGGACAGGACTGGCAAATTTCAGTGACAAATGATAAAATGCAGGTGTAATAATTATTTGCTCTGCTCGACCCCATGAGGCTCAGCTTTCCATGGATATTGCAAGGGGTTGGTTTTACCATCAATGAGAAGGCAAAATGTGTGGCTTTGAAGCCCTAAAAGCAACCAGCTGAGTAAAGGAAGAAGGAGGAAAGCCAAGAGGTTCACAATCATTGCTAATGGAAGAACATGGGGTGGCAAGTGACGGGAACAGACTTCAAAGCAACTAAAGGAGACAGTTATTCCTGAAATGGCTGGGAGGCCTATGGAAGGCACTGCTGGAGGATGGAGTGGGCACAAACAGCTTCCATAGGCCCAAGGGGAGGTTCAAAAGCACATGGAGAAGAAAACCTCTAAGGGTTACTAAATACATAAAAGCACATCCCCATCAGGACAGCTCTGAATGAGAAATAATTATGCAAAGAAAAAGCAGTGCAATATGTGCTTTCCCTTTTCTTTCCAGCATTCAGACATGATTTGAGCTACCTTTTAAAACTTAAAAAATAGTCTTTTAAAATACTATTAAGTAGTTTTTAATGTAGGATTTTTACACTATCGCAGAAATAAGAATCACCTACAATGGGGCCATGTGAGTCATCATGGAGCAGAACCACAGAAATCTGTGACAGAAATCTGATAGGATAAGTCACTCCAGAGTGAGTACAAACTTCCATATGAGTTGGCAATTCAGCTTCTCGACATCAGAACTCTAACTAGGACAAGCCAACCTCAGGCATCACAACTGGCAAGATAACAAGAGACACATTGGGGACATGCCTTAGTAATACCACCAATACAACCTTCACATCCAGTGATAGTGTGGATGGCACAGAGAGTTGCAGAGTCTTTGTTCTCTCTTATTGGAAGTCCTACAAGCCACAGGAGATGTGTATGTTAGTTTGAAATTAATGGATCAGTGTAATTGAAGATGGTTAATTCTGCTAGCAAAGGTTAATAGAGGTTCTTTAAATAATAAATAGGCTTGTAAAGGTGTAAGTTGTCTCTGTTCCCAATCCAGCTGGAGGTCAATGAACACAGGCAGTGCTGTCTTGGCTCTGGGCTAACCTGTCTTTACACCTTCTCCCTGGTAAAATGGCAGTAGCAATACCCTGTGCTACCCAAAATAGCCCCCAGCACCTCTGGCCAGGGTTTATGCCTTAAACTTCCCTAGTTCTGGAATTCAAAGGCACATCACAGGGCAGTTTATGGGCAGTGCAAGTACATCTTAGAGATGGTGCTGTCATGGGTCCTGCTGTTCCCAGCACTGGGGGGTGGATTCATTGACTTCTGCTGTGAGTGTGAGACTTTAAAGCCCTGACAGCAGCAGAGACATTTCCAAACCCTCCCTGCCTCTGTGAGCAGCAGCTCAGAGCCGTGTAATCCTGCAGGCTGGGGATGATCAGCCACCAGCAACGGCTTTAATGCCATGGCAATTACACCTCAGAGATTAGATTGGGGCCCGATGACAAGGTGTTAAGAATGCCTGTGGCAACCAGCAACCTGTCTGCAAGCAAGAAGAGATTTCGCCTGTCCCGTGATGTTTTGTGCTCTTACATTTTACAGTGATTGGCCACAGAATCTTTGAGAAAAGGAAAGGATTTTTGAAGGCACCTGCTACGAGGAAAAGTTATCTGAAGGAAAAGAAAATTATATCCAATGCCTCTGAAAATCCCATAGGAGCAAACTGGAGAGATATTTCTCCAGGCATGATAGTTTGAGAAAGAAATAACTGAAAGCAGTGCAGAAATAGAAATACATTCTGGATTTAATGTGCTGGGATGAGCTTTTCCTTGTGCAACATTTTGGGTGGTCTCTGTGTGGATAGGCACAGAATGGGAATTGCTCCACTCAAGTCACAGGCCTGGTCTAGGGCAAGGTGTCCCTGCCCACATCACTACATGGTTTTTAAGGGCCCTTCCAACCCAAACCATTCTATGATGCCTTGAAACAGAAGAGTTGCAAGAGAGAGGAAGGATAATTTTCCTTGGAAGGATAATATTTGCCTCTCTGGTAGCAGGCATTTGATGGAAGAATGGCTTTGCTCTTCCACTGGGCTTGGCTGGAGGTGTTTGCCTGTGCACAGCATGGTATGAGTGTGCAAGAAATGAGTTCCTGCCCAGACACTGAGTGTTCACTGCACATGTGTCCATGTGTCTGGTGCACATACAGTTCTCTGGCAGATCACACAGCACCTACAGGGAAAAAGCCTGTCCTAAACAGCACAAAATCTACAAGTATTTCTGTGGCAAGAACAGATACACTTCTCCTCACCATGTTTGGAAATAGCCATAAAGGATTTTTCCAGCAGATGGCAACAGCAGACCAGTTAGTAGCACAAGGCCAGGCTGCAAAAAACCTCTCTGAGCTGCACCCAAAGCATCTGCCAGATCTGCTTCTTCCACTCCCAGTATTGTGCCTACTTGGTACCCCAGGGCACTGTTAATATAAAGTGCAGAAGAAATCTGTGCCTGCAGAAAACTTCAGTACGAACTGTGGAGCTCTCAGTGTTTTTACAGAGCTTAAAACATCCCTGATGCATTTTAAACAACCAGAAAATATTCCCCCTGACTAAGCATAACTTATCTCCTATATATCTTTGTGCAAAATAATAGTGGAAGGGGTGATTACAGTGGGAGCACAGACAGACATGAAGAATTTAGCATACAAAGTGTCCAACTGATGTTTTATCAAGATGTGTCTCTTCCCTGCCCTGTGCAGAAGCTGAATTCATGGACCAAACTTTTCTCCACATTCTTCTTGTTGCTTCTGAGCCATTTTAAACAGCTGCCCTTGGGAAGTGCTTGTTACTGCCTTGGAAAGGTGATTATGCTGCTTAAAATTATAGACTCAGCTCTTGGCCTCTGGAGGAAAGAGTTTTGCAGTGGATTCCAGGTGCTGATACCCATGGAAGGATCAGGGAGACTCCAGGACTGAGCTCCACTTCGCTCTGCCCAGGCCCTGGGGAAGATGTGGGAGTTATATTTACTGATCATCACCCCTGTGCCATTGTTTTTCCATCAAAATTGTGAGAGGACTATTGTTTTTAATAAATAGCAACGTTGTTTTTGTCAACTGCAAAGTATAGTATGAATTAGCCTTGAAGACGTAACACAAGATAAATTCACAGCTGAAGGTTCCAGCCTATTTCTCCAGAACTCAATCAATGTGTAGCTTTTCCCTTAAGCTGAAGCACAGGCCAGATCCATAGTTTTATTTAGGTTGGAAAACACCTTCAGGCAGTGAAAATGAGTGTTCAGGTGAGATATGAAGCTTGGGGAGCACTGAGGAGGCTGTGAATGTCAACTGATAGCCTTTGGAAATGAAAAAAGTGGAAAGAATTAATTCATAATGAATCCCCTGCAGAAATGATACAAGGGCCAGATGCAGGGCGGGGGAAATGCCTGGGAGCCAGAGCTGTGTTTCAGTGGGATGTGAGGCAGGGATTTTTGCAGTGTGCCTGTACAGTTGAGTTTTCACTGAGATCAGTGAGCAATGATGGCCCCAGTGCAGGGGGTGTCCTGTCAGCTGTGGCTCAGAAGGAGACCTGGCTCCAGGAAAATTCAAGTTATTATCCCCAACCCCCTCTCGCTGTTCTGGGAAATGGAGGTGTTGGTCGTCATTATTACCCCTTTTGCTGAATAAAGGAGCTGCTGGAATGCTCAGTCCCCTTCCCTTGACTGATGCTCTCAGTTGTGGGGCAGGTGATGCCACCGTTCTGCCCTTGTTTCCCTTCCCTGGGGATCTTCTGTGCAGGGAACTGCAGTGCTACTGGAACTCTTTTCTGCCCTAACCTAATTCTTCAAGAAAAACCAGTATGTTCAAGAGGAAACTGCCTTCCAACTGCCTTAAGATCTTTTATCACTCAAGGCAACTCCTGGCACACTCACTCCCTGTCTGTGTTATCTTTATGTTCACAAAAGATGTGAATAAACCCAAATCCAACACAGAAAGTCCCCCCTTTGCTCAGATTTCAATACAGGGGTGGAATTGTCACTTTGGAAGGAACTTTCCTCTACAAATGCCTGCCACACCACAGCACACAAAGCTACTGCTTTTAATGAGTTGGACTGAGGGCTTTTCTGTTGTTCC
>JAWWEV010000115.1:16112-48907 GCA_035583235.1 Hafferia zeledoni
CTACAAATGCCTGCCACACCACAGCACACAAAGCTACTGCTTTTAATGAGTTGGACTGAGGGCTTTTCTGTTGTTCCTTTGCTCCTCTAACGAGGAGGACTGTGAGGTGTCTTTGAACTCGCTACAGACTTGAAAGATTCGGTAAACAAGGACTCCTTATACCATTTCTGGTAAGAGCTTGTCCTGACAGATGCCTTCTTCCTCCTGAGGTTTACACCACAGTTTGATCTTTTTTTGTTGTTGCTGTTTGTCTTTAACCCCTGAAGCATTTCACAACACGATGGGCAAAGGCCCAGCAGTAATTAGACTGATTGAGCACTGGAAGTTAGACAGAAGAAGTGGCTAGAAATCACCCTTGTTCTCAAAGCTGACATTGCTGGGCCCTCAGGTCTCAATCATTGCAGGCCACGTTTTTGGGAGTACCTGGATCCTCCTGCGTGCAGACCTTGGGTCCTGCTGGAGTTGGGAGGGTGCCTGCTGAGATCCACACACACAGCTTCTGTATCCACTGGGCCAAACCCCCCTCTCAGGCACCCCTTTCTCTTCCTCAGGATTCAGATACCATGGAAATCCTCGTGTTTTCCTGATGGCTCCCTGCTTGCAGCCCTCTGCACACCCACAGATAACCTGGCAGGTTTTCTAATGCACATGGCATGGCAGCAGGGGCTGAGGGATGTTGTAGCTTTGAAGGTACAAGAATCATTAGCCCTGAAGACCTGAAGGCCACCTGGTTATGTTGAGCACACACTGGACAATGTACCTGACTGTTGAGCTGCAGAGATAGATCCATTCAGGTGTCAGGGCTGGTCCAATCTCCATCCATGCAGTCAGGAGGTCCTGGGTTGATTCCACCTCCCTGGCTTGCACACTCCCACCCACCAGCACAGGCAGTCTTTGATGCCACAGCAGCCTGGAAGAGATGTGAGTGAGCCATTCTGACCATTGAACCCTGTGCTTGAATCCCAAAATTTGCCCCTGCAGTCCTACCCCAATTCTCAGCTAGCAGCTGTACAGTCCAGCTTCTCTGCTCTATCCCAAGCAGGAAGGCTGTGGGTGTGGGTTCATCCATGGAGCCCTGAGGGAGGGACCCTGGGGGAGCCCTCAGTGCTGGCTTGAGGAGAACAAAGGGTCTGAGCTTGAATTTAAGGGCTGTTCTACTCAGGAGACCAGTCAGGGCCAGGATTCAAGGTGACTGTGCAAAGTAACAACCCCTCAAAGGGAGGTCACTCTGAAACCCTTTCCTTACCTTGTTCCCTGAGGTTTATCATAAAGAAACCAGGTTAGAGTTGCCCCTGCTCTGCTTAAAGCTTGATGGAATAGGTTCAGAGTGTCAGTTACTGTGAGCTTTGCCTTGCTGAAAACTAGCAATTGGCCAGAAAACTTTGCAAGACAAAACTTTAATGCCAAAAGTCATTTATAACAATCCTGAGCCTCAGAGATGTTCAATTACAAAAGTCAAAGGAAAACTAAAACATACAGACTGAGGCACAACTGCAAGGGACAGGAAAGGTGGACACTGATATTGAAATACCTGTAAACTTCAGCTGCTCCTCAGCAGTGTTATATTTCTGATGGGAGAAGGAAGAGAAGAAGCAAACAGCCACTTGGGCCAAATGAAAGCTATAGAGAGCAATTAAGCTTGCATTTATCAACACACATAACCAGAACAGAAACATCAGTGTCTTTTTTTTCTCAACGTCTATCTGATAACAAAGGCCTTATGGCTGTAATATTGACATTTTTATGACTATTAACACATTGAAGACTTGCCTACATGCAAATAAATGCCACTTTAAGGGATCAAATCCTCTTTACCAAAGCCAGTGTTTTGCTGCTCTGTATTGGGGCATACTGGTCAGCTCATTTCCATTCAGAAAAAATCAAGTAAGCTTTCCCAGTGCAAGGATCCTCTCCAGCAGCACCACTGCTGCCCTGTAATGCTCACTAGTGCAATTAGAGAGGTCAGGAATCAGGTAACACCACCAGCACTGCTGTATCTTTATCAACTGGGGGAAAAAGCGAAGTAAATGCCTTTAAAAAGTTAAAGCTGCTGAGGTTAATGCACTGGGGGGGCTGAGTGTGCTTTACTGGTGTGGTCTCTTGCACCCTGTGCCAGGTACTGCATGAGCACAACAAACTGTGATGTTTGCCTGGAATTGCTGAATATTCAGTTATGGGCAGCTTCAAGCACCAGGCTGAGTTGGGACACAGTGCATGGTAGTGTGATCTGTTGGAATAAACTGGTCTGCTGGAGAACAATGTTTGAAAGGTTTCAAATGTTTGGGGAAGGAGCTGGCAAAGTCTGCACTGCAATTCCCATCATGAGGTAACCCATCATCAAACACTGGCTTCGAAAACAAAATCTGGCAGATTTGAAGTTTACCACATTATGTCTCCCAATCTGCTCTCGTAGCCTTTCCCTTCCTCCAATGCTGAGGCTGTGTCGCCTTTCCCGCGCTGTGCTGGGAAAACACAACGCTTTGCCAACGCTGTCCTTACTCCTGGTTATTTTTAAAGCTCTACAAAAGCTCCCACTTTCTTCTGCAGCCAATGCCTATTGTTTGTGGAAGCAGTTCCAATTTACTTTCTATAACGGAAAAAAAAAAATCCATCTACTGCCTCGAAAGCGCTGCAAGTATCCGCATTGTTCTGCTGCATTGTTTTCCTGACAAAAAAGGCATTCCTTGGAACCACAGAGGCATTGAGGCTCCTCAGCTCACTCTTTTTCAACTCCCATCACTCTCCAATGCTGGCTTTCAAGCAGTGACCTTTCTTTTTCGTGGAGGCCACCTTGTTGTTTTGCCTTGGCTTTCCCTGCTGCTTGTTCTGCGTTTCCTCCCGCGCTGCTCCTGGAGGGGTGACCAGAGTGACCACCCTGTGCTTGTCACCCACATGGCCCTGGGGGGCTCTGTGTGACCATGGGGACAGCCAGACCACTGGCAGCCTTTCCCACCTTCACAGGGATGGCCAAAAAAACCATCAGCTGCTCATAATGGCCACAAATGAGAAGTGGCCATTAACTACCTCATACATGCAGTACATGCCCATAATTTGGATGCTGAGAACAGCAAAAGCAGCTTTCTAGAACTGCTCTCAAAAAGCATCTTACTAAGACACACATAAACCCATGAACTTTGCTAGTTAAATAGCTGATACACTTCTCTGGGAGTAAATGCCTTGTTTATACTCCGTGGGGATAATTACTTGTCATCCCCTGCATACTCTCTTTCTCATAACAAGCTTTTTCCTTAATATTACAAATATTTTGGAAAGACATGCAGAATCCATCCCTTTTCACACAGCACCTCTGCAGGACTAGTTTGTGTCACTATAAAGCACTGAACCCACAAGCAGAAAGCTTGAGCCACATGTAGGATTCAGAGTGAGCCTTGAAATCTGTCACAATCTCAAATACAATCTTTAAACAAATATCTTGGCTACTCTAAGCAGAGAGGAGCAAAGTCTACCCACTCCCCTTTTGTGAGAAAGCAAAGTTAAGCTGTGAAATACAGGTTCACTGTGCTGAAGGATCTCATCTTGATTTCCAGAAGCTGCTACTGAACCTGGCAACAAATTCTGTCAAAAAACAAACTGGGCCTTCTCAAATACACTCAGCAGCAAAGCATGTGCATGTTGATTCCTGGAGGAGTGCTGCAGGCCTGGGAATCTGCAGCTTGGAGGAAACAGGCTTTATTTTAGAAGCAACATGTTCTGGTGTATTCACAAGAAAATATCCTCAGAAATTCCAGTTCAGCAGGAGTTTGAAAGCTACTCATTTCAGTCTGAGTCGGGATGTACCCCAAGTGTGAAGAGACAAAGTTTCTTGGTTTCTTGGGGACTTCAAGTGTTACTTTTCAGCCAAAGCCCACCAAGATCCTGCTCTGAACTTCTCTGTACAAGGCACAATTAGTGGAGTCAGTTAAAGACTCATTTCATTTTGAAGTCCTTTATATTTCAAAGTTCAAATTGGGACAAAGTGTATTCTTTCACCTAAAATGCTTGTAAAAATTTTTGCTTCTGTTTCTATACCAATAATAGTTTCTGTCTGCACTGACTGCATCAAACTCAAAGTCCACATTTTAAAAATTGCTTAGCTATTGTTACATCTCTTTGGTAGTTTTAGAACTTATGGTATAGGAGACAAAAAAAAGATGATTCTAATATAGACTTTTATCTTGTACTTATTTCATGGGGAGGTGTGATAGGATGCTGAGGACCTGTGCCAGTCAAACTCTGAATGCACTACACTAACAGTATATATAAAGCTTTAAATAATTGGAAAAATAATAAAATAAGTGTGAAAAAAAGAGAAAATTACCCTCACACATACTGAATCCTTCAACCTTGGCAAACACCTCCTGTGTTCAGAAAACAGAGCATGAGACATAAGGAAGATGACAAAAAGGAGAAAAAAGCAACATCTGAAATTTCAAAATGTTTTCTAAACATCAAAACAAGATGAAAATTTAAATTGAAGGGAAATATTTTGCTGCACTAAATACTTTTTATACAAAAGTCTCTGTTTTGGAAGGTAAATGTTGGAGACACAAATGTTGGCCATCTGTAAGTGCAGCAGTGAGCTAAGGCAGCAAGATGGAAAAGGTGTCGTGGCAAATTGCCTTGCCTCCCTCTCTGGAGCACTGCATTGCAATGAGCTGGCCCCTGGCCCAGAAGCAGCAATGCCATTTTTGTGTTGTGAGAAATTCAAGGTGCTCAGCCTGGGAAAAGTGGCTTCCCAGCCAGGCCACTTCTTGTGTCCACACTTGCTGCTCCAGAACCACTTCAATAACACACTTCTCGCTGCATCCAGAGTGAAAAATTTCCTCATCTCTATTTCTGCCTGCAGACAAATCACTTTTTCCTCCTTGCAAGTAATTTGGGATACAAATACAGCAGTGAATATGCTACCTAGCAGTAAAAAGGGAAATAAATATGTACAAGTGGCTCTGATGCTGTTTGTGTGGGCCCAGGCAAACATAAATGCACACCAGTATCTGATGTCTACACAATGTCTGTGCGTGCTCAGTGGCTCAGCTCCAGTACACCTGTATGTACCCACGCTCATTACAGGAAAAATGTGTGCTGCTTATTTTAAAGATCTCTGAAATCTCCAAAAACATAAAGGAACCTGTCTGACATGAGAGCCTGGCATGAGGCATCTTCCCTGCCCTTGCTTTATCCAGCGTTGTTTATCCTCAGAATGTTCATGGGGGACACCTTTATCCTGAAGTCCTCCAAAGTTTATTCTGAACTATCTGAAAAAGTATTAACTTCCTTCTTCAATCCCTCTTTTAACCAATTCTTAACACATCTCCTCACCCCTTCATTGATCCCTCTCCCTGGAATACTTCTATTCATCCCTCTAATGAGAGGCAGATTGATTTCTATCATCTCACCTTCGGTTGCCTCATTGATGCACTGATGGTCCAGAGGGAGGACGTTTGATGGCAGTGACAGAGAAGCCCAGTCAGGGGACACTGATACTCAGCTGCAGTCTGGGCTGCAAGAAACTCGGGGCTATTCTGACTGGCACAAATTAAACATCCTTTCACCTCAGTGATGAGGATCTCTTGAGAGCTAAAGCTAAATTCTAAACTGATCAGAGCTTCCCGGCAACAGTGAGTTTGGCGTCTGGTTTAAAATGAAGGGCTGTCTTTTCAGAATCTGAGATGATCTGCTAAGTGATTACATACAGAAAGATCAGCACCATCCACACACACACCTCCCATCAGTGTTATCCTTTCATGCCCAGTCACCTCCGCTGGTCCATTCCCAGACGTGAGCCCTGAGAAACGCAGCTGTTGAACTACAGAAGTTGAGAGAGTGATTTGGAGGGCACATCTTTCCAGCACTTCAAAGACTGTTCAAACAGTTCTGTTTCTTCTGTCTCTCTCTCTCTTTTTTTTGGTTGTTTTTAATTTAGTCTTTAGTGTCTCTCTCTTCTCCCAGGAGTACATGTTAAAGGAAGTTCAGCCAATCATCAGGCTATATCCCATTTCCATGTTATTCCAGCTTTACTTGAAGAGATGGTATATTTGATAGCTTTTAGCTGGGCTCTATTGCTCTGCATTTCCCCCTTTTTTTCCACGTTGCACTTATGATTTGTGATGGGCAAATCTCAAAAGATTAGAAGCTTGCCTTGGATAAGCAACTGTATGTTTGAAGTTTACTTTTCAATTTTAAGAGATCAGGGTCACTGCAACAAGTGCCTGAATTCTCTCCCTCAAATCATGGGATCTGAATGAGCAAAGACTTTGGCATCCTTCAGGAAGAGGAACAAATTGGTAACTGTATTTCCAACTAACAGAGTGCCCAAAAATTAAGCAGGCCAAGGGGATTTATTATTTTCAGTAGCATCAGGAGAAATGAGGGCTGAAGGGATCAGAGGATTGTTCTGCTTTGGAGTGGGATTCAAATGGTGTATCCCATGTAAAGTTTAAAGGTTTTCCCCTTTGGATGCTGTGGCCAAACAAGGGGCAGGGGGAAGAGCTGGGTACTGTGGAGGTTGCAAATTTTAATTTCCTTGCAGAAATTACAATGTGTGTACTCCCCAAAGAGCCCAGTACCTGAAGGCACCTCTGGTATCCTCTGGGCTGCAGAGTGCACTCTTAGCTCACCCTCCCTACAAGACTGTTATTGTTGCTGTGGAAAACTTAACTGTGAGTTTTCACTGACATTTGGCACCACTTTAAAATCAACTTTCCATAGAGATAGATCAACTCCAGAATTGGCCTTGACTGTATTTTCTCACTGAGAAAGCAGACAGGAGATGAAAATCAAAGTTTAATCCTGTTGTCTGCTTTAGCAAAGCACAACACAATACCTATCTGGGATGTAGCATCTCCCTTTTTATTTATCTATTCCATGTCTGTGTCTGAGACAAGTATGTTCTTGCTCTGCTTCCAAACTGAATAGCATGACAGAAAATAGTTCTGATGAACAAAACAAATCTAACTACCTTTCTTGTAATGCTTTTCATCAGCTAAAAAAAATATGGCTACAGAAAACAGAAGGGTCTGACTAAAACTGGGGAGGGGAAGAGGAGGGATGATGAAATTTTGTTTTGGCAAAAAAATTCTCATCAGGGGCTCATGAGGGTTCTTGTGGATTTTAAGCAGGAGACAAGCAGTTTACAAGTGTTTTAGCTTTATTTTTGCAGCCCTGCAGAAGGCCAGGGTGTAAATATTTTGGGGAAGGAGATGGGTAAACACTACTGATATTGGCCACAGGGATCTAAAGTGGATCTCAGATACTGCAGCTCTTTCACAGAAGAAAATAATTTCTCTAGTGCAGGCAAATGGATGCTGAGCTCTTTGGAAGGATGGCCTAAAAAAATGGGACAAGAAAAATAATGTTTTCCTCAAATGGGTGGTATGAGGCTTGGGGAATGAATGTTTGTGGAGCACTCAGCCCCTGGTATGAAAAGGTGCTGTAAAAGTTCAAAGTATTATTGTTATGGAATACTTACTCAGCAAGGCAGTGCAATATCAAAGGCTTTCTTCTCCCAGCTGGCTCGGGCTTATCTCAAGGAACTGTTGGTGGGTGGTGATTGCTCTCAGGGACTGGTGATGACAGAGGAGTGAAGGCACTAACTCTGCCTGCAGAGCTGCTCTGGGCACCCTCCTGGATCCGCCAGGGCTCCAGTTCCTGCCTGGTGCTTCTGGTGTGCACACACCCTGTTCCCAGGGAAAAGCCTGGAATGAAAACACAGAGCTCTGACACCTGGCTAATGGAGGCACTCAGGCAAGGGCTTTCATTTGCACTGGGACATTGGGAAATAATTGATACAAATTGCTTCAGACAGTCGAGGCTGCTGGTTCTCCTTCCCACAGGCTATTTTTAGGCCCAATTAGGCAGATAAAATGACACCGGAATTAATTTGGGTACACTCGAATGTTTGGGCTTGCTTTTTTTTAAACTTTTTTTTTTTTTTAATGCTTCTCTCTAGATATATGGCAAATGTCTGAATTGCAAAAGGCAGATAAAAGGAGGTTTTCTTCCTCCCCTTCTCTACTAAGCCATGTTCAAGCACTGAAAGACTTGCTCGCTGCAAAACCACTTAGGGCTGATTGCTGGGGAATTTCCTCTCACCACCTTAAACCCAAAGCAAATAATAGAATATGAAATAACACATATTCTTGGTATCAGGCTGCACAAGAGCTCCCCCAGGTCTGCTACAAAGCAAAGGCTACCAACCCACCCATCAGAAGATAAAATACAATTAGCTAATTCATTATATAAATATTTTGGGTGGGGAGATATGAATTGGCTTATCTCTATTGTTGTTATCATTATTATTAGCTGCAGTTTGCTAAGACTGAGTTGTTCAAAGCCTTCTTTCCCATTAAGAAGCCCAAATCCCAAAGCTAAATCCCACCCTTAATTTGATGTTGATACCTTTTGTAAGCTACTGGGGAACACAAACAGGGAGAGAAGTGGAATGGGGAGACAGGATTATTCCCAGCTGTTATTCCTGGAATTTATGGACAGGCCATTCCCAAGCCATTCGAACCTAATTCATACATTTGATGGGAACAGCACGTGAGGATGAGCCACAACCCTCCTGCCCCCAGGGAAAGGGGAGGCTTCATTTGCTGATGGAAACACAGCACTGGCTCACAGCATTCCAAGTGGAAGCAAGTGCCAGGCCTGCCTTACTCTGATACGTCACAGTCCCAAAACTTCACTGTGACACCTCACACTGAGCACAAGAATTTGGGTCTGACTGCAGGTCACCTCCACACAAACCAAACTTGGAGAAATATCTGATAATTAGGGGAAAACACCTCAGATAAGTCAGCAGGAATCAAGGGTTTTTTCTGTGTTATTGGTACCTTCTGTGGTATCACATGTACTACTTCTCCCTTAATTTCTTTCTGAAGGCCACACATACATAACATCTGAGGTTTTTCTCCCTTGTATCTCCTAAACATGTCTCAGCATTAGGATATGTGGTGACAAAGAAGTAATTAGTGCTTCCCAATAATGAACTACCAATCTGGGGCAGAAGAACTGAAAATATCACCAGCTGCTCAGTGCTGAGCTGCTCCAAGATGCATTTATTTATTTTAGACAATCCATGCTGTGACCTAAGCTGAAAACACTGGGTCATAATAACTACTTACATGAGCACAAGTCCTGATCCATTGAAAAACTTAAGGATAGTTTAAGGTCAGTCTTTACACTTGAAGACTTCATAAGGCACTTGTCCTATTTCCTCCTCTAAAAGGGTTCATACTGTGAATTCCTGCCTCTGTGCCCACTTCCCTGCCTGGCATCTGAGCACCATATTCAGCTTTGTATCTCCACCAGAGCTGAACTCTGCTTTGCAGGGAATCTTACCATGCCCTCTCTGTTTTCAGTCCCAACTGATGGTGCAGAGACTCAGGAACACAAAGATCATCTGCCTGGAAAAAGAACAAAACACACTATTTGATAATATGTTTTCAAAGGCTTGCAAGAAATATTGGCATCAGGTCTCTGGCATCAGCAAGGACTCTACCAAGATGATGAGCCATGAGTGAAATACTGAGTTTCCAAAGCAGCAAAAATTATAATTTCACAGCCTTGCCTGGGGAGAGATAATGGACTCTTCAAAACCCCTGGCTCTCAGCAGCTTCAGAGCAGGACATCCCTGCAAGGTCATCACGTGGACACTAAAAGCTGAATTTCACTGAAAAAAGTCTTTTGAGAAGCCTTTGTAAAAAGGGACAATGGAGGGGAGAAGAAAACAGGGAAAAGTGCTGTAAACAACTGAAATGTTCAAAAATGGACTTGAAGTTTATCTGTAATAGTGATGTGTTGACATTAGATATTTATGCATGGAAGTTTTTCCAATGGAAATGACTCCAAAAGAGTAAACAATTTGCTTCAGTCTCATCTTGTAATGCCCATGAACATACCAGAGATGAAAGGTACCTGGCTGAACTTGGGTAAAAATAGATGGGATTTGGAAAAGCGGGAAGAAAGGCCTGGGAAAAGTCACCTACATATGGTCTTAATCACGCCAATGGATAACCCCCACATTACCCTTGAAAAGGTCATCTGATAAACATCAACACTGGGCTTTTCTCACAAACCCAACACCTAAAATTGCTGCAGGCTACTGTAATACGGCAGGAGAAGTTAAATTAGAAGCATATATTTGGTAACAGCACCTCTGAGAGGGAGCCTTCAAAAGCCTGTGCCCCCATTAAAGGATTAGAAGCCCAGCACACATATCAGCCACTATTCTCCATTCAAAGAGAAACAGGAGACAGAAATCAGCATTTTGTTCTGATTAGCTGCTTTGATTGATGTAAATGTCTTAATTACCCTTTTTTTTTTTTTTAAACATAGCTGCAAGCCTGCCATGGTGGGAGGTACTATAAAGAATGCCACTATGAAGTAGCATTTTCAGGCTTTCCTCCATCTCTGCTGGGTCTGTCTGGTGGGGATCTTTCCAGAATAAAGCAGTCTCCAAGGAACTGGGGTTCAATTGTTTCCAGCAGTACCCAAAATACAAGTTACAGACTTGGAAATAAAACCATTCAAGAAAAAGAATGGGCTCATTAAATATTTCTGGAAATGGGCTAATTCTGTATGAAACAATGGAAGAGATATTAAAAAAGAAGCAGGGATAATTAGAGTAGATTCAAAAGCACTTCCTTTTTATTTGGGCATCTTCCCTTCTGGAAGCAAATCCATCCAGTATTTTGAGTGCCAATATTTTGAGGTTATTTGCCCCAAAGGCAAACAAGAAACAGGTCTGATTGTCCAAGAAACAAGGATGAAGGCAAAGGGCACATTCTGAGGATTGAAGAGTGGATGAGAAACTGGAGGGTTTAAGGTGAAAGGAATTCTCTGTATCAAGGTCACAGATGAGGTCAGGTGGTTTTTAATTGGGGAGGAAAGTCCTAACCATATGTTTTTATAATTTTGGTGTGTTTTTCTTGCTCCTGACTCAAGTTCAGTGCATCATCTCTCCACTTATTTAAACAGAGGTCTGAGGGATGCTCTGGCGCATTTAGGCTCTCAGAAAGGCAGGTTGGAAGTGGAAATTTGTTCCCATTTTGGCAGCCTCTTGCAGCTGGTCACAACATTCCCTGCACATGGGTTTTCATAGAATTTCCTGTCTACTTCCTTCCCTCTTCAACTTTTCAGCTCACGCATCAGGACACACAATTTCCTCAGTGCTCTATGACTCTTGCTCAAGGACAGATGATCCAGCTCTGTTACTTCTCCTTCAGACTTCAGGATTTGGGGGGTACAGGCTTAACTCCTCAATCTGTTAAAGGTGAGCATGGCATGACAGAAGAGACCTCACTCTCTCTCACACACAGTGGCTTTGAACTCCTAAATTATCTGTCTCTGAAGTCCTAAATTATCCTCATGGCTTTTCTCCCCTGCACTCACAAAAGCAGCAGAGTAGTTAAGCTAAATTTTCTTTCCCAGCTCCCACTGGAGAGGAAACATTTCCGAGCCCATTTCTCCCAGTGTTTAACAGGTCCTGCCCCACGGACTCCTATCTCAAGAGCCTCCAAGCAGAGCAGGCTGCTGCAGCAGGAATCCAGAAGCTGCAGCTGTCAAACCCAGTCTCGTTAGATACCAAGGGGGCTAATAAAAGAAAGGGTGTTTGTTGTAGTGCTGGCAGGGATGGTTGCTGAAAAGCCTGGAGAGAAGGATCCCGAGACACCTCAGCTCCCGAGTTCCGATGGGTGTGTTTGTGGTTGATCAATCTCTGTGTCTTTGTGGCTGAACTGAGTTCCCACTTCAGGCTTCTGACAGCTGGACAAAGCACGGTGTGAGCCGTGCCTTGCTTTAAGTAAGTGTGGAGAGATGTTTTCAGTCTGACCTTGCCAAATCAGGCCCTGGCTTGGGGCGTTCGCTGAGATCCAGGGAAGATTTTCCCACTGAGCTGCAAGTGGGAAAAACCTAATTCTATCCACAGCAATGTGATGGAGCATTGAAGTGACAAGTGTTTGGGGAGATAGGAATCTACCTTATGGGCTGCAGAGCCTCCAGCTTCATAAAGCAGAAGAAAACACTTATCCATGTTGCTTTGGTGGTGGTGGGCATATTTAAAGCTGATTATAATGCATCATTTTCAGAGACAAAAGCAATATCTTTAACCACATAGTGGACACATTCGTGATTATCCTCCTATATTAAAAAGATAAGATTTAGCAAGAGGAAATACAGACTTTGTTTGGGTTTTTGTTCCTAAGTTCACACATTTTATTAAAGCCCATCAGATAATGAGATGTAAAAGCACACAGGCAGATGTAACAGGGAGCACCAGAACAGCACAGAAGTAACAAACAGAAGAGAAATGCGTAATCCCAGACAGCAAAAGCAAATCCTCCACAGTTAAACACTTCCATGTATTTTCCCTTTCTACTTGCTCTCTCCTGTTCTTAAAATAATTAAAAAACCCAATTCAAATCAATATCAGAACTCTCTTCAGGATTTTACCCAGGATTTCCATGCCATACAACAACAGTTCCCCTCCCTCACTTGCTGTCCTGCTCCCTGTTTCTTCCCTCATTGCTGTGCTGTGCAATTAAAATGTCACTGGGCTTTGCAAGATCACTTCAGAGACTTAGAGCTGTTCTATTTCATATACTGCATTGAGTATTTTTACTGTCATCATCAGTGTTGCCCTGAGAAAATATTTTGCACGAGTATGTCATGTTAATGGTAAATACAGCAGCTGATACTCCATGGAGACAATAATGAGCATTTTAACAAACTGCAGAGGTTTTCTGTTCTGCTTTTAAATATCAACTCTGCCATAATTTATAATAATAATAATGAGATTCTCAGGCCTCCACCAAGTGAACCAACTTCTGTCAGAGATGGAGAGAGCTGACTTCATCATACTCATGTCCTCCTTTCCCCACAGGAGCAGAAAAGGTGCAGGTGACAGCAAAATACACTTCACAGCTTGCTCTTGAACCCTCTTTTAACCATAATCAACATATGGGACCAGAACTGGGCAAGTCTGGGCCAGGACTATGCAGTGGGTGAGCAGCCTGGCACCTTAGTTGGTCCTGGTACTGCTTGTTACCAGTCTGGCTCTACCCTTCTGTATTTACTGGTGAGGCTCAGTCAGGCACAAGTGCAAAGATAAGCCTGGAAAGCGCAAGGGAAAAACGAGCTGTCAAATACTGCCCTGAGAAGGGTTTAGCAAAGTGTGTAAATAAGTTATGGCATTGATACCCTGACAGATTGCTCAGGCAGGGGACTGGAAATGGAAAAAGAAAAGGCTATTGATCAAATAAATTAATTTTTAAATCTAAACGGGGTTTTAATAGATTAATAGCCCCTTGCACTGAATCCAAGTGTGCTGCCCTAGGCAAAACCTCGACTGATGCATTATGGTGAAACTTCCCCATCTCAGCCAGTGCAGCCTTGCTGTTTGACAGAGGGAAGCTCTGACCCTGATTGCAACACCCACCCCGTGTGCCAAAGGCCAGGAATCCCGGATTATCCCACTGAAGTCAGTTCCCAAACTCCCTCCTGGCACGTTAAACAGCGACATGTTCAAACAGAACAGTGCAAGGGAAAAGCAGAACTAACTCCTGGTGGCTGAGCACACCCTCAGATGTGTTCCTACCAGCTCCTGGGAGCAGCCTTTTCCGACCTAATCCTCCTCTGGCTCCCGGAGAACTGGATATTATGCACTGATATAAGAAACCTGCTCCCACAGACAGTGGTTTTTTTGCCAGATTTCCATTAAGAGAGCAAGAAACAGCAGCTGTCATTGGGACTTCTCTCTGCAGCAGATGACTGAGACAGCTCAGTGCTGGAAATGTGGGCTCAGAAGATGGGGGTTCCACAGTGAGGTCTGGTGTTGAGGTCCTGCACATTGGGAAGGTCATTTCATGCCTCTGTGCCATGCAGAAAATGATGCTGAACTCCTTTGCAAAATGCCTTGAGACTCAATGTGAGAAAAAGCCAGTAACCCTCCCAAATATTTCATGAGTAACTAACTGCAGTGATACATAAAATGTGTCCCAAAAAGCCATTTCAAAGCTCAGGGCATTGCAAGTTGACAAAACATCGGTGAACTGGAAACTCAAGTCTCATCATTTCCCCTCTCATCTAAGAGAATGTCTAAAATGGCTTTTTGAAGTCTGGACAAGTGAAAATGGGATTGCTACTTGCATCTCACTTATTTCTAGCTGGAAAGATTAATCACAAGAGCCAGATGGGGTTTTCTTTCTGCTCCTGACTGACTTACCCTCTCTAAGTGGTCAGAGACATTAGTAGGGTGTGTTAGTGAGAATCACTCAGCAAAATCAGTTCTGTCTGAAGCAGAAAAAGAAAAATTAGTCATTTGCTCTTTCTGAGCTTGATTCTTTTGCTTGTTCACGACTTTCAAACCCGCAGCAGGCTGATCCTAAATTCACTGTGCTGCATTTAACTCCTTCTGGAGCCACTTTTCCTACCTGATGACTTAAAGACTTTGGGAGTGGATCTGTCTGGTTGCTCAGCCCGTAGGTGGGAGAGCAGGTGACTTGAAGGGGATTCTCCCCAGCCTTGAGTTATTCCAATAAGCACACGAGGCCTGCCTGCTCTCCATTGGGGATCTGTGTGTCATTTGGCTGTGTGGAGGGTGGCTGTCAGCCTGCTTTTACATGTGGTTTGGCCATGGGGAGTGTGTTTCACAGCTTGCTTTTACATGTGGTTTGGCTGCAGCGAAGCTGATTGACTGTGAGCTTTTACATGGGCTTGGCTATGCTCATACCAAGGGCTGCATGCTGGGGATTTTACTACCCCTGTACTAAGACAGTGCAGGTCATAATACTGGAGATCAATTTGGATAAAGTGAGAAGTCCAAACCAGGCTGGCACTGCTCCCTGCAGCACCATAATAAAAGTATTGGAGCGCTATTATGGCCCAGCTTCCTCCAGCGTGACCAGAGCGCTGCTGCCCCGACTCCTGAGCTGAAGGGGTGTGTTTTCTGTTTCACATGCAGGGGATTAGATATAAATCCCTCCCTCCATTTCAGAGAGGGAATCCAAATGGCTTCCAGCCACCTCAGCTGCTCTACCTTTGTGTGGGTTTAACACAGAGTCAATAACACATCACATAAAGAATGTGAATTATTGAACCTTTTCCTAAGCAGCCCAAATCCCCCAACGTAGCTGTCTACAACCAGTACTTCTGCAGGCAGTTTCAGCTGCATGTATATTTTAAAGTAGCAAAACTCACATGAGAAGCACTATTTTTCTCAGCTAGGCTGTAACAGTCCCACAGGAATGGTTATTCCCAATCCACACAAAGCACACTGACAAACTAATGACTAACTCTGAGTTACAAACATGGAAAGGTTATTTTGATGCAAAGATTCAGGCATGTCTTTTGTCTGACATGAACTCCTTTTGGAACTTTTGTCTATCCATGCTGACTGTCATAATTTTTCTCTATATAACATTAATCAATTTGTTTCAGAGAAACAGAATTATTCACTAATGTTTCAGTCTGACTCTCCTCTCCCCTGTACATCCCTGCTTCTCATTACCTGGATCAAGATTCCCATTACCTGCAATCTTCTTGTTTTATGCTTCAAATGCAAGATGGAACAAAAACCTTCCAGGTTTCCCATCACATCACTCCCAGCACTGTCCTAAGTTTGATTTTCCTTCCTTTTATGTGCAGTAACTTAGACTTACATTACACAGGTTTTACATCAACTGCCTCATAACTTGTCTTTACTTTTCCCTGTCAGGTCTCAAAGGAGATAAGGCTGGGAAGGAAGGTAAAGGGGGAATTACAGTTAGAGTGAACTCTCTTCCAAGAATCCACCTAGAGACAGAGATATAATTTCCAGATGCTGCTGTAGGACTTAGCAACTTAACAAGGCATTAGGTGTCACTTAAAACTTCTAGTCAAATACCAGGGGCTGAGCTGCAAAAAGAGACCAACAAGCAGAATACAGTAATAAAGTGCAGTAAATGCTGCTCCATGTCCAAGTTGTACAGAAATAAACATGCTTAGCAGATGAATTAGAGGAGGCAGAACAAAACCTTCCACCTCTGCTCAGTTCTTGAAGCAGAAAAAACCCCAAGTATTTTGTCTGTGCAAATGCAAAGGAAACACTCCACACCTCAGTGCTTTGATACAAAGAGAACATTTGATACTAACCATTTTTAAATGCTCTTCTGGTTTTGCTCCTTGCACATTCTGCTTGCTGGTAAAAGTGTTCTGCATCCAGCCCCACTGCTGGGCTCTGGGTGAGAGCTGCATCTTTCCAAGGAGTGGAGTGACTGAGCACAGCATCTTCTGTGCACTGGATTTTACCTCTTGTATTTTCCATCAGCACAGCGAGTTTGCAAGTGCCTCCCCTTCCTGAATTCAGGCTTGGTTTGCACAATTTCCTCTCTGGAAGATAGATAAAAAAATAAATTTAGAGAAGATTCTTGCTTTGTTGTTGTTTGCTTGTTGTTTTTTGGTGGGTTTCTTTTCTTAAAACTTTATTTCTGAATTCCACGGAATAAAATTTTGGGGGATCTCAATACATCTCTTTTGGTTTCAGAACTGAGACATTTTGTTTCAGTTCAAATTTGTGGAATGATTTACAACTTCAGTTCATTTTTCCTAAAAAATGCAAAAAGAACTCATAACAGAAAGTATTAATTGAAATTATGATATGCCCTTCGTAGAAGAGATGCACTTTAGATCACTTTTCTGTCTAAATTTTTTTTTTGTTCAGTAGAGTTCATGACTTACTGTCACAGTGAAGGGATACTGGAATTTACCCTGTTTCATTTATCTTTGCAGTCATGCTGTAAACAGCCTGTATGGAGGCACCCAGGTCATCTCATGCACTCATAAAACACAGCAAGTAACACTGGCAGGGGAACCTGCACAGTCCTCTCAGACCAAATTCCTGTCTAAGCCTCTGAAGATAAGACTCAAATTAAGCTGCTGCTTCTGTTAAAAATGGCACCACTGGAAGTAGAAAGTCTCAGTATTACTTGGGGGCTCAAACTTCAATCTAAGGCTTTTCAAACATGTTGGCTGGAATGAACTCAGTGGGGTTTTTTACCACTGTTATCATATCAGTTTCTATCAGAGTCCAACATCTGAAGTGCAGGGATTTGTTTTCAAATTAACCACATTTTGCATGTATTTGATCTGATTTACTGCCACTCACCATTCCATTTATTGGATCCCTCAGGGGATGCATTTGGAAGTTTTAAGACTTCAAGATCAATAATTTTGGAGTTCTCTCCCAAAACTTAAAACTTCTCATTTTCAGGTTTCTTTCCCCAAAAAAGGAAAAGCCAGAAGCCTTTATTTGGTTTGGGACAGAAGTTGTGATTTTTCCCTCAGAAGCATCATCCCCACCTATAGTTGCAGGAAAAGTGCTGGTTGCCAGTTTGGAATACAGACAGAAGAGCTGCCAAAAACAGAAGTGAGGTTCCTTCAGCTTTGCACCTTGTGTGGATTCGGGGCTTTCCCCTGGAGGTTTGCATAGATAATGAATCTCTGCAGGTTCCCACAGGGCAGAAGACATTTTCAAACCCAGCAGGGTATGACCATCTACATCAATATTTCTGTTACCAGCAGCACCAGCCAGCAGGAGGATGGATTGTGCCCAGAGCAATTCTTTACAAAAGCCCTGCAGGCACAGAGCACCAACAGTTTTTCCCTCGGGAATTCAGTGCTTGTTCCCATCATCCCCCATGACCCGTGCTGCAGTGGCAGATCTGGTGGCACAGCCAGCTGCAGCTGTCTGAATGATTCCTTTAAGCTATTCCTGCTGCCAGCCCTCTTTCCCATCATGATACCACCTGTGTGGTTGCATTGGCAGCTGCTGGGAAAACGCTGCACTCGCTGACCGCCAACATTCCTGCCGAGGGCAGATATTGGCAGAGAAGGATTGGCAGGTTATGCTGTTTCCTACACCTCCTGGGAGCAGAAACCTCTGCTGAATTGCTCAGGCACTGCTGAAACACAGAGGTGTTTCCAGACATCCCAGGGGAAAATAAGATCAAGGAAGTTTTGAGAATATCATAATGACAAATAATGTTGTTTTCCTTTTACTAGAAATTCTCATTTTCATCCTTTTTAAATTTTTAAAACGTGTCAAATGGTAGCTGAATAACTCTTGAAAAATTCCTCTTCCACTTCAGCCCCCAGGCTGAATCAGGGTTCTGCCATTCCATATCTTTGGCAGCAAAGGATGCAGGAAATGAGGGTACCACAGGCAATGCTGAATGTCTCAACACAAGGAAAGGAAAAAAAAGAAGAGAATGAAGAGCAAATTGCATGCAGATAGAGTTTTAGAAGCATTTGCAGCCCCAGGAGAAGGGATGCCACCAACCCTGACAGTAACATGTGAAGATAATGCCTTTGCCACCTGCTGCTGTGCTCACTGAAGGTTCTGTGAGACACTCATAGAGTGCCAGGGCATTTCTCCAGGCAGCCACTGCTCCACAAACACCAAATCCTATCCAGGCAGGGTAAGCCTATTATGGAAGTTTGACAGAGGTATAAAAAGACTAAATTCTCCTCTCCTTCTACCCAAACAACCCCTCTGCTGAACACAAATCTCTCCACATCCATGTACAAACACACAGTGCTCTTGATCGAACACATCATGGAATTTCAGCAACCAAACACCCACAGCACCAGAAGAGCAGCTAAACATGAACTAATGCTTTGCATTGACCACTCCACTTGCTCTGAAGACACTGAGCCCCAGGACACCAAGAAGAAAAAAGGCAACACATCAGTAAATGAACTCCAACTTTTTCCTATTATTTTTCTACTCATGAATGACTCCTGACTTAGTTTATATAGAAATTACTTCTTCCTTAAGTGCTAAACTCTTCACTAGACCCTGCTGATGGATGGCTGTAGAAATCTGTCTTCCCTCACTGTTCCTTTGCCTAAAGATCTTGAATTTGATCCCAGACTTTGTCTCATGTTGAAATGAGGGTTTTCACATTTCTCAGAATTGTTTCAGAGTGAAGAAGGCACTGAGAGGGGACTCCTCTGCCTGTGGGGTCATTAGCCCAGATGGGCTCTTAAATTATAATCAGGAGAAGAAAGAGGCTGCCACTTAACAATGTAAGGTGTCAGTAATGAAACAGAGGAAGGAATCATGGTGGGAGACCCAGCTTATACAGATTTTAGAACAATAATTCATTCACTGCTGGGATAAGCCACACTGAAGGTGCCCACAGATGTAAATTTTGAGTAATGTTTCTAAAACTGTCCAGAAAGGATCTAGGCACTGTCCTGCTTTGTGTTGGACAAACAGGGACCCAGGAGCCACAGGATTGTAAGAACTGAATAGGATCTGAGCTGTTACATGTACAAATGCCAAAAAAAAAGAGACTACTTATCCAGAGATAGTCACGGAGTGCCCTTTCCTTGCTACTTCTGGCCTCATGAGCACTAAAAATCAGCATTTAATGGAATTGTTACTCAAGACTGCAACACCCAGAGAGCACTCAATGTGCCACTGGCCAGAATTGCCAAATGAAATGATGCCACTTGGCTTTATAACCACAGAAATCTCCCAGGCTCCAGGCTGCCCTGCAGCACACAAGAAAAGCCCATTCACCAACTCTTCCTGCAAACCACCCTGTTTCTGGAACTGAGGTATTATTTAGCTGAACAATTACAGAGTGAGTTCAGTGTTCCTGAGATAAAAATCAACTAGAACCAATTTCTTTGTTTCTTCTGTTTTCCTCCCTCTCTAAGTTTTCCTCTTTTCCTTTGATTTTTAACAACAGCCATTACTTTATTACAAAGTTTTTCATCAGCACTTAAACCTCAGCACTGAGACCTGAACAGGCCACAATCCACAGGGAGAAAACCCCACACATGCAGAAACTCTGGAAGCTGCCTAACACAGCTGGGAAAATCCTGAGGCAAAGGAAAGTGGGGAAAACTGGGTGAAAAGACTGTCTCCAGCAGTGCATCCCTTTGGAAGGTTCAGGTCTCACATCTGCCTTGGTTAGTGTACAATAACAGCAGCTCAGCACTCTGCCATCCCTGGGTTTTATAGAGCTGCGTGTGTTAGAAATTTAACAGCATTAATAGGGAGTTTATTTCGCTGCTGGAGAAAACATCATTCCCAGGAGTTACAGTGGTGAACATTCAAATGAGAGCTCTGGACACAGCCCACGTTTGAGGCAAAGAGAAAAATGTGAGGGCTTTAAATCAAAGCACAGAATGGCTGTGCTTTGATTTCAAATTCATATAGAAATAGATTTTTAATTCGTCAAAGCCCCAGACAAGATGCAACATGACCCTCCACGGAATTGTTCCGAGGCTTCAGTGGGGAGCTCCTGATTATGATGGTTCCCATGTTGCATCCAATTTCAGTGCAATTTGGAGTGTGGTCTTCCAACAAAAATCATCATCTCAGCATGTTACCCTGGAAATACAGCTTAATAACTCACAGGCAGTATTGAGATTAAAGAAGGGAAAATTTCTCACCAAGTTGTAACCAGTAGCTCTTGAAAAATAAATTTTCTTGCTAAAATCCTACCAAGTTTACTCCTGTGAGCAGACCACACTGAGTCTTATAGATGAACAAATCATTGCTTCAATTAGACCAAACAGTTGCTTCAAACCTGATTTAAATTCTGAAGAGCTAAAGAAAATGTGGGTTTTTTTATTAGCAACACAACAAAAGAGTAGATTTCTCAGCTGGATTTCCCACCTTCCTCACTCCTCAACAATATAGTCCTAATAAGTCATCCCCACTTACTTCTTAGATTTTATTTCAATCACTAATCAATTTAATCATTAATTGGTTGTTAATCATGCACATAAACTCTATATGGAGACATAAAACCATCTTCTGCAGCAATGTGGGCTTTGCTGTAGCCTTGGAGGAGTGAATTTTTGCCCTCTCACAAGACGAAGGAGGGTCAAAGTAGTTTTTTCTGTCATTGTGGAAGGGAATAAACACAGAAAGGTTTAAAATTTACTCTTTTGGCCACATTTAAATCAAAGAGAGTGTGGAGTTTTCTGCACACTGTTTGTTGTCATCCAACCATTCCTCACTTCTCAACCACAGGCACCTACAACAAACCAGGGTTGAGCATGAAAGTTTATTAAACTATATTAGTAGTGCTTTATTAGTAGTTTTTGAATCATTGCTAAGAGCTGGTTCCAAATTCTGAAAGTCCAAAACTCTCTTTCTCTTGTTATGCCATGGTGGAATTACAGCCTTTGGTAACAGGAGGCTTGGTGTGTCTGACCAACACTGGGGATGGATGGCAAATGGTTTGGATGGAAATGGTCTGAGGGAGACCAGCAGAGACCCTCCCTGCCCCCTGCACTCTCCTGGCTGGAACTGCCCTTGCTGGAATGTTCTTTGCTGCCCACCTACCCTGAAAGAACATCCACTTCCTCCATGTTATAAAGAAGGATTCTCCAGAACCACATGAAATTAAGTCAAAGGCAACTTTGCTGACTACAGTGACCTTTTACAGCATCAGGAACAACTCAGGTTAATGTTTTGGGTTTTTATTCTTAATTTTTTTTAACTCCCTTCCTGGACATGAGCCATTTCAGACCTGAATATTTGGTTCTCATGTATATTTATTTACTTAGGAGTGGCATTCCTATTTTTATAGCTTAGAGTTTCAAGTTTTTTTGTTAGCAGCATTAACAAGGTTTACAGCATATAAAGTGAGCTGTGGCATTTAAAATATGTTGGCCTAGTGTAACACCAGTTTTTTTTATATCCATGTTCAATGGCAAACTCCTACTGACAGGCAGAATGCATTTCTATGTCTGGGCAAGTTTATAGATGGTGTTCCCACCTCTGGGCCACAAGGTCACAAATTTGTTTCTGATTCTATTAAAGAAACACTCAACAATGGCAAGTTTGTGTGCTTCTTTTCTTTTTTCTTTTTTTTTAATGAGAGGGGACTGTTTTATGTGATCCACGATCTTAAAGATACTCCAAGGAATCTCTGCTGACTGCTGGGCTTTTCACCCCCATGCCCTGAGCAGGCAACACTGGCTGCAGATTTGGGAAGCTTTGTCTGGTAGAAGTTAGAGAAAACACATTTCAGGGAATCTCACAGGACTGAGAAAAGAACAGGCAGTGTCTCTGTCATCTCTGCACGTGTCTCCCTGCCCTCAGTGGGATTGCAGCAGGGTGGGATTTGCCTCTGCAGCAGGAGGATGTACAGGAGTGACAGATCCAGGATCCCTGTTGCCTGTTCCTCAGCAGACCCTCTGGGTGGCTCTGATCACCTCACCCAACAGCTTTGCTGCCTGCCCCTCCACTCCTGTGGCATGGAAGGAACAAGATTCCTCCCTTCCCCACCCTCCCCTCTTTTGCAGGATCAGAGAGGCAAGGCAGTCACATGTTGAGGTACCAACCTCTCTGAAAGCCTTTGCACCACATCCATTAATAAGGATATTTACTGAACTCAGGGAAATGACAGGCAAAAAGATGAATCAGAGGTGGTTTCTATTGCCCTGTGAAACACCAGCCTGATTTTTTCTTGGAATTACATTGGGTATGTTCTCCTTCAGGCCGGGTGATGGCTCCAGCTGCAGCTGAGTGTTTGCTGCCTGACACTCAGGCTCATTGAACAGGAGAGGAGGCTTCACCCGCCCCAAATCCCTTCCTGCTGGAACATGTTGTGCTCCAGGACTTGGTGGCTACAAACTTAGAGACTTAGGCTTGAGAAATGAGCTGGGGCCAGCAGAAAGACTGAGCTGCTGGGGTGAAAGCAAGAGCATGGGAGAGAGAGAAAAAGCTCTGGTGCATTTGAAGGAGGGAGGATCAGCTCATACATCTGCTGAAAGACCTCCAATAACATCCATTACTGTCCAGGAGGCAATCAGGAGAAAGCAGAAGGGCAAGAAGCACAGCCCTTCATGTGGGATGCTGGGGCTTGCTGTGGTTAGGAGGATGAATGCCAGGGATCACATGCTCCCACTGGAGGGAGATCTCCTGGAATACAGCAAGGAGCCAGGATTTGTAGGCTGGGAAAAAGGCTGGTCATGCAGCAATAGAGCACTGCAAAGAGAATTTGGCTGCAGTGTCTGACTGCAGGACTTCCAGCTACATGAAAGGACTCCAGGCCTATCCTTTCTCCAATTTCCTTATGCCCCCAAGAAAGGTTTGGGTGGAAATGTGCTTCCATTTATGGGAGGACTGGAAGAACGAGGACCAGGCTGTGGCTGAGCAGCTGGCAATCAGAAAGAGGGTTCAAAGGAGAGGAAACTGCTCCAGCAGGATCTGAAAGTGCTATTCTGCACTGAAAACTGACCCCTGAGAGGGACAGGCTGCCACTGCTGGGCATTACAAGTGGGTATTTTTGCAAAGTACCAGTTTGGAAAACTCTGAGGCTTGGGTAAAAAGACTTTGCTCTCTGAAAATCATCAGCACCATACAGACTCTTGTGGCCCAGAACTGATTTTTTGTGCAGTATCACCTGCTTCAGATTCTCTCATCTATGATAACTATGGGTCTGGCTATTTAAAGGCATTATAACACATAAAACTATTACTGGACATCTTTGCCCGAAGAAAACATTGCTTCCTAAATAGTATTTCTATTTTTCTATACTGGATTTGGTGACCTCAGAGATAATGGTTTATGATCACTATGGCAAAACCTTTACTAGAATAAGTTGCAAGTCATCTTGCTCCTCCTGAGCATGGCAAGTTTTCTTCTGGCTTTGGAGAAATTGGCAGTTTTCTCAGGTTTTTAAAAATTCCCCACATTAATTCCCTTAAAATAAAAATCTACAGGTAGGGAGCAGGGATAAATCCCCCACAATGCACAGCCAGTTCTCCACTAGAGTAAATAACCTACCTCAGTTACTGTGATCTCTATTCATTTGGTCACTCATATAAACCACTGGGGCAGTTTATATTTTTGTGAGAAAAACAAAACTTGGGTTTAATGTGTTGGTACACTTGTCAAAAAGGAATCCAAAACAGCCAGAGTGGCTTGTCCATAAGAGACATGATTAATAAACAAGCAAACATCAATTGCTTTGTCCCATATTCAGGCTTTCTGCTCTGTTAAATAATATGAATATTTTGATTGTTCTGGGAATGTAGGCGAAGGCAATGGGGTGTTTTTGATTTTTTTATATTATTTGTTGGCCTCACAATGCCAATATCTGTATTTTCCGTATAGAAAAACAGCAGATATTTACCTTTCATGTTTATCCCCACCTACAAGACCTTCATGTGTGATGGTTTTCCAGAGATCCTCTGTCCCATGAGGCATCCAGAATAAAACGCTTCCAAGCACTGTGACTCTCATGTTTCTACTGAGGAGTTTCCCTTCCTGCAAATTCTGCATATATGAGCTCAGTGCTAAACCCAAATACTGCACCTCATTTTGCTCAGCAACATTCCCTGCAAAGCACTATTTGTGTGGCAGTGCCAGAAGGGGAAGAGCTCGTTCCTGGGGGCAGCAGCTCTGCTGTGCACCTCTGGTTTGTTTGGATCCATCAGCACCCACAGCACACACTGCAAACACCACAGCAGGGGCTCCAACACGTGTTAAATCTGGAGTGAGGCTGCCAAGTGCCACAGCCACCACTCCAGTGTCTCCTTATAACAGCCATGCCCACGCCACAAAGCCCTTTCAGTTGCCATCCCTTGCCCTGTGCTTTCAGAGATTCTCTCCCTTCCCTCTGCCGTTCCTTCCCTCCCTCCTTCCCCCCAGGACTGGCATTGCTCAGCATTTTGGCCAGGAGAACAACTCTCCAAACAGAAAACATCAAAGCATATCTCTGGTTAGATCTCATCCCAACCCTCCGAGCTTGTTGACTTGGAAAGGGAATAACTAATAAGGCAGCATGCCATTGTTTTCTGTTTATTGTAATGGAAATAAATTGCTGCCTCTAAGTCAGGCACTGATTGTTCCTTTGATATCAATGCCAGGAAGCAAAATAAAATAGATTTTAAAAATCACCTTTCACAGAAAATGCCACAGGCATTTGAAAGATGAGCCTTCTTCCATGTCAAAGGCTCTACCAGAAGTGCCAAATAAACTAGAAGAAAAATTTAAATCCTTGACTACTAAAAAACAACAACAAAGAAAAGAGCAGAAGAGAGAAAGTGAGAGCAGGATTGCCTGGGTGAGCTGGCATGTCACAGATGTCCTGCTAGTGCTCAGGAGGGTGCAGCAGAGCTGGCTCCACGGTGAGGAGCACTTCCTGAAGAATATGGAACACATCCTTTGCATTGTTTTGCCCCCTCAAAAAAAGCACAGGTGGGCTGGATGAATTACTTTGTCTGCCTGGCACCTCTTAAACCAATAAGAGACTTTAGGAGCCAAAAGGACAGGAGGGGGTGCTTTGCCTCAGAACTTGAACTACTCATAAATATTGCTTTTGTGGGGGCTTTTTCTTGATTTTTTTTTTTTTTTTTTTTTTTAAGCTACACAGAGTGGCAGTTTGTTTCATTGTACTTCCAGTGCCCTCCTTCTCCATGGAATTGTAGGTGCAGGCTTTGAGGTGCTTGAATTTCTCTCAGAGTAAGAAATGTCCCAGCAAGCAGGGGGCATGTTGGGCATTGCCACCACTGTAACATGCACAGCGAGAAGCTCCTTCATGGGAGTTTACGGCTGGATCAGAACTCCAGTGATCCAGAGCACAGTGGGGTTTGGTTTGCATGACGTGCTGCAGTTTGGTTTGGCTCAGAGCAGGGGATGGAGCAGAGTGTCAGATCCAGATCTCAGGCCAAACCTGGATTTTGTATTTCAGCTACCAAACTTCATCATGCTTTGGCAAAGCCATGATCTCACCTGCTCACACCATGTGGAGAACACCTGTGGTTCAGTGGAAAGGGGCTGCTCGTGCTGGGAGGAACTCCCTGTTGGAAAGCTGGACCCGTCTGGGCTGACCCTGAGCACTGGGAGTGCAGGACCACTGAAACATGCTTAGATCTTCCACTGCAAAGGGGAAAAAACAACAGTGTAAAGAAAACTGGCAGGAGCAGAGTGCCTCTTCATGCCTCTTGTTGGTGTCAGGACTCCTGGAACCAGCATGACCTTTTTCTTCCCAACAGTGAGATTTGGAGGCACGGGAGCAGCGTGACCTGAGAGTAACCCAGGAGAACCACAGAACTAAATCACTTTCTCCCAACCCCTGATCTTGGAAAAATCTTCCATTCTGCCTCTAACTACAGTTCTTGGATATCATTTCTGGAAGAACAAGCTGTAAGACCTTTTATTCCAAAAATCAAACTTTGCTTAAAAGGCAAAAGACCTGTGCGTGGCAAACAGCATGGACTGCTAAATATCAAAGCCCTGCCTGGCAGAGATTTTAGCCCTTTCTTTGGCTCTCACTGCATCCTTATTTTGCAAAGACTTTGAGCAAATGATTCACTTCCAGGCTGTAGCTGCATCCCACAAAATGGGGCAATGCAACTGGGACCTCATGAAGTGCTTATGACACAGGTGTTCTGAATCCAAAGGTTTGAAGGGCTCCCACCAAAGTGCCCTGGGATTAAGTAAAGGTTTTCCATTGGTTTCAGCCAGGTCCTAATTTTTATACTTATTACTGGCTTATAATGGGATATTTAGAAGGGAAAAGGAAAGACCTTTTTCTCCAGATAACACCATCTACTCTAAATTGTTTCTGAAAATGAAGGGTGTGATTACTGACCTGTAAGCACTTTATGATCACACTTTGGTTTGAACTTTTATGAGTAGATGTAGGTTTACTAACTCTACCACTGCCCAGTAATTTATTTCCCAGGTGGGCTACAAAAGTCATCTGGAAGAAGGAAAACAGTGTCAAAGGACTTGCTGTGCAAAGGGATGATTGTGCTAGCTGGATTTGTGTATTTGGAAACAGTTTTCAGAGGAGAGGTAGAATTTAGTTTTCTAATGAAATCTAGAAAAGTAAATTTTTTTATTTTATTTTTTTTAACTCACAGGCAATGTCTCAAATTCTTGCTTATTGTATTAAAAGACTGATGATGACTATCTGTTGCCCTTAGGTGTGGACAGAACCTGGGCCCAAAGGCAGCAATAAGCCACTCAGACCCCAGAATCTGCTGTGACAAAGGTGTGAAGAAGCCCTGAATGACTCAATGTCATCCTTCTTTCCTCAGAACACAACCAGCCTCAGGGGCTTTGCACAAACATTCACACATGACCCCCAGGGCAGCACGGGAGCTCCAGGGGCCAAGGGCAGCTTCTCTGTGCTCAAGTTGTGCCCTTTTGCTGGTGGGCAAGCTTGAACCCCGATGCTCACCTGAGGCACTGGCAGATGCTGCAAGACTCAGCAGTTGACCCTTTGATGCTGTTTGGATCCCAAAGTGCCATGGCTTGGCTGACAGTAACTGTGCATCGCTCGCTGGACATTCATCTGTCCTGCCTGAGGAGACAGAAGGAACGGTCAGACCTGAAAATCCAGCTGGCCTCGATGTTCTGGCATATGAATCATTACAGGACATTTGCAGGTCCTTGGGGACCACGGAAATGTTATATTGTGTCATGAAAATCTGATATTAAACAAAATTTCTGCTTCTGCAGCTGATATGGCCTCTACTCATTCCACCCAGCAAGTTCCTGGGAATATTTCAATGCAAAGAAAGGTCTTTATTGCTAAATCTACTCCTGTTCTTTTTTTAAAAAAACCTCCTTTTGGCAATATTTCTGAAACTTTAGGACAGTGATTCCCAAGTACTCACCTCCTGGGCACGGCATAGTTGGAATTGGTGCAGCAACTCATGCTCAAGTTATCTTGGTTTGACTTTCAAACAGCACCTCCCTGAGGGCCCCTCCAGCCTGGAATGAGCGACGTGTTCCTGCCTTCTCTGAGAGCCTGGATTATTTTTAATCCTCTGGACATGTTACAAAGATCAATTTATAGTCTCACAGAGACGGTAAGGACAAGGCTTTGTGGGCAGACAAAATGGGGATTGGCTGCTGTTGATTAGTGAATATTGTTATTTCTGAAGAGAAGAGATTTTTCAGGGCAACTTTGACTTTCTTGCACTGCTTGATTCATTTCAAGGAAAAAGTAGTTTGAGCTGGGCCAGACTCATGGACTGAGAGGACCCAAGTTCCTTTAGGCCAGGAGAGACTTTTGGTCAATTTAATTTGTGCAAGCCCTTACAGCTCTGTGCAGGTGCTGTGCACCGAAAAACCACAGAAGATGATGATAAGAAAGATTTCTTTTACTTTCTCTGTTACTATTTTATTTATGCTACAATGAACTATGCCAATGACTTTGCTCCCAAATTGCCTGAACTTGGAACAACATTTTGCTTGTACTTTGGAGAGACCCAGCTTGTTAGCACTTCCAGTATGATGAAAGGCTTCCAGAGAAAACACAAAGGAGGCTGAAGTTTGAACAATGCTAGGGTATGTGCTGCCCATAATATTCAGCAGTACATGTTTTAAAACTCTCTATTCCTTCAGGTTGCAGAGCCAGAAGTTCAGGTATTTACCAGAAGTCAGCCCAGGAATATAGCACAGACATGCAGACTGAATCCATAAACATTTCAGGAGTCATAAAACAGTGGGCAGATCTTTTCCAGTTTTACTTAAATCTCACTTGAACCTTACTCAGTAAAGTGCAATTCCTAAGACTTACAAGGACCCCAGTACAATTGTTTCCTTGACTCTGGCAAAGAGAACCACAGGGGTTTGTATTATTTCCAATCAAAAGAGTCAAATGGCCTAAGTTTGCCCAAGGTTTCACAAACATTTTTGCATAAAAGCATGGCAGGGCATTTTCACAAAATGCTGGTCCTGGCCAGAGTTTCATAGCCCTGAATTTAAAGCTTTTCCAAGTTTGTTGCTTGTTTCACACAACAAGCATGGCAGGGCATTCTCACATAATGCTGGTCCTGGCCAGAGTTTCATAGCCCTGAATTTAAAGCTTTTCCAAGTTTGTTGCTTGTTTCACACAACCTCCACCATGATTGTTTTCTTATCCCTGTAAGAACCACCAGGGCTTTTGAGACTTTCCAGGAATTGAAATTAAGGATTTTAACTCCTAGAGTAAAGAAAGGGCTTTTTCTTTGAGAAATGTCATTCCTGGAAGTGCCTTCCACCAGTGTTCCTTCCTGGCGAGTCCCAGGTGACCAGGCACAGGGTGGGCTGAGATGAGGTGACATTCTGCAGGTGGCTCCCAGGGCAGGTGTCTCAGCTGTCCTTTCAAACCACATTCTTGGAAAGGCTTCAGTGACATAAAAGATATCTAAAAATGTGGCATGTCACCAGGCTATATTGGACTTTCTATGGGCATTTACTCAAGTTCTCCAGCTCCAGCTCGGCTGTTCCTGCCCCCATGGAGGTGCCCAAATCCTGGGATGGTGGGAGAAGTCTCTGCCTGTGAACAGGAGTGCTGAGGGGTTCACTTCCAAAAACATGCTCCTGATCAGAACTAACCCCTTCTGTGAGCCTATGAAAACACTCATGGACATGCTCCCTTAGTAGGAAGATCTGCTACAAATGCAAACAGATGTTAAAGGCTTGAGAAACACACACACAAAGAATAAATGTGACATTTTCCAAACCATGGTCAGAAGCAGGAGCCAAACCAGGATTTGCTCACTTCCTCACCATTGTTTTATCTATACTGCTGCTTCTTGAATTTAATCTTAAATCTTGACAATTCATAGCCTTTCCTGAACATCTTTTATCCCATGGTTAGCCCTCTGTAACATTAAAGGTTTAAACATTAAAATAAACATCCCAGTTACAGGCAGTTATCTGACATCAGTGAAACGGTGAAGTTCCTATTCCCTGAACACCTGTAAAACTTTCATTTTCCCTCTCCAACAAAACCAAGATGACCTTCTCTTCCCCTCTCCCTGGTACTTCTCTTCCCAGGGCCCATGGGACTTTCTTGGCCTGCCTCAGTTTCAAATCAGAAGACAGATGGATTTTCAATATGAGCTTTATGGTTAGTGGTACCCCCTTCCCACTGAAATACTACAGATTTCTGTGGTAATTCCACTTCCAGCCTTGCCAGAAGTATGTAAAAGCCAGGTTTGTGACATGTGGACACAATTGAAATGGATAACAATCCAGTAGGGAGTTATTTTTTATAGAGGCAGAGTTTCTGTGAGATATGGCATGGTCCAGAATTGGAACCTCCTTTAAACTCGTGGGTTTTCTCTTGTGGTGGTCAGTACATTCTTAGGACATTGAAATTGAGAGTCTTTATGCTCTTACCTCAACTCTAGCAGGTCAAATATTGCTAATTGCATTTTGATTCCTTCACTGACAGCTCTGACAGGAGCACTTGGTGGCTTTGACTGCAGCCTGGTGCAGAGAACTTTGTTTAAATGATCTTTTATGCATTTCACAGACTGGACTTTCCAAGCACCCGTGGCTGCAGCAAAGAGGTGCAGGCTTGATGTTCTCTAACCAGAGTGAAAATCCCATCTCCACAGGCTGACATGTCACCTCAGAAGTTTGCTGGCCCCTATCACATGAATCTTCCCTCAGAGCACCACAAAAATGGTCACCCCTTAATAGCACAGTCCATGTACCTCAAAGTTTCTCTATCTGCTCTCCAGGTTATCCAGCACACAAACCATGTCCTTGTGCCAGCCCAGTCCTACACCTGAAGGACACACACCTGAAAGGAGCCTGCAGGAAAGATGGAGAAGAACTATTTAAGTTGGTATGGAGTGACAGGACAAGGGGGAATGCCCTAAAACTGAAAGAGTAGGTTTAGATTAGATATTACAAAGAAATTCATCACTGTGAGGGTGGTGAGACCCTGGCACAGGTTGCTCAGAGAAGCCGTGGCTGCTCCATCCCTGGAAGTGTTTAAAGCCAGGTTGGATGGAGCTCTGAGCAACCTGGTCTAGTGGAAAGTGTCACAGTCCTCAGCAGCAAGGTTGGAACTGAATGATCTTGAAAGTTCCTAGGCCATTTTATGGTATTTTGGCTCAGCACACCCATTCCTGTGGCTCCCACTGTAAACCCAGCATACCACTGTGGGAGCTGGGGGAGAGGACTCTCTGCAGCCAGTAACTCCCAGCTGAGAACTTCTGCATCAAAGCAGCATGTCCAGGAGACCAGGGATAATGCCTAGAACCTGAGATTAAACCTTGCCCCCAGCCCCATCTCCAGCTGCTCCTGGCTGGAGCCTGGACCTGCTTTATGCACTTGCCATGTCTGCAGCGTCTGTTTCTGCTCACACAGGGGTGCCCCTTGGGCCTGGACTTGGATCCCTCTGGGGGCAGCCCTGCTCCTGCTGCTCCCTGGCAGCAAGGCTCAAGCTTGGCCTTGGAAAAGGATGTTTCAGGTTCTGGTTACAAACCCAACCCTTTTGCCTTCAGCCCTGGCAATGGGGCTGCTCTTCACTGCCCCATGTGCATGAGCTGCAAGGATGACAGCTCTGTAATTTGCTTATAAAGCAAACACCGTCACTTTACCCCTGACAGCAGGAGATCCAGGGCCAGCAAATTACTGGCAAATGCCTGTTATATTCATCTCTTCCAGTGTTTTGGCTTTCCTCTACTTTTAATTTGCCTGGAGGCAGACATTTGAGATAACAGCTGTTATGGTGATATTATCAGTCATCTGCATGTCAGAGAATGCCAGGAAAACGCCTGTGGAGCAGACCTCTTGGGGCTTTGGGTTTAACTGCTCTGGGGCAAATCCACTCCTTTGTCAAAGCTCTGCTGAAAACACGAGAGGAGAATATAATGGGACTGGTTTCTCCTTTCTGATTAGGAAGAAATGTCTTTCCCTGCTGTTAGAGCACAAGTTCCCCTCTTGCTTTTGGTCTTCTAGAGCAGCCCTTTGGCAGAACCTTCACAATTTTTTTTGCTGGTAAGCAATGTCAGAGCACAATCTACCACCAGGAAATGTCCCTGGGATTCTCTGGTGATTTACCTGCCATAGAATAACTGGGAAACCCTAAAACACCCTGTTAAAAGGCATGTTTACCCTCCCATGGAAGACCCTGCCTAATCTTAGATTCAGGGATAATGTTTGCTGGGGGTAGAAGTTTCTTTGCTTCCTCAGGTGAAGGACCCAATGTCAAGAACCATCAATGAGTAGGTCCATAACTCTCTCTCACAAAGCTGAACCATCTGCAGAGGCTCAAATAGATTTATTCATTCTTTAGAGAAGATGACACAATGCCACCAGGAAGGCGTTGGCTTGAGAATTATTACTCTGCATTCATTTGTCTTTCCAGAGAAATACAAGATGGAAAAACAAGCTCTGGAAACAAACCATGATGTGCCCCTGTTTGGTATATTGATGACGATAAACCAGTTTGTCCAGTTAGCTTAATGAAACCCAACATCCTTTGTACTAGAGAAACTTACTCATTATGCTCTGTCTGAAAATAACTTGTATCTGTAGATCTTGAACGACTTCACTGACATGAGGCCTGTGGGAAGATAAATAATTATGCCTATGAAATGACCATTATTCCAAAGTAGCAACGTAGATACAGGCCCTTTGTGTGTCTGCAGTGCTGATGGATCTGCAAACAGCAAATAAGGCTGCTGCATGCATGTCCAACTGCTTTCCCATTTCCCAATAGCTCTTAATAATGTGGCAGCAGCAGAGATTCCTCTCCTCCATTACCCTGACATTACAGAAGGCTGTTTTGCTGGAAATTAGGATCTCAGTTCTAGCTGACACCACACATCTCCTGACCAATAGGCTACTGTGGTGTGTTTCCCCTCTTGGAAAATGGGCATACATACTAAAAATATAGTTAGGTATCCAGATACCACAGAGACAGAGCTCCTACAGGTACCTGTGCAGCAGCAGAAACACATGTGAAAGAGAAAGGTGCCCTTGAAGAGACATCACAAAGGTTGACCATCCAAGTAAACCTTTACCAAGTAAATCCTTA
>JAWWEV010000115.1:53779-70065 GCA_035583235.1 Hafferia zeledoni
GATGATGTCAGATGATATGAAATATCTCTTTGGTTGCTTAAGTCAGGTGATGCTTGTCCCTTCTAATCTATGTCACACCCTCTGGGCCTGCTGAATTGTGGCCTAGTAAAGGCCTGGCTGAAACTAAAGCCAAAACTCCCACAGAAGATTTAAATGGATGATGTTCAAATGACCAAACTGGGCAACATTCAGCCTGTTTACTGCAATGGAGGAGAGCAATTCAAAGCCTTCAGGACATGTTAAGGCATGCCAGGCAAAAGGGTTCATCACAATCAGTACCCTTTTGCTCCCTGGTGTGCTGTGGTCACAAAATCACAGACTGTTCTGAGTTGGAAGGGACCCACAAGGATCATCGAGTCCAACTCTTAAGTCAATAGCCCACATAGGGGATTGAACCCATGACTTTGGCATTATTACAACCAAGTTTTAACCAACTGAGCTGATCTCAGGGTGCTGCACCTTAAAGGGAATTTTTGAGGCAGCTTTGCTTCTGCTGCTTTACTTCTTGTCCTGTTTCAGTTCTGTGCTACCTGTCCTGCACAGAGGCAGCCCTGCTTGCTGCTGAGGGACAGTGACACAGCTTGCAAAGCCCATATCTCCTGAGGATGCATCTTCTCATGTGTTCTGTTGACTGCACAAGGCGATGCACGTGGTAATCTCCTCCGAGGAAGGCAGTGGCTCATCTGTGTCACTGTCACACCTGCTCGTGGCTAACAGGTGAATTTAAAACCCACCCCCTGCGAAAGGTCAGAAGAGCAGAAGTTCAGATGTCCTTGGGAATTGCCACAGTGCTGCTCAGTGGCCTTGCAGGCTCCTCTCCTGCCACGGCCAGGGCTGGGCAGCAGCTTCGCTCGCTGTGCTGCTCTTCCTGCGCACACGTAAAACCAGAGCCCCAGTCGGATGTGGCAAGAAATAATACAGATATTGAGTTTACAGTGTGTGAGATTAAGCTGACAAAATGCCAACTGCCCAACACAGAGAAAGGGTCATCCTCGTCCCCCCGCAAGGTAAAAAGAAGGGGGGACGCCCCCCCCCCCCCCGAAAGAGCAAGCTTCTTATATTATACAAAAGAAAGACAATTAAAACCAGAATATGATATAATACATATATATACAAAAGTGAGAAGAAAAAAACCAAGCAATAGCTACCGAGTCACCCAACCAAATAATACAGATCCCAACCACTCCAACCCCACAGAACTTCCCAGCAAAAGAGGAGAAAAATTAACAAGAAAATGTTCCCCTCCCTGGATAACATAGCAGGGATGGCGGCAAGGCCTGATCTTGGCAGGGCAGGGGCAGGGGCAGGACGGCCTCACGGGGCTGTGGTGAAGAGCAAAAGAGACAGAAGCTGCACCTCCCTCTCTCTTTATACCTCTTGATGATGTCAGATGACATGAAATATCTCTTTGGTTGCTTAAGTCAGGTGATGCTTGTCCCTTCTAATCCATGTCACACTCTCTGGGCCTGCTGAATTGCGGCCTAGCTAAGGCCTGGCTGAAACTAAAGCCAAAACTACCACACAGTCTTCAAAAATTTCCTCAAAGGGTCCTCAGTTTATTTTCTCACCTCAGTGTGAGGCTCAGCTTTAACAACAGAGCTGCCAAAGGGGGATTCACCCCACGGCTTAGACAGGCTGATGTGATGGACAGTGAAGACCATTTCAACAAAGAAACAGGGCCTTGGGTTTTAATCGGCTATGGAAACTAATAGAACCTTGCTCAAAGTACTTTGGGCCCTTCCTTTGTGAGCAGAATCTCAACAGCAAGTAGGAAAACACATCATATTTATGACTTACAATGCTACTCTTCTTCTAAGGACAGAGTCATGTCAAATCAGAGCAGAGCAGCATCTTCAGAGGCTCAAAAGTCAGCAGTGAGACTGAGTTGCTTCTGAAACCTGAGCCAGGAGACAAAGAACAGTTTTATGTTCCAGATTTTTAAATAAAACCTTTAAAGTAATTTTAAATCTCAAGAATGCAAATAAAGAGCATAAGATTGGTAGTCCAAGACAGCTTTTTTTCTTGAAGCAATAACTTTAAGAACAATGAATTACTTCAACTGAAGAGCCACAATCCATTGTCCAATCATTTTTTTAAAGAAAAAACTCAATGACTATTTAGAAATAATTTTCTCTACATAACAATAAAAAAAAAAAAGCTCTTGGACATCAACACAAGGCCAGTTTTTTGAGAGTTCTGACCAAGATTTAACAAATATGGGCAATCCTGTAGTTCCTACTCAGCCACAATAGCTTGCTCCCCTTCAGGGGAAGTACAACATCCCTGGAAATGGGAGACACAGAACTGCAGTCAGTTCAGAAGAACATCAGTCAGTGAAACACTCAAGTACCTACTTGAGTGTCATTAGCATAATTGGGACACAAGTGTATGATTGAAGTTAAGTATGATTAAAGTGAAGTTTCTACAAGATAAATGGATTAATGCAGATGTTTAGGTAATTTTGAGCATTAAGGACCACAAGATTAAGCAATTTGTTCAAATTTACATGGGGTTTTTATAGGAAATCACCATTTCTGATCTCACAAATCCCAACCTCAGCCCTTCAAATGCCTAAAGGCTTGTCATTCCACATCAGTATTAACACAGCCTGTTTTCAGCATATTCCTATGATGTCTTTTGGAAACCTCCTCAAGGAAACAACAGAGCTCCATAGGCTCAGCTTCAGGAGGGGACAGGGCAGAACTGGCCAAAACCAGGTGATTTCTGGGCTTTGACAAGCTCAGACAATCTGTGGCTGGATATTCCATAGAGTCAGGGCAGAATCAGGAACTGACCCTTTGTACTTCTTATTCTGCAAGAGCTGTACCTAATCCACTGCTCACTTCAGTCCCACAACAACTGACCAAGCCCCCACAGAAGAGTCCAACCCATCACAGGCCTGTTCATTAATTCACAACAATTTCTGCCTCCTCTTTGCAGTCTGTGTTAAAATTTGAAAATCAAAGCCATTAACCTTCAAATTGCTAAAATGACAGACAGTCTATGAGCAAACACAGCATCTCACTCCCTTCAAAATGCACCACCCTGGGCTCCAGACCAACTTATCTGAGTCTTGCACTCAATATCCCCTTCAGTGATGTGAAGCTCTGCTGGGTGGCTTCAGATTTGTCTCCAGACTGTTACTGGATCGGGAGGACTTGTTTTCCTTTATTGTTTCTGCAGTGTTAGCAGAGACACTCTGGCAGTGGAAGCTGCCACTTTGGGAAGAGTTTGGATTAAAATATACACTGCTTTGATCAGTGGCTTCCCTGTAGTGTAAGACAAACATGATCAGCAGCTTTGGTTGATGTTCATTCCTAAGGCACACGCTGTGAAGTCACTGCACTACATTAAGCAAAAGTTTAAAAGGAAATTATTGTAGCCAACTAGGACTTGGAGTTACCCTGATACTATAAATCTTAACATCTAAACCAAAGAGAAACCAGCACTGCCTTTTCCCCTCTGCCAGTAGGGTCTTCCACAATGGCAAGTCCAAGAGGTTAGAGATGAGATATTTTATAGCCAGGCATGTTTGTCAGAGAAAGAAAGGTGTAAGACCATGTTCCTTAGCTATTGTAATGCTTTATGTATTTTCATTTAACACCAGAAATATCACAGATATTCACTTCCCTTCAGGTGGTGAAGCTTGTTTGAATCTCCTAGCTGGAGCCTGCAGAGCTGTCTGAAGTGCAGCCATGGTCTTTATGTCAAGACATTAAAATGCTACTTTTTCCTTGTGTTTTTGTTTTTTTGTTTTTTTTTAAATTTTCCCCCTTTTTCCTTGTGAAGCCAAAAGGGTGTCCATTACAGGAAACCAGTGTAGCTGTTAGGACAAATAGCATTCATAGAAATTGTTTGTTTTCTGTACCACAGCTTTGTATGCAAAATTAAACTTTAGGAATTTGTTTGAAAAATTCTAATGCTTGAGGCTTTGCATTTCTAGGGAAGAGAATGCAAAAAAAACTTTCATGACTAAATAAAGAATGGCAAGTAGCTTAATGATGTTACTTACAAGCTCATAAAAGAAACACAGATGTAAAAGGAAAACTTAGGGTTGTGCTTTGTTTTTTCAAGCTGGGCTTTTAATGACAGCTTATTATTTCCCTGGAAAAAGGTGATTTCTCTGCTCGGGGTAGGAACCAGCCCATCCTTCCTTTTGCCATCCCCAAACCATGCCAGATACTGGGTAAATATAAGAAGGCTGAGTATCACCAAAGTCAAGGAAGCTGCCCCAAAGGAGATCTGGGTGATGGATTCTCCCACTCCCTGGCAGGCCAGGGGCAGGTTTTGGTGCTGCTGCCGAGTGTGGATTGACAGCTCTGCACCTCTCTGGGCACCCCTGCTCTGCCTGTTCCAAGGCCTTTGCTGAAAAAGTCATAAACATGCCATAAAACTGGTTTACAAGCTGGGGCTCACTCTGCTCTCCAGCTTTTTCTCGTTAAGGGCATTGCTGCTTCAAGGAAGTTCAGGCTGCAGCACATTTAACATCTGCATTCCTTGAAGTGTCTTGAAATTGGTTTAAAACAATTGGGAGAGGAGGACCAGGTTTGGGGGGGGCTGAGGGCTTCAAAGAGAAAGCAGATCAATGTGTAAGCTCCAAATTACATAAGTGGCCCCACCAAGGAAATAAATTAATTTGTTTCCCAATGGCTTATTTATATAACCCTTTAATTATAGCTAACCATATCACCAGTGCTATAGCATGGGAAAATGTCAAACTGTGAAGCAACTCCCCACTCCGCCCTCTCCAGCCCGACAGCACAACCATGAAGCAACAGCTGCATGTCAGGACATCGCCTGCTCCTTTGTCTTTCAAAGGTGTCGCTCAATAATGTGGGTATGAAAATGTGACCTCAACTCTAACTCTTGTGCTAGGGCTTCTGTGTGCTCCTAAACTCTGTCTCCCTGCTGGATCATAAAATGGGACAACACCTGACCCGCCTGCAGCACAGAAAGGGATATTGTTTAAAAAGTCGCTATTTCCCCACTCTGCCCCTGAGTCACAACCAGCAGTGAGTCCTGTAAACTGCGGGTGCTGCCCAGCCCGGGCTGCCTCCTCCAATGGGGCAAGTTTAGGTGGCTCTGGTGACTCCAATTACAGCAATTCTAATTGCCCCTAATTCAGCAGGCACCAGCTGAGCCCCTGCCTGCTGCCCTACAAAGGGCACAGTGTGTTAAAGCAGCTCCTGGAGGCCTAATGAACACGACCTATTAGGAGTCATTAGAGCAGCCCGAGGTGATGAACAGGAACTCAGTGGGAACAGGGACGGTTTTGCAGGGGAGAAACAGCAGAATTTTCTGAAACTGTCAGAGTTGCTGCTTCAATCCACTGCAGAAGACAAGCTGTAAATATTTCCAAGCAAAATAATCCCGTGATGACAGGAGATAAAGCTGGTTGTGGCACGTGGAGAACGCTGTCACTTCAGCCACGGGGCTGCAGGAAGGGTTTCCTTATAAATCATGGAAAGTCTTCCTGGTGTTTTTATGTTTGGATTGGCTTTCAATACTTGGATTAGTGGAACCTTTCAGGTAAAATGATCTTCTCTGTGAAGGGGTAAGGCTTGGTAGCTCAGCAGCACTATGATGTGAACAGCTTTATTTGGGGACAAAGATAACTCATCCTAATGCCAAAATAGCCAACAGGGTTGGATACTGACACCCTGTGGGTGACCAAATTCCAACAGATGACCAGGGATGCTTTGGAATCTCTGTCAGTCAGATTCTATCCATCAGGCCAGGTATCCTAAAGACAGGAATCATTCCCAGCACACGACAATGGGTTCAGGGCAGGAGCTGTGCCAGGTGTTTTGGGAAGGCCTTGAAACCATCACCTTTGATCAGAAGAGTCATTCCAGGCTCCATGTTCAAGAATCTAGAACATTCTGTCAAGGGTCAAACAGAACTAAAGAGAAAGCACAGTGTGCACAGGAATTACCCACAAGAAAACTCCTCAATTAGCTTGCTAAATAATCCTTTCTTTGTATTCATTTTTAATTTAAAGATGCCATAAAGAGAGTTTTAGCAAACCATTCCTGCACAGGGAGGTGAAGCAAAGCTGTAATTCCACCTTCTCCACCCTTTGAAGCAGCTCTTCCTTGGTCATGTCTGTGATGCCTGAGGTTGGCCTTTAGACCAAATTCTGTGTTAAAAACAGATCAAAGGAAAATTGGCCACCTCCTTCAAAAGGCAGCTGCTCTCCTCCCCTTTTTCACAGAGCTGCAACATGAAACAAGGCTTGGTGTGAGGAACATCTCCCCAAATTCAGTGTAAATGGTTTGGCTCCCAGTCCCTGTTTTTCAGTTGGGAATAGCAGCTCTTTTAAAGGAGCTAAATTATTTTAATCTCAGTTCTGAACCAAGAGGGGCAAAATTGAGGGTTTCAAGAAAAAGTGGGAGGGTTATATCAAGCAAAAGCTAAACTGTTGAGCCTCAGGGTAGCTGCTGATATACCAGTGGAATTTTATCTCAGGATTTTACTATGACTGAAACCAGACCCCAGATTGTTTTAAGATCTTAGCTATGATTTCAATAAATAAATGTATTTCCAAGCCTCATGTTGGTAGAATAATGCCATCAAATGTGAGCAATGTCTATCTACCCTAAAAGCCTGAAAACAGGAGAAAATAACAAGAAAGCAACACTCTTGAACAGCATACCCTAATTTTGTGATTTTTATCCAGACCTGATTTTCAATCATAAATCGAGGCTTGCTATGATGAGATCTATATACACTCAAATGCCTCTTGCTGACATTTCAGAGGACACCCTGAGTTACACAAAACAGAATAACTGTGCTGAGACGTAGAGGATAAGATTGGAGAAAACACCAATTGGTCAAAATCCAAACCCCAGATTTCTGAATCTCTGCAAGAGTTTAGTTAATATACGCTTATATATTTTTCTCATAAAGTATCATTTCCTGATTCAGCTGGAGATAGTAAAGTACCTTGAAAAAGAATATTCCCATATTGTATTTAGCTCAGCAGAAGCCAAGACCTACAAGAAATCTCTGGGGAAAACAGCCTTTCCTTCTTTCACCGGTTGCTTGACTGTCAGTCTTCCCCAGGATTCCCTGATGATTCAGCACAGAGTTAAAAAGCAGCATAAAATCTTTCACTGTACTTCAAAGTCTTTTTTTTAAAAACAAGTGTTCTCATTCAGAAAGGCAAGGACTGAAAGCTGAGGCTCTCCAACCCTCCCAGGCTGGAGCTCTGCACCCCTGGGAGCTGGACTTTAATGGGAAGAGCCCACTGGGGAGCCCTGGGCTGCCTCAGCATTTATTTCTGCCCCGTGACCTGGTTGCTTCATTGCATCTTGCACCAACCAGAACTGAGTGGGAGCTAGGATTGGGTAACTGGCAGGCTGATGGGGCTTCTAATAATCTGCTCTTCTTTGGGGAAAAGCAAGGAAAACATCAAGTAGCCAGAAAAAAACCCCAAAGTTCTTCTAGCTACTTAAAATCTATCAGGAGATCTGGAGAGACAATCACCTGGAAAACAAGGATATGATCTGGACCTCATTTCCATTCTCCCTAATGTTCCTCAGTAGAACAAAACATCTGGGAGCTGGATTGCTGTACACAGCTGGTTCTGGAGAAAGGCTGGAATTTACCCCACCAAGACACAACCCTCTCTAATGGGAATGATACCATCACAAAAACACATCAGACCTGAATGGCTCTTGCAACTGTGTGCAGTTCAGGAAGTCAGTTTGCTCCACTGCTGTTTGTAACCGATATAATTTTATCTCCACTCTGTGCCCACTTTCTGGTAATGCAGCGTAGTCACATTGCTGACAATATGTGTGGACATGGGGATTTATGGTCCACTGTGCTATGGCTAATGAAGTTAACAGGGAAAAAGAAAACCCAACCCAAATCCTGTATTATAATTCTTTGGGTTCTACAGCTGTGCAAATTATACACAGGGAAAAAAAATCCTGTAAGTTTTAACATTTGTTAACAGGAAAAAATGGAATAATGTTTTCATTGACTGAAAACTATACAGTTAAATTCTGCCAGAAGAGTATTTTCAGTGGAGAAAAGCCAAAAGCAGATCCCTGTGGGCAAAATTTACCAATAAACGGATTTCTTCTTTTTTTAAAAAGTTTTCAGAGAAAATTTTTTGAGAGTTTCAGTTACCTTATGAAAAAAAAAAAGGATTCAAGGAGCACAGGCTCCATCCCGTGTTCAGAGAAAGCTCCACTTTCTGATCATGGCAACTGCTGCCCCAGAATTATGATCACCTGAGGAAACACTGGCACTGTGTGTGTGGATGGCGCAGCACTGCCAGCTCTTATTCCCTGCGTGGCTTCTTTCTGCAGCAAGGGAAGCTCCATCAGGAGCCACCTGGGACAGGATGAGGCCATCCTTTGAGCAGCAATGGCTAAAATAGTGACGTTTGATCCTGTAGGAGAAGGGTTTACACCGACACCACATTTCTACCAGAAGATCTGGCCTTATTTTAGCCTTCTTGACTTGTTTTTTGGCGTGTTGCTGCAAGTGGGTTGGGCTCCTGCCAGGGCGGGGGTGAAGGCAGGAGCATTCCTGGGCTCTTAGTGTTGACCATTGTATCGATGTGAATACAGAGAAACCTTCAAAGGCAGAAAGGTGACTCCCTGTCATGTGCAATGCTCCTTCGAGGCCTTTCAAGCCAGGGATCATCAGCATAGTCTGTACTCGAGCCCAGGACACGCCGCTGTCTCCAGTGAACGAGCGATGGAGATTATTGTGGTGAATAGTAACAGTAGACGAGGTGCTATCTTCCCCTTTAAATTGAGCCATTCAATTTGTCATGAATGGCTGAGTATTTCTTGCTGGCATTCGGGACTTAGATTTCAGCGCTGGGAATAGAGTGAATAGGATCAATGATGAAGCTCAAGTACAAAAAGAAGGAGCAAAAAAGGGCAAAGGACTAAAACCGATAGAGACAAGCAATTACAAGGTGTATTAATGTACACTGGGCTAGGCTGGAAAGAGGGAAGAACTTATTGTTATTCTGGGGGATTTTTTTTCCATGAAAGATAAAGGGGAGGGAAGTGAATATTTGTTATTTGGACAAAGCTGTGGCTGCAAAGAATAAAGAGACCTTTTAGGACATGGCAGCTGCCTCTGAGCCTCCAGCGTGGTACTTGATACTCCAATCTACCCTCTAGTGCTTTGGGGACAGCTTTTGAGAACAGCAAGGAAGGCATTCAGGCGGAAGACAATGACAAATGTCAAGAAAGAGAGAGGAAACCTGGAGTTTAAAAGACTATTGAGTGACAGGCGGGTTAGATCAAAGGCAGACATTTAGCAGGTATTTATCATTGCAATGCTAATCGAGGCTAATCATAGAAAGCAGAGCCCAAGGCTGGATGTCTAGTCAATCCTAAGGTGCACACACACACACTCACACATACAGATATATATATATATATAATGCACACATATACACCACATATATGTATATATTGTACTTCAAAAGCCAGGTCATCATTCGACCAGTTTCTGTCACCCCATTCTGGTTTTCTCTGGGATGGAAAGGAAAGGAAACACAGTGCAGGCAGAGCATTTGAAACCCTTTTGCCCCCAAAGCCAGTGAGATGATGTGGAGGGAACACACAAGATGGGGCTCATGTATAAATCACTGGGAAAAGAGAGAGTCAGAATTTGTTTCTTTATAAAAAAGAAACAAATCCCCAAAATCTGAATCCAGCAAGACTGTGTTTGTTCTCATGGCTTTTAACACAGAGCAAGGAGAATCCTTGTTAAAGGATTTTTAAAACTGCGTCTCTTATCTTGCTAATTTTGAGGGCTGGATTTTCCAGGAGCTCAGTGCCGGTTACACAACTAAACGAGCATCAGCTTTTCTAAAGGCTGAACAATTCCGCAAACACGGGCTCAACTCTGAGCACTTTTGCTTACCAGCCTTTTTCAATCTTATCTCTCTCCCAGACATGCTCTCTCTTGTTATCATTCTTCCACCCATTCCTTTCCTATGCCACACACAGATTTCAAAAAACAAAACAAAAACATTTCCTCTGGGAGTCTCTCCACACTCATTTTAAGGAAAGGCCGTTCCTGTGGCATGCAGCAGTCCCAGCTGTGTTGCAGCAAGTACAGCTACAACAAGACTTAACTGTGTCTAGAACAATCCCTAATACCACAGCTATGTCTGATTTTACCAGCAAAACCAGCCTCATGCCCTGCACTCCCAGATCCAGAAAAAGACATGTTATGTATAACAAAATACCACACACAAACTATTACCGAGAGAGCACAGCAACGCTAAGTGAGTAACTGTGTATGTATCCAAATCTCTTCTCCCAAAGACTGCCAGTGATGGAGCTTTTAGCCCATAAATCAACCACAGAAGCACTAAGTCTTATTACGTGTCTGGACTAATTCCTGAAATTATAGGGTGTCTGTCAGGAGTTTAAGGAATATTTAGAAACTTTTGAAAATGCATTAGTTATACAGGGGGTATCATGTCCATAAGGAGAGATGCTTCCAGTCACAGGCTATAAACTCCCCAGTAAAGCACCATCAGAGAGCAGTTTTCTCCATATCTAATAATTATCTTCATACTTTAATAACATGAATTTTGCTTCCTTTGTGCTATGTGCTGTATGAAGAAGGGAAAAGGATGGCAGGCATTGGAAAGGAGTATTAATGCACAGCTGGGGTGGAGGTGTAAATATTCCCCTTGTGGGCAAAGGATGCTCATGATCACAGTGCACGTGTTGTGCTGATGCTGCAGTGGGAGCTGTGACCCCACAGCCAAGAGCTGGGAGCAGATCCTGGGCTGGGGCTTCTCCAGCCTGGTTCAGGATTGGAGCCTCAGGAAGCAGGGTGGGCAGCCTGGCAGAGAGCAGGGGAAGGGAAAGGTGGGCTCAAGGCCGGTGTCCTGGTGGGTGTGTGGGCAGCAGCACCGGCACAGACCTTTGGGGCAGGGCTGAACAACCACTGCAGAAATGCTCATGGTGGTACTGCCTTCTGCAGCACTGGGAGGGAGAGGAAATGGCAGAGAAAGCCTCACACCCACACAACAAACCAAAATCAATTCCTGGTGTTTACTCTGGAATCACTCCCATGGGCTCCCTTATCACCTCTGGCAAAGGACAAGCGAAGTATCATCTTCTATCTCTGTGTCATTTCCACACACAATTTTTCACAGGTGTTTCTTCAAACACACAGATCAGAAAATACAAATACTAAAAAAATTCTGAATACAAGGGTCTGTTTGAAAGTCTTTTCAAATTAATCCAGCTAAGAAGTGTTTCTAAATGTCCCTCCTAAATGAAGGTCCGTGGCATCATTACAGTGAAAATGAAACAGAATTTTAAAAGGTTAAAAATAGGCCAAACCCATAGTACACCAGTTTCTGTCTGGAGTAGGATTAGGCTAATGTTTCAGAGGTTCAGGCTTGGGACTCGAGCCAGAGGAAGGTTTGGGTCTGTCAGCACAAGCATCTCATGGACAACTGAGCCAATATTCAGCCCCAACAGTAGAAAGCTTCTAAATTCATTGGGAGGCAGTCGGGTCTTGCAGGAGCTCTGCCATTTTGGACAGCAGCCAAAAAAGAAAGGCCCCTGGATGACTTTTTTTTAATCATTATTATTATTATTTGAATCCCACTGTGGGTTCTAAACAAGTTCAAATCTGGGCAGACATGCTAAAACAAAACCACCCTTCATTCTGGGTGTAGGGTAGACCTGGAACTCCAGTTTGGTCCCATCTCTACTAAAGTGATACCTGTATTAAAGGAGGCTCCTTTTAAACACAAATTAGGGATTACAGCAGCCTCTTACCAAGGCTCCCCCCAGCAATAAACAAAAACATTGTTTGGGTTGTTTTGCAGTAGCTGAAAAGTTAAAACCCTTTTTTAACAATTAACTGGTTCAATTAAAAACTCAACACTATTTGGCCATTCCATCTAAGATCACTGATCTGCTGGAGCACAGATCCTTTCATGTGCATCCTTACTCTTCTCCACTGCACCATCCTTCATAAGGCAGCTACTCCTGGGATGAAGCTTCTGTTTCTGTCAGGTGACATCAGTGTGTCCCTGGAAAATCCATGTTCCCTGGGAATTCAGATTTCATTGCAAATACTTGACAAGTCTGCTTCTGTCTCCAAGTTATTTTGACTTTTAGTCACTATTATGGTCATTTTTACTTAGTTGTATATAATAAAAGACTGAGAATGTGGTTTATTATCTCCCCTCTTTTATCGCTTTTGGAAGAAAAAAGAGTTGTTCTGGCTTGAGGCTGCAGAGTATAGGAAAAAAATCTGGAGTTAAGCAGAAGCTTCAATTTTATTTCCCATCTCAACCACAAGACTTACATATATATATAAATATGTATGCTCCTGAACCACCTTCCTGAATGCTGTCTCAGTATTATTCTGCTAGAAGGTTGCCTGACTTCCAAATTGCTCTGCATTAGCCATTGGCCAGCTGTGGTGAGCTGAAGGACCACTGAAACCTCAAGCAGTAATTGATATCAACTCCCTTTGTTTCTGCTTTTATACAGCACAGTTATATCCACTGGGCAGAGAACCAAAGCCTCCTAATAAAGGTAGGGCAGTGAAAACTTGGAGCCTTGGGGGAGGTAAGTCTGGGGCTCCTCTTCACCCCCCAGTTCTCTCTGTCTTGCAGATGAATGATACCACTGGCCTGAAAGCACCTCCTGATGTCCCAGCAAAGCAGTTGTGGTCACATCCATCCCCTGCTCATGATCTCTCACTTCTGCTCATCCAGACAAGCACAACTTGTGCCTTACAGACCTTCAAATAAAGGAACTGAGTTTCTAACTCCTCTGGGCTTTCAGTGTGGCTGAAAAGTTTGTTGCTGAAGAAATGCAGAACTCCTATTGCCCCCCTCTATTCCTGTTATTCCCAAAATTTGCTACCTCCTCAGTAGTTCTCCCCTCACTGCACAGATGGGAATGAGGTGGCCCAGCAGGGAGGATGACAATCAGCCTTTCTATTGAGCTGCTGTCTCTGTGAACCCTGCCCATCCCTGCAGCTCCCAGGCCTGAGTGCTGATCAGACAGACAGCCCTGATCCAGCCTGCCCAGAGCTGACCCTGTCCCTGGGGCTCTGACTGGGTCAGTGGTGTTTGGCCAAAAAACGCTGCAGCTCCCACTGAGCCTCTCCCTGAATCTCAACTCCTGTCTCACCACATCCAAGAAAGGCAACTGAAGCCAATCCAGGTGTGCCAATGCCTACCAAGCTCTTGACTGCAGTGCAAAGCATTGTCCGTGTCCATCTGCTCTGATAGACACAGACCTTGAAAATCATGAGATCTCACCATGACTGAATAGTCTCTTAAGGGTTTTTGACTAAACAGAAGATCCAGACAATGAGGAAAGAGGAAATTCCTGAATTCTGAGGTATTTCAAATCTAGAAGAAACTTCTGGTTTGCTTTAAGGACAAGTCTGTCCCATTTTAAGAGCCAAAAAAATTCTCAATCCTGTGTGTTACAAAGAGGGGATATTTCACTCAGCCTTGGCTTATCTTGCTCTGCCTTCCTCATCACCATCATCACCACCACTACAGCTGCACGTTGTTCCAGCAGGGACTGTGGGAGACAAGGGTAAGAGCCAGAGCAACCAGAAATAGATGAAGGGGGCAAGGAAGGAAAAGAAAGAAAAGGAGGATAAATGTATGGGTAAGGGGAATGTGGAGAGCAGGTGGAAAAGGAGGAGAGGCTGTAGCTGTGAGACTGGAACTCCAGCTAGATAGATCAAGGGCCACCAAACCTTGGAGACTTCCATCCTCTGAACCAACTGTCTGATTTGATTAACTTTTCCACCATTATTTCTATCACTACCAGCAAGGGGGGAGAACACACACTCTGCCTCCTGTTGTGTCCTTTGCTGCATGGTCTGCACAAACATAAAGCTGTTGGCTCCCTGAGAGGTAGGACAGAAATGTCCCATCAGACCCACATAGTTTTGAAAAGTGGGAGAGACAAATCATATTTTTTATTTGCTTTTTACTTTTTATTTATTTGCTTTTGCTTCTTTCCCAGGCACTTTCTTCCTTCTAGGTCAGCCAGTTTAAATTGGAGCCTGTAGCAAGAGATCCATTTCTCACCAAACAAACTCCTCTACAGGAAGGCTCCCATCTTTAAATATATTTTTGAGCAAATTTCCCCTCTCCTCCCCCTTTCTGAATTTGGTGGTTTTATTTGTCAGCTGATAATATGGACAAAATAGTGCCTGTCCCCTGCAAGGGAAAGTCAGTAAAAGAGCTTCTCAGGAGTGACTGGAGCAGCTTGGGAATACATCTACCTTGGCAGGAAAGTTCCAATTCCTTCACTTTTTGAGGCTTAATAAATTCCTGCTCTCTTCAGTAATAATAAAACAAAATCAGTCTCCTGGGGCAGAATTCACTCCAACACTGTGCTATTTCAGTCATTCTGAGCTTTCATTGGTGGGAGATACAAAAAAAGGGATGATAAATTCTTCAAAAAAAAAAAAAAAGATAAAAATAAACCCATCCTAAAAATGGGCTTCATCCTTCTCCCCAGTCCTTGTATGGAGTTTCTGTAAGGGGTGCATAGTGTGGATGGGAAGCAGTGCTCAGTTAAGAGCACTTGGTGTCTTCTGTCCTGAGGGTCTCCCAGGAAAAAAAGGTAGAAAATTTATGTGAATATTATTATATTATTATTGAATGCCAGGTTTATAGAAGTACATCTGATTTATACCTCCCATGCATCACTCATGGGGCTTTTTAAAAGGCTTTTCACACAGTCCTATAGGAAAACCAGGTTCAGGTTCTGCTCTTCCCACATCCCACCACAGGTGAGTTTGGGGAGGAGACGGAGGGAGGATGTTACACTGGGCACACACCAAGGGTGATTTGGGGTCTAAAAACCCAGATTGTTCTCATCTGCACTAGTGAAAAATCTCTATTAGCTTGAAAAAAATCCCTAGGTCTTTCATCACTGAACCCCTGACACTTTGTAAAGGGCCCCACACTCAGTTATTGAAGCACTTTACAGATTATGAAATTGTTGCTGCTGGGCAAGAAACTGATTCTTTTCATTCACTGAGAACTTATAAACTATTCTGAGTTAACCTGAAATAGAAATACAGAGTTAGGGGGTTTTTTTAGACACCAGAAAAAAAAAAAAAAGGCAGGGGAAAAAAGTTCAATTAATGGAATTATTAAATGTTACAGTTAACCCAAAGTGGAATATGATATTCTAGGAAGTAATTCCTTAAGTTCAAATAGGGAAAACATGCAGAAAGAGCCCCTTTTCAGGAGCTGAGGGCCCAGGAATGCACCTCCTGTTCAGCTGCAGATTCTCCTACAGCCCCACTCCCCCAGGCACAGGGAGCTGAGCCACCAGCAGGACAGGACAAATGTACTTCTGGAGCTACACTGAACTTGAACTTAAGCTGCAAAAGTGGAAGTATCTCCTCAGAAACTGCCACCTACCTGGAGGACTAAGACTTTCACAAACCAGACCATTTCCCCACTCCTAAATTTCAGTATATGAATTTATATGAATCAAAATTTGAATTAAACAGTCAAAGTTTAAAGGAACTGGAGGATACTAAAAAGTATCTTCATTTTAGTTTGGCCGTTAAACTTTCTAAATCTTGGATATTTGTGTGTGAACAACTGGTATGTTTGAAAATAATTGAATATATGTTAAGATGAAGGAGTACAGCTGCCTTGGTAGGTGAAATCAGTATGTCAGAGTGTGTCAGTAATGAAAGGCTGAAGATAATGCTCTTAACAATTGTTTCAAATGCAATAATAAAGGAGGCACAGATCTCCATCATAAACACGTATCATTTCCACATGGGGTTGGTGTTTGTACAGTATATGCAACTCACAAATCAGAAATGCTTTGCATTCCATACACACAGTGAGCCCTCACACACGAGCCCTTGAGGTTTGCTCTGAACAATAATATCTCCTTAGTTTGACTTCAGCTGTAGCTGCCTAAATCCTGTTAACAATCTAGACACATAACCAGGAAAAATATGGAATTTTTTCCCATATACCCCAACCCAGTAACATGGAATAATCATTGGTGAGCAGAGGTAGTTTTGGTGATGAAAAATCTAATTTTTGTTTATAATGAGATGTCTTCCTGATGGTTCAGTGGCATAAAGCAGAACTCTCTTCACTGATGTATCCCTTGCACTCCTGGCTCTGCCTGAGCTCCATGGCCCTGAGCTCAGCTTGCCCAGGAGGCACAAGCAGAATCATAGAATCATAGAATCGACTGGGTTGGAAAAGACCTCCGAGATCATCGAGTCCAACCCTTGGTCCATCTCTAGTC
>JAWWEV010000115.1:79710-123147 GCA_035583235.1 Hafferia zeledoni
CATCGAGTCCAACTCTTAAGTCAATGGCCCACATAGGAGATTGAACCCATGACCTTGGCATTATTACAACCAAGTTTGGTGCAAAGTAACAGCTGGGAGGTGAATATGGACACCTCCTAACAGGACCATCATCCATGGCCAGAGCCTCAGGCTGAGCAAAAGCGCTTCATTTCCAGTGCTAAAAAGAACCGATTGGCCTCCAAGCTACTCATGGTAAAATGATAAACAGGCAAAGGTCAGGTTTCAGGCTGCCAAACTATTATCAGGCCCCCATCCACAGTAACTCTTCGGGAAAATGCATAATTGCAGGACTAATGAGTCATCTGTATACTGCACAATTAGCACAACTGCCCATGTAATCATGGTAATTGCACAGAACAAAGCTGGAGCCAATCAGTCACAGATGAACACACACAAACACACACTCGGTGTTGGGGGGATGGCTCCAATAAATGCGGGTGCAAAGCCATTACCACCCTCCTGCACGGAGCCAGCGTGGACTGGAGGGGATTGGAACAGCTGGAGGAGAAAGCTGGGACGGCAACACAAAACATGCACAAGTGAAGGATGGAAGATGGAGATGCAATGGGGAGGAGTGAAGGAAGGAATGGGAAAGGCACAGTGAGAGAAAAATGCAGGATAGCTCTGTATGTGTGAAAAGGCAGCACAGCAAAGAAATCCGTGTAGGCAGCAGGCTGGGCTGTCCCAGTTTGCCTCTTTCTCCTCCCAAAAGAGGATGAAAAGAAACCTGAGGGAGAAAATAAAGAGGAGAAAACTATAAACAATAGAGAATGAAGGTAGAGTGAGTCAGGAGAGGGAGAAAAACAGATAGAGCAGTAGGACTAGAGGAGAGGGCACTCTAAGCTTTGATGGCATGTTATTTCATTTAATATTAATTTAATATATTTAAGCTCCTTTATTGCTGTATGGCTTTGGCAGACATCCTAAATCTCTGCAAGTGTGAGAAAAAGACACATGGCAGCTATTTGGAACTCCTGGGGATTTCACTGTTGCTGGCTACTTAGTGAGTTTTGTAATTAAAGGCAATTTAGAAAAGGTAGAAAGAGAACCTACTGTTCACCCAAAGCCACAGCCCTTCCCAGAGTAAACCTCCAGCTCCACAGGAAAACTGAGCTTCAATTTTTACTGGAGCCACAGAGTCAAAGACCAGGAGGGAACTCTCAAGATTTTTCAGTTTGCCTTCAGAACAGAAGCCACAGAGTTCACCTGGATCCCCACGTGGGCTCCACACTCCTTTGGCAAACCAAAGGAGATGTTTGAAAGAGATGTTGAAATCCTGATGGAGAGAACCCACGTGCTGGTGACTTGGTGGGACCAGCAATGGGGCACCCCCAAACCATCAGCCCCTCCCTGGCCACGAGGCGGAGCCCTGGGCAGGGAATGCCCCGGGTGGAGCCCGAGGCTCTCAGCGTGCAGGAGGGAACATCGGCACACTCACATTGTGGGGTGTAACTCAGGGAGGTGTTTGCAGGCACGGCTGAAAAACCTTCTCCAGCTGCACTCCTGCACAGTTAAACCGACCTTCCCTTAACCTCAGCCACAATGTTGGTTCATTGACTGCATGGGAAAGAAATCACCCCGAGCTCCCTGGATTCAGGACATTTGTTTAAATATTTTTTTATATGATTTAACAGTATGTGCTGTTGGGCCACTGATATGGCCCACGGTGGGAGCAAATGTGAATAAAAGATTTAATTACAGTTGAGATGTCCCTGGTATTGCTTACTGTTGTCCTGTAAATCCCTCTTCTTCACTTCTCTCCAGCACAAAGAGGTATCTTTTCCACGCTGGGGAGGGGGAGGCAGGAGGGGAGTGGGGGGTGTGCAGTGCCAGGATCCCTTTGCTGGCCGGGCTTTGTGTGGGAACACACCCGTGATGAATGACAGGCAGGCCTGAAAATTACCTCTGCCTTTTGTGGGCTCAGTTTTCCTCCTAAATTACTGCCCTGCTGTAACTTCAGAAGGCAGGTATTTCCCCTGGCGGTGGACGTGGCAATCTGTTGGGCCAGGACACAGGGATGGGAACACCAGGCAGGGCTCACAGATATTTCACAGAGCTCTGGAAGGACATCACTGGCATCAGACAATTTTACCTTTGCTCTCTACCACAGCCACTATCAAAGGTTTTCCCTCTACTAGTCCTGCAGTGTCAGGATTTATTATTTTTTTTAAAATTTATTTCCCCACTAGATCCAGCTACTGTAAAGCTCTGGAGGTCTGTGTAAGACAGATGATAATGCTTTCATCAAATCTCAGCCAAGGAAAGAGCCTCTAGGGTAGAATCAAGAATGCAATAAAGACTTTTTCCTGACTTTCAGTATTTACATAATGTTATATTCAGTGTTACACCCCAAGTTCCCAGTCAGGAGCGAGGCCATCTGCACAAGGACATGCTGAGACAGTCATTCCCCCAGACAGATCTCAGGCTAAGCTGACATGGCAAGAGGCTGCAGACAGGCAGTTCAGTTGCCACACTGCTCAGAGGGGGAAACCAAGGCACCCCAGTCATGCAGGGGAGCTGTGGTGCAGCTGATAGATGGAACAGACATCATAATTCCTCCTTTTGCCTTTTAAATTCAGGCTCTGGGGGCCACACACACTCCAGAAATATGGAGTCGATCTAGTCAGTTTTCCTCACACATATTTCTAGTCTTCTATGGCTTAAAATCAATTTTTAAAAGCACAAACTAACATTAATGCTACAAAATACTTGACTGTAAAAGACATCACCTTTGCTCCTTGTTTTATTAGTGCTTCCACAGACCTGCTTGTCTCTGGGATACTCCTAAGAAAATGCCCCAAGATTAGTTGCCGTGATTGACAAAACTAAGGCATAGGACTGACTTGGCAGGGAAGAGCTTTTCCCACTTGTTGGGAGCAAGCCTGGCTGTGTTAAATTGGGTAGATCAGATATAAGGAAGCAATTCCTTACTTTGAGGGTGGTGAGGGCCTGGCACAGTTTGCCCAGAGAAGCTGTGGCTGCCCCATCCCTGGACGTGTCCAAGGCCAGGCTGGATGGGGCTCTGAGCAACCTGGGACAGTGGAAGGTGTCCCTGCCCATGGCAGGGGGTTGGAATTAGGTGAGCTTTAAGGTCCCTTCCAACCTAAACCATTCTGTGATAAGATACACAAACTGCAGCATCCATTTCCATGATTCAAAGACACCAAACTACCAGAAGGCCCTGCAGGTTTACAGGCTCTCTGCTGTGCTAATGATTTCCTCATGCCTTCCAACTCCTGGGTAACACCTAGCTTTCAAAAGAATAAAGAAATCATCTCTGCTCATTTTAAAAATGAAAAGTATATCCCATAACAAAACCAGTTTAATTTATCGATACGTTTTAAAATGCTGCAAGCAAATCTAAAAGGAAAAGCAATGACTTCAGCAGGAGAAAACATTGTGTTTGCCTGACAGCAATTTTTCCCAGCTTAATTGTAATGAGAAAACCTTACTGTGCTTTGTAAAAAGATCAGACTGTATTCCTGTTTTCCACTATTTTCTAGCTCAGGTGATTTTCTGAGCCTGCTGTTACTTTTCAATGTGGGAATCCCCAAAGGATCTGTCTTGCAAGTACTTGTTCAATCTGCTCTTGAGTTCAAGTAAACTTTCTGCATTTGCAGCATCCTTTGACAAGGAGCTCCCTCCCCAGACTGCTGCTCCCTCCAAAACATCTGATTTCCAAGCTGAGCAGCACTAGTTTACTCAGTCCTTCCTTGCATGGAAACTGTTCCAGCACATTTATCATACTTGCTGCCCTGCTCTAATCCTGGGTGTTCCGCTGCACTCTTGCTGAGCTGAGTGTCCTGGACATGCTTGCTGTGTTCCAGAGGAGCCAAACCAGTGTGTTCTGCTTTGTACTCCACTCCTTTCACTGGGTTTGCTTTCCTGAGTGAGTGCAGCAGGAACTGAGCTGATGTGCTGATGGAGTAGCTATCAGAGCCCCCGGGGCTTGTTCCAGAGTGGCCAGCTCAGAACTCACCATTCCATGTGCAAAACTAGGACTGTTTCTCCCTGTGTGTACCATTTTACATTTACCTACACTGAATTTCACCTGCTGGTTCACTGCCCACTCACATGTTGCTGTAAGAACCTTCTCCAGCTCTACACAGTCCTTTCTCTTCCTTATCAACGTGATAACTTATAACATCACCAAACTCTGCCATCTCCTCCCTCCAGCACAGACACCTGTAAAACCTCACTACTATTTCCCTATGAATTCACACCCACCTGGTGCTGCTTCTTTTTTTCAGCCAATTAGAGATCCATGCCAGCAACATCCCTGCTTTGTTTCTTTTAAAACTGTTTGTGAAGAACATTAGCAAAACCAATCCAGGAATCCCTGCAGAGCGTGTTATTTGTACCACTCATGCTCACATGCTTTTTAACCTCTCTTTCCAAAACGGGCCTAAAAGAGCTCTAAATACAAATGGAAACATTTTGTCAAATTAAAATATCTTCAGACTCTCTTTTAAAAAGCCAGAGCTGAGTGTTTCTCTGAACAATTTAGTCAAGCATTGCAGTCCTGTTCTACTGTTAATTACCCAGGAGCAGATATTCACTGATCACTTTCTGTTTATAGGTGCATTATCCAACACTTTGCTGCACATTTTAGGAGAACACCATTCCCTACAACATCATCTGCCTGGAAACCAGCTCTCCCTGCATAAAAGTGAGACCCACAGGAGCAGCTTGGTGGATTTCAGTCATATTATCCTTCCTTCCTGTGGTATTTGGTGATATGGTTTATTAGATAACTATCACAAAGGTTATGAGGTCTGTAACACCATTTCCCCTTGGTGCTGCATGGCTGATACATTTACAGGTTCAGGTTGCATCTCGTGAGGAGGTTGAGCTGCCAGACTTTTATTAGGAATGGAACATAAAACAGCATCATGTGTGAGAGTTGCTGGAGGCTCCAGCAGGAAAGAAGAAACTGTAGTGGGCCTTTCCCGTCTCCCTGTGAAAAGTATTTTATGAAGTTCTCAACTAACTGTTGCTTATTTCTCCTACCCGGCTAATAAGCAGATGTTTACAATGTAATGCTGCACTCTATGACTACACCAAAGTACTTCAGTGAGATGCAGTGCCTGGGTTTGGCTCTTGGCCTGCAAGGTACAGTCACCCCACACTGAAGAGCAGTGCTGGCTGTACCTTCCACTCCTGTTCTCAGCCCATTCCTAATTTGTTGGAGTTCTCAAGGCAACACGGTGAACCTGCCCCATTCCCTGGTGTCCTGGCCATGCCCCTGCCTCTGGGGCTGCTGCTTTGAGAAGTCTTTGCTGTCCTCTGGTGCAGCAGCTCCTGGTGCCAGGCAGCCCTGAGAACCTGCACCAACCACGGCACAACTGGCCAGAAGCTGCTGCTCTGTGTGCATGTGGATGCACCTGCTCAAATCCATCCAGGGAGTGTCCCTATTTCATATTTTCCTCACGGGGGCCCGGGGGAGAATTTGAAACTGTTTGCACATCACTGAAGACAGAAAAATTTTCTCCATAAGCCCGTGGCAGGCAGGGAAATGGCAATAACTTGCACACCTCAGGGACAGGTGGAGAGAGAATGCTGAAGATGAAATCATTAAAACCTGAAACAACTTGAATGAAATACTCAGAATGGATGTACATATCTCCACTTGTGAGCTGCCACCTGCACTTGATTTGCCAAATAACAAACCAAATACAGAGAGAACAGGAAAGACAAAATCATTCCTCCACATGAGCTGAAGTTCAGCCAGATGAGAGAAAAACCAACAGCCTGGCTGCTGACAGCCACAACATCACACGCTGCTCAGACAGGGACATTATTCACTAAAGCTCTACCAGGTCCAAGGATATAAACTTGTCACAGTGGAGTTTGGCTTGTATGCAACACCCCAAAGTGCCAGTGTAAATACTCTGGAAAGGAAGCATCAGGAATTATTAACTGAGCTCCTCATCCTCTGTGTTGGCTACTTGTGCCACAGCCAAAAATTCTTCAGTGACTTGCAATCTGTTTCCTCTTCACTGTTCTTTAACTCTCTTCTGCTTCTCTCTGTTATAATTTGAGTGATGCCCAAGTAGTTTTCCTACTTGCCTTTCAAATTTTTGTGAAGATCTTAGAAACCACTTTCTCCTGCCTTTCTCCATCACAGAGGCATCAACAAATGCAAGTTCAGTTGCTATTTAAATGCCAGTGGCCCCTGACATGTCCTGATTTCACATCCATCTCCTTTCAGTCAACCCCTCCCTGGAGCAGGTGAGCCACAACCTGAAGCTCCACAGGAGCTAAACCAGAGCTTTAAACCTCCCTCACAGCCAACACTTCTACACAGCACAGGCAATACATTGACCCTGACCCACCTTCTACTGCAATAACTTGCTGTGAAATGTTCTGAGCCTTTTTTGAGGCTCCTTTGGCTTATGACGTTGTAGTTCAGTAATGATGTGCAACACCATTACTGCAGTAGGGACTGCCTTCAAATCCAAACCCACTGTGCTTTGCAATTTTATTCCTAGTTAAAACATTTCAATTTAAATACACCTTATTACTATAATGTGGGGAATTTATCAATAAAATTCTAAAAGCTAAGTTAAATGCTCTTAGGGTATTTCCAATCCTTGCATTAGTGGGGGCAGGGTGTTAACAGGAGTTCTAAATTTTCTCCAGCAGGTCAGTAGCAGTGAGATGTCACATTTGTGGATCTGAGCAATCAGCTGACAATATTACAGGTTCCAGTAAGCAAGGCCAATACCAAGGCAGATACAGTTGACAGTTTTGTTACTGTGTTCATTAAAATTACCTGTACAGGAGAGTCTGAATTCTTGTGGTGCTGTTATTGATCACTATGACTGGCTATATTTTACAGATGAGAAACTCAACTTTTCTGTCCCAGAATTCACACCTAATTTTGCAATTAGACCTATATTATTAAAAGAGTTTGTTTGTTTAAGGAGAGAATAAAACAGTTTTAGATTAATTGTCCAAAGCTGTACAGCACTCCTTGCTCTAGCCAGGATCAGAACTCAGGAACTTTTCAGCAACTTCACACTGAGCCATCCTTTTCCGTATCTGCACTAATATTAAGGACACAGGACTAGTCCAAATCTTTCCGTGTAGGGAAATTGAATATAACAACACATGACTGGTGACAATGCCAGCAAAACAGATGTAAGGAAGAAATTCAGGCTTGGTCACTTATATATTCACATCAGTCAAATCACAACCAGTCTATCCCAATGCAAAGCTCCAGAAAACTTCAGCCAAAGCACTGAGTTTAAAGAGTAACATACTGTTAAAGCTTGCAATGTGATGCTTATCAAACTTGTTGGCATGTAGAGGTTGGGAAGAGGTGACAGTTTGTAACATCACTCAAGTTATGTAAAGTGCAAAGGTTTATCACCTGGAATCCAGACAACAGAAATCTCAGCCTTAACCCAGTCCTGGTAGAGGTGATCTCTTTTTAATTAACAAAGGCTTTTCCTTTTGTGATATGACACCTTTGCAAATCCCAGAATATCATGTTGAAATGTGCAGAAGAGATTTGAACAACTTGTACAAGATCATTCTGGACATCTGGTGATAAAATTTCACCAGTGCCAATTTTTGCCTGATTGTTCTCTTTCCCATTCACTCCAGTTAATAGACTGACAGGGCATGGAGTGAGAAATACAATTTATAAAGTAAAATTGAAAAGTATTCGGTTCCAACTTGTGAAAGGAGAAGAAATAGTGAATTATATACTTTTATCTTTATACAGCTCACTAAATTCTGCTGTTAAAAAAAAGTAAATGCAGTCAGCAGTCTTCATCTTAGCAACACTTCACTTCCATTGGTGTCCTGTTTTCCTCAGGTATGATGGGAACTGATATTTTTCCTTCTAAAACTAAGCTAAAATATGACTCTCTGAGTCAAATCTAGCACAGACTTAAACTGGACCATGAGCTGAACCTCAGAGCATCATCCTACACACACACCTGTGCACAGAGCAAACAAAGCTGAAATACTGCAAAAATTGTGATAAACAGAGAAATCACTGACATAAATTGAGTTTTAAGGCAAGGGCAGCCTAAAGTTAATTCCCAGACCTTCAAGTCAAAATGAAGGCCTAATTAAGAACTTTGGCCAAGCTTTAGTGGCTGTATAAAGAAGGCACATGCACATTCTCCTCCCTGAAGATAAATCAGTGTGTAATTACTGCAAGACCAGCAGAGTGGGAAATTAAGAGGAAACCCCCCTGTGTTACAGGCCCCAGCTTGCCTGTTCTCTGTTCTCCTGCTGCTTATCTGGAGCCTTGGCCTCCGCCAAATCAAGATGAAACTTTAATGCAACGCAGTTTCCTCGTTTTCAAGAAGGAACTTGTGATGTAGAACAATAACCAGCCCCTCTGCACCCCTCACTGGGGCTGCCTCTGACCCTGAGCAGCACCAACAACCTGAGTGGGACGGACACCCAATGGTCCTGTCAGCCACTGCTGCTGCAAAGCAGATGTAAAGGGGACAAGAGTTCACCATTTTAGAGTAAAACTCTGAATATAAAATGCATTTTTTAAAGAATACAAAATACATATTTGATAGCAATACTATAAAATCAAATAGTGGAGACTATAACCATCTCACCTGTGCTCCAGCTGAACTGAACTGTTCCACGATTCACTGGGAAATGAAGTGGTTACAGGGCAGGGAATATAAACTGATTAAAACTAATTTGACATAAACCTGGTTTGAATGTCTTTGTATCTGTGGGATTTGGGTTATGCCCATTCAATCAGGTGCACACACTCTGACATATAATCAGTAAACACAAGTAGAAAACAGTAGAAGTTTTATTCCCCAAGATGAACAACATGAACAGTATTTATCCTGGGATAAATATTTATTCCAGGTTCCTCTGGATTACTCATTTACAAAATCCTGCTGGGGGAAAGAGAACAATAACCTGAGCTATGAGTCTGATGTGCCATTGTGTTGTTTTGGGGTGCAGGAGAAATGTATTTCGTGCACCCTGAAATGCTCCCCTTCTCAGGGGGAATTCTGGAATACTTTCTGCTCTCCCTGTTGAGCAGCCCACCTTCTGCTCCGGATCACTGAGCTAAAGCTCATCTGTGAATGCAAACCTGGTTGGAGAGATTTTAATTCCTGGCTTGGGATGTCTCCATAATTACTATTGTTGTTGTCTCTCACCAACATGAGTCACCATCTGGCAATGAATTACAGTCCAGGAAACGTCTATAACTTCCCCTTAATTTAATTCTTCAAGTTTCTCACCCTTGTTTGGGATGATATTACCAGAAGCCAACCCAGATGTTACAGGGAGAGGCAGGAGATAAACGCTACAAACTGGCTCAGTCAATTCTCTGGAAGGTTTGGATTCACAGCACTCACTTTCAGACACAACTGCAAGCAACTCAAGAGTTGCTTTAACTGGAGAATAATTAAGTGAATAATTTATACAGGCCATGATTCAGCCAAGCATTTAACTACACAGTTAACTTTAAGCACATATTGAAATCCATTGCAAGTGGTTATTATTAGCACATATGTTAAATTAAGTCCTGTTTCAGAAATTTGTGAAATCAGTGCCTGTTGTGTGAAGAAGAAAACACATCTGTCATGTATAGGTGGGTGCTGGACTGTAGGTCTGAGTCCATTTGGTCTTAAGTAGGTTTGAGCTGGGATTTAAATCAGGTTTGAATAAACTGCACCAATACTAAGCTAAAGTATCCCCAGAGCTCACTTATAAGAAAGCATGACTATTAACTGTGGTCATAGGAAGTTATTTTCCCTCAGGAAAAACACCAAAATAAATAAATAAGTAGTAGAGGAGGAGGGAAAAAAGAAAGGAAAAGAGAAAAATTCAGTACATACTTCAAATGAAACCTCAACTTCAGTGATTTTCCAAGCACCTCCACTCTCTGGTGTGGGCAGCTCTCCAGTGGGAGAAGCATGTTTGCAAAGGCCTGGAATTCTTTGAATTCTGGCAACTAAAGTTCAGAGGTGATCATTCAAACAGGAGACTCTCTCATGCCCTTCAATCTTGGAAGACACTTTGCATCTCTGTGGGTTATTAAGAATATTGGTGATGGATTCTGGCCTTGTTTAGTGGCTGGAGTCATCTTTTTCCTTTCCTCAGAGTCTCCTACCGAGGTCACACAGGAGTAAGGGAATGATGGCAGCATTTACCAGCTTCTCCAGGCTCCCTGGGCTCAGGGCACTGCCCCTACAACCCACAGGGCTTTCCTGGGGAGCACAAGACATCCACAACCCACCTTTGTGGTGGTCCTTACACAGGAACTCCTCAGCTCCCAGTGCAGCTCAGGGAGGTGAATCCAACACATTTCTGAGACCTGCCCGAGGATGTTGGATCCTGCATGTACCATGTGCTCCCCCAGGGCTGAAAGGGCCACAACAGTGCCCTGTGTTTGCCAGACCACTCAAAGTTGCTGCTTTGGCTGGAAAAGTCTTAAGCATAAAATTACTTATTTAGAAACAATAGAACTGAAATAACAGGACCAAGTTAGAAAAGAACCACGTGCATTATTTAATCCAGAACAACCACCATCCTCTTGAGCTGGTCTTGCTTCTCAGCTTCTGAGTTGGTCTAATTGCCCCCTCCTAGTGACTAGGGGCTGATTTCACAGTGTGATGTGTCTCTCAGACTTATCTGCAGGGACATACTGGGAGCTCATCAGGCTCGGAGCTTTAAAGATGGATTTTAAACCTGCTCAGAGCCCTTGACTTTAGCTGAAAGCACAACCACTTCTTTTTTCCTGCTTCCCTGAAACCCTTTTTTTCCTGTGAATGGGCACAGAGATATCACATGATAACGTGGGAACCCTCCCCTCCCCTCCCTTCCCTCTCCTTAGAGTGTTTTAATTAACATTTCTATTATACACACTCATTACCACATTCCTGGCTTCGGCTTTAAACTGGTCATTCTTGTTACAAGCCCTGTAGGACGCAGTGGTAAAACTTTACACATCTTATATTGTAGCAATTATTAATCACAGGTCCATTGCAGTGATTGAACCCCAGCACCAGCTCCAGTGTGAGCCCAACACTTAACCAGAACCAAATGACAACGCTGGGAATGGCGGGACCTGCGGAGGGCGACGCTCTCCTGACCCCATTAGTTTTACAGGACCCTTTGGAGGCTTTATCACAACTGCAGCAGCTCCACAGCCCCCCTGTGTCTGGCCAAGTTCTTCTGTGGCAGAGCAGGTGGGTTGGATGCCCTTACTGAGGAGAGCTCCTAAAGCAATGGATGAGCAAAGGACACAAGGTGGATGCTGGTTGTTAGGAAATACTCCTCCAAAGGGAGCACGAACAGATCAGAAAACATTTCTTGGCTGGGGTGGAGGTGGCCAGTGTGGCTTCCCTGCAAAGCCTTCAAGGCAAAAGAAGAGCTGACCCTTGGGTAAATCCTTGTAGTGGGATGCTTTTAGCCAAGAAAAGAACAGGCAGACAATAAAACGAGGGATTATACCTTCCAGATGGACTTTGGCTCTCCTGCACTAACTTGGTACAGCAGAAAAGTGATGTGGCTAAAAAAGCATCTTGGTTGGTATCACTGAGTTGCTTTCACCTGGATCCATTCCCTCTCCAGACCTCCTGGGTGTGGGGAAGAAAAGCCTTTTCTGTGCTCATACCAGTCTTTAGGGACTGCAGCAACACATCTCTGGCCTAACTGGGTGCTGGTGGGGTTTCAATACCTTCAGCTGATGGCACTTCACCCTTGTTGTGTTTGCCTGAGCTTAGAGGGTGATTAGGAGGCGTTTTATAAGAACATGGAACAGCTGAAATAGGAAGCTGAAAGAGAGGCTTTATGTGCAGGCTTAGCCTACTGGGAATAAGATCTTTGTTAGATCCCTCTAATTGCTTTAATAATTAAGAAACAATTTTGCTAAGCTACATTTTACTTGCTTTTAATGAAATCAATCATGTAGAGCCAAGAGCTTAAGCAGCACTTCAAGTGCATGGAGAGAAAAACACATCCCTCTCAATTTGTGCCTTCAGGAGAAATTAATGTGTGTGAATAACTACACTGAGTTTTAAAACTCTGTGTTCACGAATTCCTTCTCTGCTGACAAAACCAGTGACACTGGTCAACAAGTGTCCTGACCATGGGATTTTGGGGACTTCTGGCTCTGATGCAAGAAAACATTTGACCGTGTACTTCACGTTAAACGGTTAAATGATCCCATGAAACTCAGTGCAACTACATTTAGACCTAAAATAAGGCATGTTCTCAAGCCATTTTCTTCTGGGGGCCTCCACTTTCCATTGTTTACACAAGCCAATAAATTTTCACTCTTAGTTAAAATTAGCCAGGATTTTCACAGTCAAGACAATAGGGGATCTCTGATTTGAGGGGTGGAGGCTTGGCAGCCTCGTATCTCCCACTTGGCATGGGAGAAACAAGGCTTGAAACCCACCCATATGTATCTTGAAATGAAGGGGAAGCTCTGATCTCAGTCAGGCTGCCACGAAACCCCAGGGTGGCTGCACTGAAAAAAGAAACACCCTCTCAAAGGATCCCACTGCATTTTTTTATGTTTGGGTTTTGTTCTTTATATTTCCTTTTCTTCATATGTTCCCAGGGTGAGGGACATTCTCCAGTGCACTCCAGACCTGGCTCAGTTAGGAAGCCTTTATGGAATATGAGATGTTTGCATGGTGAAAAGTAACCATGTGAAAAGCATCTACTAAGGCCAAAATGATGTGCCATTTATTTAATCTGATGCAGAGAGGTACCCACCCCAAAATACAGAGGTACTCCAGCCACAATTAAGGAAATAAAGTATATAAATATGTAAAAAATGGAGTTTAAGTTTTTGATTTCAAACCCTCATGCTTAAAAAGCATTCATTTTTTTTAAAGGACTATTAAAAGCGTTTCCTACTTTTGGAAATACTTCCTTTCAGTTGCATGATAACTCAAACAATAAACTCATTCTCTGTCTAGTTACCCACTTGCCAGGGGTAAAGGAACAGTAGAAACAACTTTTTGGAGAAGATTAAAAAAAAAAAGCCCAACAAATGCTGGCACAAATGGTACCTGGAATAAAACCCCCTTTGCACCACTAAGGCAATGCTGTACAGTTTGTGTCTCTATTGCAGGCAGAGGGTTAAATATCAACCTGGCGAGGTAGGAATTGCTGTGCCTTTGGAAACACCCCACCCCAGTCGCAGGAAGTGCCAAAGCCGAGCCTGGCAGTGCTGTGGCTGTGCCGGGCAGTGTCCCCGACTCCGGCGCCATCCCCTCTGTCACTAGATGTCACTGTACACACAAGCGTGTGCCGGGACAGCCCGGGGACACGAGGAGAGGGAGCAGCACATCTGACATTGCCCCTGGCCTTTGCTTTGGCCATCTGGGCTTGCATCCACTTCGGAGAAAAAACACGTTTATTCGCTTTTGCAGCAAATGTTTCACAGCTCATTTGAGGAATAACTCCTTTCCCCCCCCTTCTAAGTTTGACAATTCCATCAGTGTGAGCCTGCCGTGCATTCCAGCTGAGGCTGCACCCAGCAGAGGAGCTGGAATTGGGGCTGCTGCACTGAGGGAGCTCCTGCTCACACCCCCAGGCTGAATGGGAAGGACACCATGAGCTCGGGAAGGAGCAAAACCTAAATTAAACCTTGAGTAACTACCAAAAGAGACCTGAGGTGCAGTGAAGGTACCAACATCAGTCTCACATCACTCCCAGCAGAGCCCATTCCTCCCGGGAATGGCAGCCAGCCAGGCTGGGGCTCACCCTGCTACAACACACACCTTCTGTCAAGACAAACTCGGCCTAAAGAGAAAGCTTAAGACCTGCTTATCACAGGGTATCATCAAAGCCCTTTACACTTATTATCCATCCCTATATTATCCCTATCTCCTTATGAATTGTCCAGCAATATGTTCATATCCATACATTGGATATGAACAGCTGACAACATTATAGATGTCTTTCAAACAGTGACTTTTCTGTGAGTAACTTGTGAGATTTTGGACTTAAGTCCCATAATTTGTGCACGCTCTGATTGGAGACTGAAGAGAAAGGAGTGAAAATCAAAGTGATTTCAAGACAGCTGCACCCATTTCTCATTAAAAGATACTTGAAAATAGCTGTGTGATTTTTACTTTTTGGCAGACTTCCTTCTGGACCAAATTCATTTGCTTGAACATTCACAGAGATGAAATTACACGAGTCACACAAGGATTGAAGTGAATGCACAGGGATAGACATGAGCTGTTGTAAAGCAACGCTACTCCAGAGACTTCTGATTTACATCAGCCAGGAATTTTGGCCAGCAGGTTTTATTTGGTTCCATGTTCATAGATGATTTCCCATTCATTCAGATTTACTAGACCTTGTTAAAGTTCTCTTTAACAATTTTAGATAAAAAGCTCTATAAACCACTGACTTTTTTTTTTTATAGAAGAGATGATACATTTGCAAAGAACATTTTTGTGATTTCAAGATAGGCTGAAGTGTGGGAAGGACACAATGGCAGAGACTGATTAAAGTATCTTGATCCTCAGCATCCACTCAGTGGAAGAGGAATAGAAGACTGTTTTATGGGTTCTCATCCTTTGCTCTAAGAGGTACTCAGGGTATCATAATGGATTTGGAAAATAATTAGAATCATGGCACACAAGGGATAGAAAGACTGCAGCAAAACCAGCACCTTCACACAGAAAATTCCCACTGATAAAATCTGAATTTGCATTTTGCTTGCACTAAGGAAAAAAAATCCCTGTGCTGTAACTGGAGGAGTGTCTGAGCATTTCCAGCTTCCTGCAAATGCATCTAAATTCACAGTCTGGTCTACAACACACATTTCTGCATGTGATTTTGGCATTTGCTTTCAGGAAACATTTATACATATAAAATGACATGAAATACTGACTGCTCAGAGAGAATACAAACACGAAGCAGCCATTGCAAAAGGCAGTGATGCAGAAATTCCAACCTAATACCAATATTTACGCATTATTTTGCTGCCTACAGAGCTCCACGTTGCTGAAGGATGAACCGATGTCATCCCATTACTTACGTCAGAAGCCAAGTGTAGTGCTCAGCTTTCTTTTCTACCTCTAGATGTTCCATAGTTTCTTGTTTTGAAAGGAAAAATCAATCTCCACAGCCTTTTCCTGGAGAGAGAGCGGAGTCCACAGTACCTATTCAAGACTGACCCTGATCCCCACATTCTCTGCAGGTGACTTTTTGCAAGGCTCATCTTGTTTTACATCACAAAATTAAATAACCTTTGTTCTTCTTAGCAGTCATTTGAATAATCCATTTTATTCTGTGGCAGGCAAAAATCAACATCTGACACATTCTACTCCCTTCCTTCCACACCAGCTCCACTCTGCCATGGCTTAGCTCAGAAAGTAATTTAGTTCCATGTGCCAGCCCAGCAATAAATTAATTTCATTTGCAGCAGTATGTAAAACTGAATGAGAAGAGTGGAGCAGAATAAATGCTTTGGTAAATTAAATGCTGTCTGAGTATTACTAAAAACGCTTCAGAGGCTTTGTCTAATACCCAGTGCATCACTGAGGGCTATCACTTCAGTTTAACTCCAGGGCAACATGGACAGCTCTGTCAGGTTCATTTTCCAGCTACAGAATTACCCACAGAAATAAGTGCTGGGAAGAAACAAACCTAACAAGCCACTTGCAGAGACACCACAGTTCTTCTAGAAACACAAAACCCCTTCAAATTATACCTCCTATGAAAAGAGCATTGTATCATTACAAATTCAGGGATTTCTGGAAAAAGGGCTTTGAAAATAATTAGTGACAGAGTGAGAAAACCACGCAATGGGCGAAGGGGGCTCTGTTGGCACCTTCCCCATCTCAGAGCTGCCTGGTGATTGGTCCCCACCCCAGGTGACACAGCCCCAGCACAGCACACCCCAGAATTGGGGAGCTGGCTCCCATCTGGCCAGATGCTGCAGGATAATGGGCTTTGGCTCTGCCTGCACCCCCTCCCCGGTGTCCTGTAACCGAGGCACTCGCCGTTCCACGGCAAATGGGCCCACTGGAGGCCTCAGGAGACTTTCAACACTTACAGAACCTGCACAAATAGTGTATCCTCTCACATCCATGTGCACAGCAAAGGACAGATCCTGACCTATCCTGTTCCTCCAGGGCACTGCAAAGCCCTGCACAGAGATGTTCCCTCTGGAATCCCCCTGGGCAGGCAGGAGAAGACACGTGGAAAGGGCTGAGCAGGAGCTGTGGAGCAGCAGGACAGGGGGTGGAACCAGCAAGGAGAAGGGAACCAGGCACAGAGTGAGCACAGGAAGGATTCAGCTCATGGAACCAGAGAAACCCACATGAAATCTGTACTTGGGTGGGGACTAATTGCACCTAAGGCATGATCCTAACAGTGATCAGATAACCCACTGTGACAGTGTCACCCACACAAGACCTGTTCATTCCAGCATCAGAAAAAGCATCAAATGCCACTGCTATTCACAGCCTCAGCAGGGAGAGAGAAATTAGGAGTACACGCAGACAGAAAACTTTCTCCTTCTACTACAATTGAGGTTTATTCCTCCACCACTCTTGGCGTGATCTCACCATTTAGTGCTAATCCAAACGATGAACAGATGCTTTCCCTTGATATTGGGGAAAAACGGTGAGCAAACTGAACCAGGGCTTTGTATGGCAACTTCAAAGGCTGGGAAAACTCTCCCATTAACTGACTTAAATGAGGTTTGTTCTCTCCTGCTTCAAGACATCTCCTGTAGCACATTTGCTGATGAGTAATCAAGGCAGTGCCTCATGTTTAGGCCCAAGGGAAGGAAATAAAAGGTAAGAATCCAGAAACAGGAGAAAGAAACAAGATTTCTGATGTTGCTCTGGGAGGTAGCAGTCTTGAAGGTTTGGCCCTACAAATTTATCTTTAACAGAAAATATATTTTTAATAGAAAATATCATGACACAGGGATCCTAGATATTTGTGCTCAGCTTGTTGAATTCACACAACCAGGCAGTGAGTGCTCACTTGGCCAGTAAATCTGTGGGAAGATTTCTCAGCTGGTTTGGGATAAGCCTTTGTCAGCCCCAAGGTCAGCTCTTGTAAGACTGAATCGTGTTCTCTGGGACACCCCTAGATTCTGTCACTGATGTTACCAGGATCTGTTTGCCATGTTCCACTGACTAATACTCTCAGAGCTGTATTTTTAAGTTCTTTAAAGCAGGTGCCAGCACAGCCCGTTCCTGACGCTGTTTTTCCACCCGGGAATGCTGCAGGATGGGTGAGGGCTCACCTGCCATCGGCACATCAGGAACTCATTCAGCTGTTCCACCACTTTCTTTTATTGTGCTGGAACTGCCCTGGGGTGCATAAAACCATTCCAGAGCACTCGGCCTGAGGCAATTAGTGGAATCCCTTCCCCTTGTGGAGGGAATAAATAAAAGCTCTGTCACCACCAAATCAGCTGTGGAACAAAGCTCCAAGGCCATTTGCTGAAACAGGTGACCAAGAAAGCAAAGTTGCTGAGCCACTAATGTGCTGTGATGGAAATAAGGGTATGATACAACTTGGCTCCCAGTGCCCTTAATTACAGGACATGGCATCATTTGATTCACAATGGAATAAATGGTTATATTTATATATTTGGAGGTTTGAATGAGGATTTCCTGATTTCCTGATGAAGTCATTCCTTTATTACAACAGCACCTTTCGTGGCTCTCCAGCTAAGGTCAAGTCAGCATTTCCATTAAAAATATCAAACCTATTTTCAGGGCTTTATTATTACTCATTTATAGCAAACCCCTGCACCGGATGAGACTGGGCACACGAGGCCTCGGCCCGGGGTACAGAAAGGGAGAGCTGGAGATTGTTCTCCCTTCTTTGCTTTAAAGACACAAATAAATAGACAAATGATAAGTAGAAGCAAGTGATGTCTTTTAAAGACTAATAAATCCTGCAAAAGCTTTTTGCTATAAATCCTAAACACAAACTTCTGCTCCGGAGTACATGGAGGGAGAACATTAACAGCTATTAAGCACTTATGTCTGCTCAAGTAACTGCTTCCCATGTGCAGCCAGTTCTTTTCCAAGAATAGTTTTTACAATGCATTTTACTAACTGGAGAGTCCACACAATTAATACAACAGACAAGGGCTCAGCACAGTAAACAAACTGAGGGTTTTGCTCCAGCACTGCTCTTCTATTTATGTAAATGCAGACAGTTCTCCCAGAAGCAGCAAACCAGGCAGAGCAGGAGTCAGGCCCAGGTGCTCTGCCCAGGAGCCCTCCAATGGGAGGTTGCAATGACTTCAAAGGAGCTGTTGTGCTCTTTGCTGGGAATAATCAACGTACAATGCAACCCTGTTTGTCCAAAGGGCTCAGGTGACACTGAGGACCCTCCAGATAAAAGGTGGTGGGGACGAAGGAGGGAAAGGTCCAGATGGGCGTTCCAGGATTACCCTCCAGGGGCCAGGAATCACCTCTGCCTGCTGGAAACTGGGACAATATGTGCCCAACACCCTTTGGCCAGCCCGTTCTCTGCAGGAGACACTTCTTGGAACCCAACCTAGCCTTAATAGAAAGCTGCTGCCCCAGCTCACAGCAGCCACGTGGAAACAGCACTGCAGGGGAGAGGTTTATTCCTCACACAGTGTCAGGGCAGAGAGATATTCGTCCAGGACTTCTGCATCAGAACCCCGATCCTGCCATGCCTCAGTGTGCCCCATCACACCCCCTTACACAGCTGGTTTCCTCCAGGTGGTGTTGGGAGGCTGCAGAGGGAACCTCTCCACACTCTGCCCCAGCCTCAGCCGTGTCCAAAATGCCGCTCTTGGAGAGCCAGAGCCCTGCGCCTGCCATGGCCAGGAAGGGTGGGGGAATGGAGCTGTCAGGAGCTGCTTGGCTATTTAATTTCCTTCTGCTTTGTGCTTTCTTTTATCTGCTGCTCTTGGGACCAGAGCCCTGGGGCAGAACGAGGCTCCATTCCGATGGTTCTCTGCAAACCCTCCTAAGGGCTTTTCCCCAACATGGACCACCTGAAAAGAGACCTACTTGGCTAAAATCTCACACCCACACACCGGAATTTTAGATTCCTAACGACCTGCCCCCGTTGGCTGATCACCCTGTGCACGCTGCTGGTAATGGTCTGGCCCCTGGCTTGGCTGTACCATATTCCTTTTGGCACCTTATTGTGGCTCTTCTGCTGTTCCCATTGATTCAAATTGAGTGGGAGATCCTGAGCAATGCACTGTTTCTAGAAGGTGGCAGATGGGGTGGAGTTTGGAATGCCATGTAGCCTTATTAAAGGGAAATGAAGGGGCAGGGATTACAAAGGATTTATTTATGGACAGGCTGAGAGTAAGATTGCCACTTAGACTTTAAATTTTGACACTGTTCTGGTTTTATATTTTACAGACCCCATGAAAATGGAAGATGCTGCAGCAACTGCATCTTCAATCTTTTGGTGACAGAAGTCACTGTGATTTCAGAATATTGTTTGGGCGTTTTTGCTTTGTAAGGCAAGGTTTCCGAGTTAGAAAAAAGCCCCATACAAAACAGACACACACCCATCCATCCCAGCAAATTACAAGATGTTTTTCTCATCTTATTTAGTGACACGAAGGTGTTAGGACTTGGGCAAAAACGAATCAGATGAAGGAGGGATTAGATGAACCCTGACTTGTTCATTTGCTGTGTCTCTGCCACTCACAAAGCCAAGCTCACAGGCATTTCACTCACAAAAGGAGAAGCTTTCTAAGATGACTCTCCTCTTGGCACCAGGTCTCATCCACCAGACCTAACACACTCCCAGGGCGTGATGAGCTCAGACTTACTGAAAACTGGTCTAATGGAAATGGTGTTTTCAAACCCTGTACATCAATGGGGACCATTTCAGAATGTCTCCAGGACATGCTGTACAGATGTGCCAGAAGAAACTACATGATGATTAACCTCAAAAGCATTTGTAATGCAGGCAGAATCCTGGGTAATTCCTTTCCTTGAAGCATAGGCAGTACTGCCTGGCTAAGGACACTGCCTTTCCATCCAGAACAGTCCCATATACCACAACCAAACGTGAGGAACAGGAATGGATAAAACAGCTGTTACATCCCCCCAAATTCTACCCAAGGCTCAAATATCATACCTGCTGCTTATTCAGAGCCTCGGATTCAACAAAGGAAAGCAAAGCCAACAGCTACTACAAGATGGGTTTTCCCAGGGGTGTCAGGCTCATGGTGAAGTGGGAACACCTCCCTGATCTGCTCAGGTTTGGAACAACGTTCTGAGCCACTGGAGTCACTTCCATGGCCAACATCGTAAGCCAGGGATCACCTTCCCTTAGGTCATCATCTATTACTCAGGCAGATTTTGTGCTCTAACTCCAACACACGGAAATCCTTGATGTTTTCTTTGTGGAAATCTGCTTGTCTAAGTGGAATGGAAGGGCTGTGAAACATTGAGTGTCTGTAACAAATGTTTCATGCTCACTAACGTGGACCAGAAGCCAACAATTGCTGCACTCAGCAACATCCTTGCGTTGCTCTAACCATCTGTGAGTGCAAACCCTCTGCTGCAGCCCCTTCTACCCTAAACACACACACTGCAGGATCCCACCCAGCTCCAGGACTGACCCTGGCTCCAACAACAACCAGTAGCACAGACCGAGGGACAGAATAAGAAAAACAGGGTGATAACTGAGCACACTCAGCAATGTGCCTGATGTACACAGGCTTTAGGTAGACAGAGAAGACCAAAGATGCTGTTTGCACTTTGGAAACTTTGTGTGCTCTTGGTGCAGTGACCTACAGAGTAAGGAATCCCTAAGAACTCATTAATAGGTGGTGTCTCATATAGCTCCGCTGAGACTGAAAATGAGAAATAAAACACAGACTCTTTGGGAGAGTTGCCTGTAAATTTCACTGAAACATTTTAGAATTCCAAGTGTTTCCTATTATTTATCATTTTATGTATTTGCTTTTTTTGAATTCCAAGGTAATGGGCCAAGTCTAGGAAGTCTAGAACAGGATCCAACCAAACCAGAAAAGAGAATTAAATCATCACTTTGCTAAACACAACTCAAGCCCACAAAAGCAAGAAAAGTCAGCACTGGGGCTCCAATGCCGTCCTTGCCTCTGTGTGCTGCCTTTCAGGGAGTCTTCAAAGCAGGGGTGACTTCACAGGTCACACACAATGCCCAGGCACCACAAGATGGGTTAAGGAGGGAGTCCCAGCCCTAACTCTGCATGTCGCTCCTTCTGTGGTTTCCAGTCAGAGTCTCAGTGTTAGTACAACCTATTTTTTGTGGTTTAATAAATCACATACTTTAGCTTATGTAATGACTCAGAGTGAGTGATTGTATTCTCTTCTGGCCCAGAGGTGATGTGATCATATCCCAGCTCTGTAAGGCAATGGAAATCAATGGTTGCTGCTGGACTCATTTCAGGCAGGCTGGGGTGTGTGGAGGTGGTGAGGGGCTGGCTCAGACTTTGAAAGTTTACTAGTTCCAGATGGAGTTGTTTACAAAAAATAAAACATTTTTGAATCAGCTTGTGGTTCACATCTCCTTCCTGACCTTCCCTTACCAAAACAGACTCAAAAGCCATGGCCGAGTCCTTCTGCTGACTGACAGCCGGTTACACACGATCTGCTTTTCTCCTTGTTTTAAAACATTTCGCGAGTCCAACTACCTGCTGGAGTTTCAACATCCTCAAGAGCTGCATGGGGATGTGAAGTCACCTTCTGCTCAGCGCCAAGGTTTGCTCTCCTGCACATCCAGCAGTGAAACCTGACCCTGCTCAGCACTGCACACATCCTCCTCATTAAATGGCTTTCCCATTACACACAACTCTCCTGCATGAAGTACTTTGGCACCCTGATTGATTAAACCCCTTTGAAATCGTCTCCCTTACGGCACATCTCTGTTGCTGAGAGCAAGGAGGAGGAGTGCGAGGAGGTTTGCCTGCCTTGCAAGCTCTGAGGCTGCAGAAGGAGCAGAAGCAGAGGGTGGCCATGGACAGGGTCTGGCTCTGCTGGCACAGACAGTGACAGCTCAGTCGGGTGCAGGTCTGAGACTGAGCCAAATGTTGCTCAACCCCACCTCGCCCCTGGCACCCCCGGGCAGCCCTTGCCATCAGGAGGGTGAGGCCAACTGCAGAGCACAGGGGTAAGGGCATGGAAAGATCCTGTGGGCAGGAAGCCCAGCCAGAGAGGTGGGATTTTTGTTGTTCCAGCCACCCCTGTGCCATCAACCCTCTGCCCTGCAGTGGCTGAGAGAGGAACCTGCTCTGACAGATGTGTGGCAGATTTCCTCCCTGATTAATCGGTATGAGGGACAGCCCATTGCCACTGCAGCTTTGTTGAAAGCTCTTTCTCCCAGCAAACCTCAAGAAGTTGGGACTCAGCCATCTACATTTACACTGGTTTCTCATAAATAAAACTGAAGAGAATTTGTTGCAGGAACCGTGACTGAAAAATGTAACCGTGATAACAATTTGAAGGGGGTTTATTACTTTTTTTTTTTTAAAGAATCAAATCCATACATCTTGTGTCTGGTATTGTTTGTGCTCTGTGGGCAGCTCATAAGAAGCCAGCAAGAATGGTTGGGGTTTCCATACAGGGTTGCCCTGCTGTGATGCACAGAACCCCCCCTGCCCTCTTCAGAAGGCAATCCCTCCCCTTTGAAAATGTGGTGCACACAATCTCCTCTCAATAACAGTCCAACAGGCCCTCAGCACATCCATTTTCAGGGGGTTTGATTCACAACATGTGCAAAGATGCTGGAGAGAAATGTGTTTTGGTGGTGTCAAAAGCAAAGGAGCAGGATAGCTGCCTGTGAGCATTTTGGGGGGACTGAGGCTTGCATGGCAAGTGTAAAGTGCCATGTGGCATTTAGCAAAGCTTTCTGAGAAATTAAACAACCCACCAACAATGTCTGGAAAAGTCTTCTGAAGAGGAAAGGGAATTAATATATTTGCCCCATGTAGTTTTGTGTCAATTTTCCCACTTGTAAACCTGTGACTTTTCTGCCTGCAGACATATAGAAACATAGGGTGAAAACTGTTTCCTTGCCCAAATCCCATGTCTCACAAGTCCAAGAAACAAAGACTCCAAGAAATAAAGTTTTAAAGTGAAAATAGCTCCCTTTGACTTCACAGGATACAAAAACACTGCTCTAAGTGCTCAGAGACTCTGCATGAAACAGAAGTGAGAATTCATCCTTCTGGAGAATAATGGAAAGAGGAAAAAATCTTCTAAGCTGCCTTTGCTGCAGCATCCTCTAACCAGCACTTCACATGTATCTTTTAGCTAGAGTGTTTCACACATCTGAATTTGAAGAGCATTTTCATATTTCCCTTTGAATTAGTATGTTTTTCTTGGTTCTCATTACAGCAACGAGGGGACCCAACAGCCACCATAATGAAAGGCAGAGCGAGGATGAACAATAAGAGTTGCAACTTCCCACCAAAGCCTGTGAAGAAACAATTATGGTTCTATGTGTGAAGTGGGAGTGTGGGAGGGGGGGCAGCAGCCACGCCAGCTCACAGGGCTGTGCCCACCCCATGGTTCCCAGCACTGAGCTCACCCTGCAGCCTCCTGGCTGGCATGTGCCAGCAGTCTGTGGGGGCAGGCTGGAAACCGCAGCAGGGAGTGGATCCAGGCTTAAAAATAAACCTGGGAAATAATAAACCTGGATCAATTCACTGCTTTGATTAAAGAAGGCCTGTCAGGACAAGACAGAGGAGCTCAGCAGGGTGAGAACTGAACACCTGGAAGAGAAGCTCCTTAAACACTCATGCTACCCCGGTTACAGCCTGGCAGGGTGGGCTCCATGCTGGCATTTGGGGGAAGGAATAAAAGATCCGCCCTACAAAACCCCCAAAATTCCTCCAGTGGGAGCAGGAAGAGAATGGCTGAGCTTCACCCAGCTCTCCCCATTGCTTTGCCTCTGCAGGCACAGCAATTTGATTGAAGCCCTCTGTACACAGTATGGACCCTCCACTGCACTGAGGCTCAGCTTCCCTACTTGCATCAATTATTCTCCTGCTTCCCTCCCTGCCACCCCCTGGACTCCTCTGTATTTCAACATTCTCTCTCTTAATTTTCCTTTGGAGTTAAAATAAACCTTTTGAAGAGATATTTCCTTTCCAGTGTCACACTACAATGTAGACCAAGTCTGCATTTGATTAGTAAATTCATCCCATGCTGGTGTTTTTGTATCCTCAGTGTCATGTACATTTAATAAAATGCTATTCCCCTTTCTGTCCCCACATTTTTTTAAAGGGAAGATGTGTGTTAAAGTGATAGCAATATTCTTTCTGGAGAAAGGAAAAGGAATTGTGAAGTGGTTAATAACCAGAAACTTCCAGAAGAGGCAGCAGAAGAGACAGGCAGGAGGTACACGGGTCACTGAGCACTGCTCTGCCTTCCAGCCATGTCTGTAGGAAACAAGGACCTTGGAAAATGTCTGGGACACTTCCAGCTGCCTCCAAAAACTGGAAGGAGATGTCACTGTCAGTGCCTCCACTCCAGAAGCCTTTCTTCCAGCCCAGAGCCAGCAATAACCCAGAGGCTGCTGGCCAAGAGCAGGAAGGGAGCCAGGAGGCAACACTGACAACAGAGAAGAGTCAGGAGGAAAGCAGAGGAGAGGAATGGAAAACAAAGTGGCAGAGCCAGAGGGGCAAGAAGTAGAAAGGACCATACACCTGGATGATTTGGGCAGATGACAACAAAAAGTAGGAGGTAGGGAAGTAATTGCCCCAGAGTAAGGCTGTGCTGGGGAAAGGCTGAGACATGGGGGTGCAAAAGACAGTGAGAGAAGATGTAGGGACAACAAGGGAAGGAGCTGAGGACGAAGCAGAAGTGGAAAGAGCAGAGAGGAGTGTTGGCAGGCTGTGGCTTATGAGTTTGCAGGCTAAAGCTACTGAATTTACCTGTAATAGATGTGGAGGGAGGAGAGAGGGTAGAGGCACCTCTGGCACAGCAGACCCTTTTAGGCTACTGCTGGATATGGCCAGAATAAAGGCAGGATTGCAAGACAGGCAGAAAATGCTTTTGCCTTTAGCCAGTAACCCACCTACCACCTTTTACCCTCGGAAAACAGCAATGAGGAGCCCAGCACAGAGTTATCCTACAGCTCCTGTGAAATGCAGCTCAGCAGTCCCTCCCTTCAGCCTGGGTTGTGTCCAGCCCTCTGCACTTGTGTCCCTCTGGCCCAGATGATGCTTAGTGTAAATCTTTGCAGGGCCACCAGTACCACCAGCACAAATTCAGACACATCCAGATCCTATTTAGGTAAAATGCTTCACAGTTGTGTTTGCAGGTGGGTGATACTGGGGCAGACAGAAACACAAGCAGCAATGAATAAAGGAATAAAAACACTGAGGGGGTTCCACAGTTTAGTCAAATTAGATATTCTTCTATCAGGATCTTTTCCCCACATTTCCCTCAGCTCCCAGAATCAGCTCAAAGCTCAGACCTGAACAATGAAATGTTAATCTGATTCATTGCAGCCAGCAATTCAAAAAACCATCCCAGAAGTCACCTCTTCTACAAACATACCCATCTAAAAGGGATATTAGTTGATGCTTTTGCAAAGAGATGCCAAGACAAGGCTGCTTTTGTTGTAAGAAAGATGTCCTGGTGACAGGCAGCTGCTGCTCCGTGCCACGCACAGGACTGAGATCGGAATTACCTCGCAGGGAAACAGCTCAGGCCCCACTATTTGGGATGTTTATCATCAGCTGCTGAAATGAAAAGGGTCTCCAGCATTTCAGATAGCAGGGAATAATTGCTGATACAACATCTTAGCTGGAAGACAGCCTCCTTCAAAGCAAAAGCAAGGAGAGGAAAGCTGACTGGAGTGCTTGCACAGACGGCTTACGTGAAGGAACTGAAAATGAGCAGAAGGGTTGATAAAAGGCACAGGAGTTTTACACAATAGCATATTCTCCTATAAACCACCTAATTCTTCTACTTGGTATTCATCACTGTCAGAAGCCTTTATAGCAGTGAATGAAGGCTTTATGCTTAGCCTCATTATCAGCTCAATGATAGAGGGCAAGCCATGCACATGAAGTTCAGTACCAGAGATATGTTGTTAAAATGCTGCAATTTGTCAGCATTTAGATAAACAAATGAGGGGCAGAGCGAGTGTGTGAAGTGACCTCTGCAGCATTCACGGGATATTTTGCCACTTGTTCTGAAAAACGTATTCAAGTTGCTCTGGATTTGCTTGGGTGGAATGAGAAAACATTGATTTAAAAAAAACCCCAACCTTTGAGCAAGCCAGAGGTTTACTCTCATTTTCTTTTAAGTTGTTTCTCTCTCTGTAACCCTGTTCTTTGTTACTATTGTGCTTCCCATAGACCCCCACATTCCAGTAAGGCTTCTTGGGCTTGATCCTGAGCAACTGGGCCTGCCAGCACATTCCTGGTGGCTTATTGGCCAGGACAGGTTGTGTGACCTGTCACTCGGAGGTGGGAAGAGTTCAAAAACCAACTAATAACCCATGAGAAATGATAACATATCAGTGCTGCAGACTGAAGGAATGTGCTCTTCCCTACTTCAGCTAACAAATAGGAAACCGCAGCAGAAAAGGGAGGGGGGAAAAAAGTCTCTTTAAAGATTTTGCATCCTCATCCTTCCCCATTGGGAAAGGTGACCTTTTAGTGTTGATTTTCTGTAATGTTTACTCCAAGGATTACGTTTGCCTGTTTCCTGTCAACTCTTTCTCCCAGTGCTTGAACAAAACACACTCCAAGAGCAGACAATGCTGCTTTGCAGAGGGCTCCATGTGCCGGTTCCTTACAGAGTTTTTAATGATGCTGTGAAAGGCAGACACCCGAGAAATCAACCCAAATGAATTGTAACACTTTCTGAAAAGCGAGATTACTCCACAATGGGGTTTCAATCACCTCCAGGAGAATGTTTGTCTGAAATCAGGCCCTCCTCAGCTTATGCACAGCTGTTGAGCTGCCTAATGCTTTCACAGCTTTCCTGTGCTGAAGGAAAACCTTGGTGGCATGGGATCACCATCAATCTCAATACCTCATACAAAGTGGAGTCACTAAAGTCTCATTTGCAGCCCCTTTTCTTTTTGGCCTATACACAAACTTTCCTGCTCATTTGAAGAGAATTATGTGGGCTTAATTAAGTGTGGTACCTTATTGGTAGCGCAGTGCCCAATCACTGAAATGTGCAGATGTGATGTGAAATGATGGGGCGATGCTGTTGTGGAGAATACAAATCAGGGTGACGGCCATTATTTGTACCCAAAAGAAGTTATTTGGGACTCAATTATCCCATTCATAGTAATTGTGGTGCACCAGATGGTTACAATGCAGAAGAGTTTTCCATGACCATAACATTTCTTCTGAGCATCTTTTCTTCTTCTCTAATTCACCATACGACGATTAGTTTCTTATTGGGTGTTTATTGAGATGAGGGGGGCTAAGGAGCAGATTTAGTGCATCAAGGAACAAAAGCAGGGGGAGACCCATGAATCAAAATAAGAGACTGCAGCTTGCTCTGTTGTTTTTCAGAGGCCTTGAAATAGTCGCCTTGCAGCTTATCCACAGTGACCTTCCCTCCTCTCCTTTCTCTTGCCTCCTTCCCTCCCCACGTTCAGGAGATGTAAAGTGTTTCAGACCTGACCGGCTGCTGTGCCGTCTGTCAAAGCCCTTCCAGCCAAGTGAGCAGTTTTTCATTTAATTCACTGAGTTGTCCTCAATAAAATTAATTCCTTCTCACCGGCACCATTGAAGCAGCGAGCAGGAACAAAACCAAACGAGGTTGTGAATATAGTGCTGGTCATTAACTAGGGGCACTGACTCCATCATCTGTTCATCCCTTCGTCTCATTGAGGTGTTTGCAACATAAAAGGGAAAGCGAAGCGGGTGGGCAGAAAGTGAGAAGAGAAAAGCCTGAGGAGCCTCATTTCCAGCTGGACAAAATCAGCTTATTTCCACTGCAACCTACACAGCAGCAGCAGCCATTCATACCAGAGGGGCCTGGCACTTGGCTTGGCACTGTCCTAAAGCTCTTGCCCATCCCCTCTGTGACTCAGTTGGCAGGGGATTGGGCAAAGGCGTGCACAGAAAGGGGAACAACTCGGCACCTTGCAGGCACATGCTACCACATTTTTATGTTTCAACCCTCCTTTTTAGGAAGGGAAACTTTCTGCCTGGGCTCAGGGGAAAGTCCTCCAGACAGCAGCTGTCTTGGGCTGTTACTCCATGTCTGGCAGCACTGTGGAGAGCCCCGTGCTTGTGGCAGAATGGGAAGTGTGCTAATCTAAGATTCTAATCATAGAATCATTAATGTCAGAAAGAACCTCTGAGACTGAGTCCAACCTTTGACCCAGCGCTGCCACATTCACCACTGAACCATGTCCCCAAGTGTCACATCTACACATTCTTTAACACTTCTAGGAATAGCAATCCCAGCACTTCCCAGAGCAGCCTGCTCCAGAGCCAGATCAGCCTTTCACTGAAGACATCTCTCCTAATATCCAACCTAAACCTGCCCTGGTGCAATGTGAAGCCATTTCCTCTCATCCTGTCTCTTGTTAGCTGGGACAGGAGGCCAACACTGAGCCTCACTACAAGGTCCTTTCAGGCAGTTGTAGAGAGCAGTAAGGTCCTCCCTTATGCCTTAGCAATCCTCACTTCCTACCATCCCTTCCCTCCTGTGCCCAGCAGTGCATAGTTTGGCACTCCTGGACTGTCCCCGTGCTGGATGAGGAGCAGGAAGGCTTTGGTTTTAGCATACCTGTTGTTATGGTTCCACTTATTTGCTAAATAACAATAATAATGTTGGGAGTCACACACTCAGGACTTCCCTGACTAAAACAACGGGGCAGTTCTGGTGGCGTCTCTTTGCAACCTGATCCTGCAGCTCCAGAGGCTGCCAACCACATCCTATTTGGGGTTAGTCAAATAAAACTATACTTTGGGTTAGTGCTGTAGCTTTGAGGAAATGATGGTTATGAGATTTGGGCCAGAGTTTATGTTTACTTAAACTACGGGTGCCACGAGACAGAGTCCATCTCTCCCAGCAAAGGGAAGCCACGGAGAAAAAGCGCCTTTTTTAGGAACAGTTTCCAAGGTGCTCCCCATCTTAAAGACACAGATCCTGCACTACCACTTGTGTTCTGAAGCCTAGATTGAAGTGACAGTGAGCTGCAACCCACAAGCTCAAGCTTTGCAAACTGTTTATTATTTGCACGTACATTAAGTTTGATGACATGAATCGCCCCGATCTCATTTCAACTCTGTCTTTTCTTTAATAAACAAAACACACTGTACCAGTGGAGCTACAACAAAGTGATGATAACATGTGGTTTTCAGACCATGTAGAGATCAGAAAGATCATTTTTTTCCTCCCAAAATAACAAGAAAATGGAAAAAATAAAAGAATAATCCCAAATTTGGCTTCTTAACCACTACCAAGGAAGCAGAGGCAGACTTTAAAAGACAAATAAAGGTTTCACATTCCTATCTACTGTTGTTTTATGCTTAATGCTGATCTAGGAATTGAGTGCTTCCCTAAAATGGCTGGATTCAGATACAACATCCATATGCTAAGACATTTCATGCCTGTATTACAAGAAAGATATAATGATGGCAGGTCAGATTCCCCCTCAAACCAGACTGCAACCAATGGAATTTTATCACAGCTTTCCTGACTGTTATTTTTGCAAATGGCAATCATGTTGGTCAAAGGGAGTTGAAGTCTGTACCCTCTTCAGTAAACTCTAGGATAATTCCACAGTTTGGTCTCAGATTTGCAAACCCCACTCAGATCTCACTCTCTGAACTGGGAGAAAGAAGAGTTCTCCAATATGGCTACAAGCATAGACCTTTTTCCTCACATTCTGCTTTTTTCAGGACCCAGACCTTGTTTTGAAAAACTGAGCAATGACACTTCGGTCTGCTCTGGTTTCCTGCTCTGCCTAATTCCAGGCCAATTCATCTGAGCCAACCCAGCCCCAGGTGCCAGCAGGTGTGCTGGAGCTCCAGGGCTGTGGGGAGCTCATATGCAGAGGGACAGCTCCCACCTAGGACACTCCACATGCTGAATCCTCCAAGATTTGCCTTTCCCTACTGTTATTTTTATTGACTCTTACTCATCTTCCTGTACCAGAGGGCCCAGCCAAGTCAGGCCATGCTGGAGCACATCTTTCCTAATACATCACAGAGGGGATTCTCTGTCATCGCAGCCTCAGGGGGACTTCAATGAGACTGAATTTTATGAGAGATGCCTAAATATCTCTGAGAAACTCAGTCTTATAGATAAAGAAATAAGACAAGACAGAGAGAGGACACTAAGAGGGCCAGAGCCATGAAAACCCCTGGACCTGTCAGAGCTGGGCTCCCAGTGGGGGTGTGCCCACACTTCCAGCAGCTTTGGCTTCCCCAGGGGTGCACAAAATCACTATCAGGCATTAGCACAGGTCCAGGACTGCTCACCTCATGCTGCTGTTTCTTTGATGTTTTAACTTTTCCACAGAAACTCTTTTGGTGACATTGTAGTCTCAGATTTCCACTCGGACTGGCCTTATTACAGCAAAATACAACCCCCCAATATTTATGGTGTTGTTTTGTCTCCCAAGCACACAGAGGAATTTCTTCCCATACATTTTATTTTGATCTTATCTAGGGCTACAGCCTCTTCTTTTCATGCAGGTCTCTCATTTTGGTTCTTTAGTAGGAATAAGCTCATGCAAAAATATGTATGATGAAGCCTTAAACCCCCTGAGACCTACTCAGTGTCGAACTCTGCTATGAACTAGAAAGTACAAAGGAATGTCTCATTAATGGACATTTATATATCATCTGCATAATGACTCTTTTTCTGTTCCCTCTCCCCTTTTTATGCCTTTCATCATTTGACATTGGCCATACATTGACAGTCAAAGGTCGGTTAAAAGACCAAGATTTGGATGAGAACATTATAGAGCACTCCATGGAGAACCCAAATATATAGTTGCCATTGACTCTGTCAAAAGCCTTTTTCCATATTTAAGGGAAGAGTTGAAATGAGGATTAGATTTAATGTTGATCAGGGTAAAGGTCAAAACCACACATCTCTTTATATCTATTGAATTAATTATAAGTATCATCTGGTTAGGTGGAGTTCTTTCAGTGGGTTCTGTGCCTTTGGAAAGTTATTGTCAAAATAACTGGAAATAATTATTTGTATGGATTTATTGATAATAGTGTGTATCCATCTGGCTTTTTTACAGGCAAAATTTAAAGAGCATAAATACTCAGAGTTGAATTAAAAATAAAGGAAATAAATTTTTGTTCCAAATCACATAATCTTCAAACTAAGAACTAAGCAGGTACTTGTTTTACAGAATCACCTTTCCTCAAACAAATGGTTTTCCCAAAGCCAAAAGAAAGGTGTCATCCCCCAAAATACAAACATTTAGGTAGGAAGGTAAAAAGAGTAGCACTTAAGGACCAAAGTTTGATTTTTGCCACAGTCATATAAATATTTGTGAGGCCAGAGTTTGTTTACAGTGAGCTTTTCTCACTGCAGGGCATGAAATCTCTGGGCCTAAATATAAAGTCCAGATTACTAAAACTTTCACTTAAACATGCAGGACCCAAAAGACCTTCAAGGAGACTTGGACAGAGGTTCCCACAGCAGAAGACAGTAATGAGATTTGATGAACAGTAACAAGAAAAATATCACTAAACATCTCCAAGTGTCTCCCTCGTGGAGTTCTAAAAAAATGTTTTTAAAAAAATCTTGAAAAAGAGAGATCCTATCATGGCTTTGTTCAGAGCAGAAAACTTGATATTTCCTTTTTAAAATTAGTTTTCTTTTCAAAATATACTCAGGGCTACATACATAATAAACAGATCAACAGATGTAACCACAGAGAGCCTGGAGGCTCCCACACTGCAGTGCCCACAGCGCTGGGTCAGGCTCTGTCCATCCCTCTGCAGTCACACATCCCATCAACAACCTGAACACACAGGCTGGGCTTGTCTCTGGCTGCAGCTCCTGGGTTAGGGAATAACAGTGCAGGAATGGGATGGCTGGCAGGGACAGCCCTGCTGAGCTCAGTCCCACCACACAGTGCCCAGAACTTTGCACATGGTCTTCCTCTCCTCCAGGGATGGGAAAGGAAGGACAGAGTCTGAATTTCTTCTCCCCGCTCTTTGAACTAAACAGATTTGGTTTGCAGCAATTAAGGGCCCTTTGAATCAGGCAGCTCTGCCTTCAAGATTGCTGGGACTCCAAAAATTTTCCCAAAGTTTCCAAATTTCATGTGACATGAGAACTTCTTCTGTGGCTGATAAAACTGTTTGTTGCGGTTGGCAGCGCCGAACAGCTCCACTCCTCTGAGCTTCCCTCTTTTCCCTCTCCTTTCCCTCCTCACCCCCCAGCTTTCCCTGCCCTTTTCCTGGCATCCCCTGCTCCCAGATTCCAGCTGCTGCCCCCGTGCCACCCGAGGCTCTCCAGCAGAGCTGGGGAGGGGGACCCTCCCTGATGTGCTGCAGATGTGGCTCTGAGCGGAGCTTTCTCAGGGAACTCCGGGCTCTTTGGAAGGTTTAACCCTGTGACTAAATTCTCCAACCTGCAAACTGCAGCAAAGGCAAAGCTCTCCCATCCAGGCTGAAAAGGGCAAGTTAATGAAAGAAACCCCCACCCCGGCAATTCACAGGATGCATGAAAAGAAACCTAAACCCCCCACATTCTCAATGCTAATTAAGCAATAATGATCAAGGCACAGAGTATTTCCTGGGGATTAATAACTAACTGGGAGGAGATGATGACCCCAGACAGTCATTAATCCTCAGGAAATGCCCTGAATCGAAGTTGTTATTGCTGGTTCAGGCTAAATATGTGAGAAAAGAGATTTTTTTTCAAGTCCTTCTTGCTGGAGGTTTTTCCAGTATGTTTTCTCTTTGGTTGGGATTATGAGCCCCCTGGAGTAGGGACCTCTCAGACCCATCAGTCAACCAGATAGCACAAAATATTCTTCCAGACTTTGGCATGATAAGAAATAAATATTCAATCATAGTTTCTTAACCAGCCCCTTCTGCAGATGTCTCTGGCCATTCTCTAGACATTCAAAGCCAGATCCTGAGCAGGGTAAAGCTGTGTCAGCTCCCACTGAACTCAGTGAGGAGCTCAGTCTCTGGGACCCCAAATTTCTGTACCCTCTGAGACTCTTCTTATCTGACCAGCACCAATCCCATGGAGCTCGTTCCTCTTGGATGGATACAGGCCCTGCCTCCAGGATGAGCTTCATTTCAAGCACATGCTTAACTTAAGCCAAACTTACACTCAGCTGACTTGAATGATTTAACAGATGATGTGTAATAACCAGGAACATTTTGCAAACTGTTGCTTGTAAAGAAGACCCCAACACACACACACTTACATGAATTCTTATGCAAAAGGAAGATAAAGCTCCTACTATCACATCACAACTCCATCCCCCCCTTCCCTCATATTTTCAGGTCTGCTTAAGCAAGGATTTGGCTTCTGCAATCAAAAAAAATGGAAGTTAAACAAAAACTTCCTCATTGTCATTGATAGCCCTTCAATTTTTCTGAAAGCAGAGATTTTTGTATGCCATTAAATAGTCCTTCAGCTTTGAAGGAGAAACTAAGCAAAGAGAAGAAAAAATAAAACTAGTTTCACCTGCATTAATCTTCCCAGCTGGGTTTAAAAAAAACTCATGAAAGCAATAGTATAAGTAATTAAAAGTAAACTTGCTCTTCTAAAATCTTTACTGTCTAAATGTTATAAAGATTAATAATGGTGCAGGGAAAGAAATACGTGGTACACATTTCCATGTGTACACCTGTGATATGCCTTTACTAAGAGCAGTCTCAGTTCTAAGCATCACTCTCCCAGCTCCTCTGTGTCACTCCCTGTCAAAAGAACCCCCTGAAGGATGGCAAAGAAAGGCCTGATAACAATAAGCCCTGCCTGAGTTCAACTCCTACATGAATTTGAAACCGTGGAGAGCATTCAGCACCTAACAGGATTAAACTAAGGAAAAGACTTAAAAGAATACAGTTAGCATTCAGATCCAACTACTAGGAAAAATCTTATTTTTTAATATATATTTCATCTCTAATCATGAGACGAAAAAAATGAGAAGTCAGTGGAATATACAAACTACAGAAAGCTCTTAAACTAATGAACAGGCAGATGAATTAGCAAACCCCACTTGCACAGGATCTCTGCTTTATCCTCCCCATAAATCTCCTCACTCTGCAGCAACACCAGCCTGGAGTGTTAATAACACCATGTCAGCAATTTGGGGACGATTTATGCAGGAAAACTACCCCGAACATTGCCTGGTCATTATACATTCCTTTGGAATCAATGGAACACCATAAATCTTTCCATGCATTTGTGCTCACACGACTCCGACACGCTCCCGAGGTGTGCCCTGACCTTCATTAGGGGATACTTGAGCTTGGTGGGGCAGAGAAACAAAATATAATAAAGTCTCCGTGTTAATTCTTTTTTTTTTAATGGAGTACAGACAGAGAATATTGCAAGAGCAGGTTTGGGAGAACTATTTGTCAGATGGAAATGAATAAGTGTTCCAAACCAGCCCCAAACTCCTCTGCTCCTCCATACCATGAGAGCAGCCACTTGGTCTAAAGTTTCCCGTGTGGCTCTTTCTCCTCAGCTGGGCTGAGCTGGCATCGAGGGGCTATCATCTGTCCAAATATCAGCAGCACAAACAATTGACAAAGCCACCACTTGAGAATGTTGAGTAAACTGGGTAAAAAAGCAGTGAAAGAAGTTAATGTGCAACCTGGCACGCAGAACCAGCCCAAGCCGTGAGAACCACTTGTGTGATAATTGGGCCCTCACAATATCTTCTGCTCTGCAAAACATTGTCCTGGGCTTGTCTTTCAGCACAGCAACGGAGCTCTTTGAGGTGCCATGAAACAAACACCCACCTGAAAGCCCCTCCAGTGACAGGGGAGGGATTCAGGTGGGAAAGCCTGAGATTCTGAGCAGCTACAAACAGTTTCAGGTAACTCCAGACTCACCCAGGGTCAGTGGGGAAAAAAAGCAAACCCTTTTTTGAAAGAGGAAGAAACACATTTATATGCAGCCATTTGTTCAGTTCAGACAGAAATTAGTAACCTCTGGGATTCAAAGTATCTCTCTCTCTCCATTTTTCTCCTCCTTGTTGTCCAGCCTTAAAAAAAAAGAAATCCTTATTGTGCTGGCAGAGCATTACCAGGGGAAGAAATGCAAAACCAGGAATCAGAAGAGAAACAGTGAAGATTAACAAAGGTGGTCTGTCTACAAAGTGGGAATCAGGCAGCAGAAAGAGCAGAATATTAGAAGAGATTATGAAACATCTTGTAATACAGGTGTTTGACAGGGCACTGAGCTTCTCTCAGCCCTGCTGTACCTACACATCTATACATATATATACATATGTGCATCTGTAAGTTCTTCAAAGCTGGGGGAGCGAGAGACAAAGTAATTAAAACCAAAACTAGTGATGTATCACCATGTTAACACTCATATTTGTTCATACACAGAGGCATTTTGAGAGAGAGCACTGCTGAGCAAAGAGTGCAGGGCATCATCTGAACCCTACCCTGAAAGGAAAGGTGATGCAAAAGCTTTGAACAGAGGGAGAAAATTCACCCTATAAGGGAAATTATTTTACTTTCTAAAGTTGGTTCACTTTGAGTTTGTAGAGTGACCTAGGAGACTGTTCTAAACTGGGATCTTCTCGAGAGAAAGAGTCTGATTTGTAGCTACTGGAAAATATGAAATCTGTGTATGTTTTGGCACATCTTTGGGTTCTCAAGAGTCCAGAAACGGGTCTCTGTGTTCTTTGATGATTCAGAGAGTGGCAGTCAGTCCTTACAACGTGAGAGAACTCTGTGTTTGGAGAGCAAATACAATTTTCTTTATGACAGAAAATTTCCCATAGTGGAATCTGTTCTTTCTTGTGTTGCTTTAAAAAACAGTGATCCGTGTTCAGGCTTGTTGCTACAGCAACCAACCTGTGGGCAATGCTGTCCTCAGGAGAGATGTTCTCCAGCAGGCCAGGTGTTCTTTTGTGTGGATCTGGGCTTTGTCATATTAACAACTGTGCATGAATCAGGACAAATTTCCTTCAGGTTTCACTGAAGCTCATGATAGCCACAGGTTCCTTCTCAGCTCTCACTAAGTCAGTCCCTGTGCCCTCTAAAGCACCATCCTTTTCAGGAGTAGTCACTTACTGACCAGTCTCTTCTATGTCAATGGAAAAGTTAAAGGACAAAGTGTTTGGTATCCAAGATTAATAATAACTAGTATGGGATTTCCTTTAATGAGATCACCAAGTGTCTCACAAAAACAGCAATATCTCAGCCAGAACAGTGATGTAGAAATAAGAGAGATAAAAGGACAGCACAGAGAGGAGACTAAAATGAGCTCCCCTGTGAGTAAGGCTTGTATATCCTGCTCTTATGCTTCATAATGAACTGTGCAAAGAACAAAGGACAGTCTGCTATACCTGGACTCCTTTCAGACACTGGGAAGGAACAAGAAGGTCCTCCTTTGAGGACACATGTCCATGTGTGGGTGAAGGGGCTCCCTGGGAAGAGCACACTCTGGTGCTGCACAGATTCCAGGTCAAAGCTGCAGCCCAGAACCCCCTCCTGTACTATCTCCAGGCATACACCTACTCAGAAAAATAAGAGGTCCTAGATGTGAGTTCAGATGCTGGACCCATGAGCATCCATAGTACATAATCACCATTTCACTCCCTGATCATATTCAGACCACCCCAAAGAGCTCCCTCCAGTAGCACAGCCAGGCACAGATTTGCAGGATTGCTCTGGGCACTACAGAGGCATAGTTTGACCACCTCAGCATCTCTGCAGTGCCACCCCAGCAGGCCCTACCCCCTCAGGCAGTGCCACCTACCCTTGTGCCACAGCCCTGTGCCTGTATCACCATTTCATGCTGCCACAGCAACATCCATGAGAGTCCCAAAACAGCATCAGGGTGTTTCAGGTACTGGATACCAGGGAAAACCCTCAGTTCTGGAGGAGCCTCCAGGAACTCCACGGGGGTCAGATGAATCCCAGTCCAGAACACCACGGAGCAGGAACACAACCCTGCTCTAAACAAGGGGTTGGCACAAACCAGTCTGTGTCACTTTGCTCTGGGCACAGGGACAGCTCTTTGCATCTCTTGTGTTTAGAGACAGAAACAGCAAAGGAGAATTGAGGCCTCTGAAATAAAAAAGCTGTGGGTTTAGTCTCGATAATCTGCTTTTATTTGTTCTCACTTGTCACGCTGGGCATTTCCCTTGTTCTGCCTTTCACTGGCCTCCCTTTAACTGCACCAGGAAAGACTCACAGGAAAACCAGACCACTTTCTGCCTAAAAAACATCAACTCTTGCAATTAGAACATTGCTGCAGCAGAATCATGTTAGTCTTCAAGCAAAGCCCGACTAAACTTACCCCATGGATCCTGGATGGTAATTCCAAGGACTTACTCCTGATTTATCATGACCTCGAGAAAACTCAACCCTCCTTTCCTTGCAAGAGGGATTTTTTTAGTGAACTGAATCCAGGGGAATTCAAGACTATTTTAGGCTTTGCCTGTGGGTCAAAGAAGGCTCAGGTGGTCAAGTGCTGTTAATGGTCAGTATGAAACCCATAACTTTCCTCACCCTTTCCTAAGCACATGGAGTGCTCAGCAGGTGAGTGGCACAGAGATCCACATCTGGAGTGCAGGTGCTCCACCAGATCCTTGGGGGCATTCCAGCAGCTGGGCTTCTCCATAGGCACCCTCCACTGCTTACTGCCAAGAAAGAGGTTTGCCCTAATTGGCATTAACAATAACAGCAGTATCTCCTCCCCCTAACAAACCTAAGGCAGAGTCAGTGATACTCATCACTCTGACTCATGGCCAGACCACCCTCCTCTTCATCTGCCTGGCAGATGGCTCTGTGGAGGTGGATACCAGGGCCACCACCAGCTGCAAGTCCTGTTTTGTTTGTCAGTGCTTCAGCTGAGCATATTTTTTATTCCTCAGCAGCTGGGAAACAAAAAACCAGAGGAGACCAACAGTGACTTCTTCAAACTGGAAGTCTGACCATCATCTGCTGTGCTGATGGAGGATCATGCTTCTGCAAGGGAGGGGAGGAGTTTACTAGAAACCCGTTTGGACAGGATAACTCTAAATATAACCATGCTAAATAACCCCAGCTCTGGGAGACAGGCCCCATTAATTCATGTGGCCATACACCCTGTGTGAGCTGGGCCAAGCAGCTCTGGTGCTGCCCCAGGGAGGATAAGTGTGCACCTTCCAGGCCAGGCAGAAGTTCATGCACATGGCCTGGGCTCCCCTCCAGCCAGTCCCTAAATGCATGTTCCCTGAAAATACCCCACAGCACTGCAAAGGAAGTACAGGGGAAAAGGGAATTGAGTTGTTTACATGAAACATCGGTTGATAACTGCTTGTTGATCCATATTTAAGATTACCTTTCTTTTTTTGAGCCCAGTTAAATTTTCATTCTCAAAGTTGAGATTAAAACCACAGTTTTAAATTTTAAAACTTTGAACAAGCTACATAAACCCTGCCATGAATATCTGGAAGGCTCCATCTGAAAATCTCTGCCCAAAAAACAGAGACTTGCCTCAAGCAAAGGGTGGGGTATTTGATTTAAAAGAACTTGTGGCATCCTGCTACTGCTTTACTGCCATACCACCTTCCAGAATCCAGCTGGGTGCAAGGGCTAGTTCATTACACACTGAAGTGTTAATATTAGGATTGATTAATCTCTTCAATTTGTTGTGTTGTTACAAAATATATAAGTAAAAATATTTTTAATAATAAAACTGTAGAAAGCAAAATATTAAAAAGTCTGTGGTTGTTCAAGAGCAATTATCAGAAAAAATCACTTCACACTCACTCTCAGCACGTGGAAGTTTGTGAAGCCCCTCTATCAGGCAACTTTGGAATCCTTCTTGTTGGTTGAACTTGTGGCCACCTCTGAGAGAACCACATAAATAAGAATTTCAGAACAAATCCTTTTGTCTGAATTATTATGCTGCCTGTTTTCATTCTTACCTTTCATCCACTGTATCTGGACTCACAGACTGCTCTGGGCCTGAAGGAGCTGATCTCAATTCCAGAAAACCATCCACAGTAGAGCAGCAGCGTATAAAGCATCACTGCTCACTGTTTGATTTAATTTAAAACACCCAAGTTACTTGTCACAATTACTGTGGTGTGTAAATTAAAAATTTATATTCATTAGATGAAACAGATATCCCTGAAGATAGTCAGGAGTGCCCAAGTTCAGCATCATGACAGAGAGATCTTATTTTTCCTTTATTCTAAAAAGTAATTGTTACCACAGTGGTAAATTACTCAAATAAAAAAAGGTTTTATCCTCATAAAATTGTGACAGCTTCAAGTATCATTGATCCCAAATGGAGTAAATAGATGGAGATCTTAACATCAAAAAAAATTTGTTTAGAATAAAGAGCCACAGGATGTTCCCATTGAAAAAGCTTGTTAAAAACAGAAAGTAGAGCCCAAACCCTTTGTTATTTTTTTTAGAAAAAGGAAAAGCCAGAAAACTAAATTTATGTCAAAATTTAGTTTCTCAATGCCCACTAAATCTCAGTTTTTACCACACCACTTCTACTGCAGCACCTGTGAGGGATCTGCAACTCCTTGGCGCTCTCAGGAGGATGGAGGTGGCAGTGGGGACACAGGAAACTGTGCTAACTTTTGTCACTTCAGAACGATCCTTGGAGGAAGCTCAGTCAGGTGGGTGTGGCTGGAGCTCAGCTGGTCACCAGTGAACCCCAGGGGACCTGGGCAAGGACACTGGCAGGGGACCAATGAGGGGGGATGAAAAAGGATGGAGAATCAGGCAATGTTCTCAGGGGGCTGAACAAAAGTGTGTTCATCCTCTGTGAGTAACAGCTGAGACACTGAGGCTGAAAGCACCTCCTTTCACCTCATGGCATTAACCATGGGGGGCTCTGACAATGCTGGGCCTTGACCCTTTATTAGTGAAAAGCTCATTAAGACTTCCATGTTCTCCAAGGTCTCCCTTTCTCTCGACACACACTGAAACCACACACCATGTTACAACCATTTGCTATTTCAGACACTTAGACAGGGGTTTGCAGTTCCAGGCTGTGATCAGTTCCTGACTATTTGAGGTTTATTAACAAGTGCTTTTTCCACAGAACTGAAATCTCACGGTGACTTCAACTGGCAACTCCACTGGAGCTGAGGAACTGCTGTTTAAAGAAGAGACCCCAAATGGATTCATTCTTCAAGATTTGCCAAACTCAGAATTGGCAACTTCTGTGCCAGATTTAATCAAACACACACTGTCAAAGACTGAATTAATTACAAGGGACTTGCGTACAAAAACATTATATAAAGGTAGGATGTGAAAATAGTTACACTGAGGGTTCCCTTCTGCAGTTGCACATCTGTGAACATTTGTTCTACCTCTCTTTTTCAGATTATTTTTGTCAAAGAGGAAATAAATTAAACTAAGCCAATGATGTTCTGGAAGAAGAATCCTGGATCAATGACTAATTAGTGTCTTTAAATGAGAAGAGGTGTCTCCATGGTCAAGAGACAAGCCAGTTCCATGGGAGAGATCCACTCCCATAAGACCACTTCACAGCCCACCCATGAAATTACATTCCTAAATCTGGCACAAGGGCTCAGTGCCTGAAGTGGGATGGATAGAACATCCAGAGAGACTATTACAGTGATGTAGGACCACAGTGCTGCAATGTCTTTACATAACACTGACAGGAGCTTCATGTAAAATCAAAATCTAACTTACTTCAGGCCCATGCCAAGGACCAGGCAAAGCTGCACTGTGCAACTCCACACCACATGGAAATGCTCAGGCCAGCATAGAAATAACACCTACTGAGCCAGGAGAGGTGTATCTTTATATCACTGCCCTAGAAATATCCCACTAAACAGCCAGGATAAGACACACATTGTAAAGTGAATTTTCTTCTGAAAGCCACATGCAGGGGGTGTGCCCTGACCTGTGAAGGTGACACCATCTCACTGGGCCTTTCCTGCTCCAACAGCACAAGGATGTGTTCCCACCCTTAGCCAGGCTTTCATTAGTCAGCCAAGTCACATTTCAATGCAGCAAGCAATGAGAGCTGCATGGCAAATACTTCCTATACTGAAGCAGACTCACAAGCTGGGCTTGCAACCCACCTAGCACAACTGCAGGAAGAGGGAGGAGGTGTTATTTCTCTTTTAGAACAAGTTCTGGGTTATTCCTTGTGGAGAAAAGAAGTAATCTGCACTCAAGAGTAGTTGTGTAAGACAGATGGTGCTGAACTATTGCAGAACCATTTCCAGGTTTCCATTGTGTGGGTACACAGGGGTCCCAAGGAGAGGCCCATGGCCATGTGGAAATTCTGTCCTGAGGCTGGAATTGAACTCAAACCCCTCAGCTTCCTGCCCTGTATTCTTCCCACTCAGCCTGGTTTCTCACCAGCTCTCAGATACCTTAGTGATTAAACAGAAGTTACACCAAACTATTTGCATGGCCTTGAGGATTACAGTGGTTCTCAGGAATATATATAGAGGAAGGAAATATATATACATTTCCTTCTTGCTCCCCTCCCCATCTTTTTAAAGCTTTGTAAAGAATTTTTAAGAGAATGCTCTGCAAAAGCCCAAGTGAAGTGCCCTGTTTCTCCAAGGTACATCTGTAACCCATCCTGCTAATTCTGAACACAACCAATTTGGTGCACAAAGACACTGAAATTTCCTTTCTCTGTGACTGCACTGCCTTTATGTCCCTCCTCTGTAATGTCTCAGCAGTTCTAGGACCAAACCAGCCCCATGCAAACACAGCAATACAGATGTATTGACAGCCCATAGAGATGCATTCCAAGTGTTTGGGATACGACTCCAAGTCATGCACAGCTGCCTTTCCTGGCTCACTTTCACCCTCTAGGAGTCTGCTCTCTTTGTGTTGCTCCTTAGCACATGTAAGGAGCAGACCATGTAAATATAAAAAGCATTCTGGAAGGGCAGATCTGGATGTCCTCAATTGCAATGCTTTCATCCACACATTCCTAGTGATTTCCTTGAAACCAATATGTGGTTTTTCGCAGGTATTTCCAAATCTGGTCCATAACTGGGAATGAGGAGTGGGAGCCAGTAAAATTTTTCAGCTGGAAAAATTTCCCATAAAAAGGAAAGGCTTCCTTGAAAATGAAATTTTTCATAGCACTCCAGAGTTACATTTATCAGAGTCTAAGGCCTGGAATTTTCTATTAACCTTACAAAAAAACTCACTTCATGTGATTCTATCCAGGCTTTTTAAAGCATCACAAACTCAGTGTGGACATGGACAGTAAGAATTAAATCTGTCAGGAAAGGCTATACTTTCCACCTTATTAAAAATGTAAGAATTTTCTTTTTTTTCCCCCCCTGCACTATTAGTTTCAATTTTTTTCAAGCCATTATGTTTAGAGACAGCATTCAGAATGTTTAAGGGAGGTTCATTATTGTCAAAGCCTTTCCAGTAATGAGCATACAGGAGTTCTGACTGGTCTGAGGCCTTTGCAACTGAAAGAACAACTTTCTGATCCCATCACAGTGCTGTGAAAAGGCCCAAGTTGTAGCCCAGGATGGGCTGGAGAGCATCTGTCTCCCCTCTCTGACCCACAGAGGCTCCCAAACAAATAAGAGCTGGATCATTTGATTGTAATTTCCTACTGAGCTTTTCTGTTTGGTGCACCATGACTGTAATTACAAAGAAAGTGAATTTTCAATCTTTTCCTCCCACCCCAGTGGAAGTCAAGGATGTGCAGGTATTCCAACACCATCTCAAAGCTTTTTTCAGCCCTTCTTTCCCAATATCCTGGGGTTTGGCTTTGGTTGGTTTGCAGGTGGATGGCTTGCCCAGCTGTCATTCTGTCCAGGGGGTTTATGTAACAGAAGACAGGTTTTTCTTGCCTTTTTTCCTCCCTCTCTGAGTGTTCATGGGTGTCATTTGCCCAGGCTGATTCCCTGCTCCCAGCCCTGGTGTGTCTGTGCCGAGGCAGCCAAGCCTTCCCTGGGAGCATTCCCATCCCTCCTCAGGCTCCACACAAACGTGCACCACTTTACTGCTTGGCTTATTAGTCCTAAAGTCTGCAGATTCTTTACCTCATTCTGGCAGTGCAGAGCTGGGAGGAGGGCTTTGAACTGAGCATCTACTACAGGAAGACCACATTTAAGTCTCCTCCATACTGGACTGGAGAACCGACCCCGAACCCTTCAGAGCTGTAACGAGTGCAAGATTTGCTGCAGGACTCGCTGCTCTCCCTGTGCTCAGGGAAGGCCTTCACCTCTATTGCATATGTTAAAATCTTTTCAAGTTCAGAATCACAGAATCATAGAATTGATTGGGTTGGAAAAGACCTCCGAGATCATCGAGTCCAACCCTTGGTCCATCTC
>JAWWEV010000115.1:138546-162031 GCA_035583235.1 Hafferia zeledoni
GCCCCCTTGTCCTATTGCTGAGTGCCTGGGAGAAGAGACCAACCCCCACCTGGCTAGAACTTCCCTTCAGGTAGTTGAAGCAAATGGAGAGTGAAGCCCACAACAACAACAACAAATTTGATATATTTGGGCATTTATCACTCTCAGGTATTTTGCAAGAAGCAGAAAAGTATGTATTTAATATCTGACAATAGTGAAAAAATTATGATTGAAGGCTCATACAGATACTGAAGCACAAGCAAGCAGAGCCCTGTTATATCCCTATAAAGCAGGCACTCCATCAAAGGAGGGGAACAGCACAGGATAAAGGGAACCTTCAACCACCTTTTATGCCACAGGTATCCTTTCTAACTGCCCCGAGTCCAGGTGGAGCAGGGAAACACTGACACAAGTTCACTGAGTTCAGGGGGATGTTGCCACTGACAGCAGAGGAGTTTGGAACACACTCAGTGGAAATAAAGATGGCAGAAAAAACAAAAGTATTACTTAAAGCTAAGAAAAAATTCATTGTGGTTCAAAGTATCTGAAAAAATAATTTAAACCCATCCTTCTGAAACAGGATAAAAGAAGCTTTGCTCTTACCTGTACTCTTATCTAGAATGTTTTTATATTTCTTAAACTTCTATATAGTCTGCTAAACCTCTAGAGATGTGGGAACAAGAGCTAATAATTTTCTTCTTTTAGGACTCACAACATAATCCTGTCCTGACTGAAGGCAACAGAAGCTTTATATTGATTTCTATGGATCCAGAATTTCAGCCCCTGAGAAGAAACTGCAACCCACAACTAAAAGCAAAAATCTGCCAGGAAAACTGGCACAAAAACATAACTAAACAAAGTACACAAGGGATTTCAAATGAGATTAGAGCATTGTTTTGACCCTGTGGCTTTCAGAGGGGTGTGAGAAAAACACAGCGAGAGCACAAGAGGCCTTTGCAAACTGCGCAGCAGAGACAGAGGGTTTAAAGGAGTTGGAAAAGAAAGTCTAAACGGAAATGGGGAGAAAGGAAAACACAACTCCAACCAGGGTGAAAGAAATCAAAAGCAATAATCATTGGGATTCAGTTTTGTTTCTGTGGTAGGTGCCTAAAAATCCATGTTGGAGGAGCAGACAGAAAGGTCATGGAAGTCAGAATTATTATATGAGAAAGGAAGTGGGGAACAATGGGCTCAGAGAAGCCCTGACAACTGAAGGACTGGGGGTCTTCACTGGAAAGAATGGGTGGCCTCTACTGATGGGCCCTTTCTATAGGGAGGAATTACTGTGTGCAATATCTACCCAGACCAGAAGGGCACTGCTGACAGACTAGCTGAGTTATTTGCTGTGGATAAACTATCTAAGTATTCCTTCCTGATTTGGATTTTGAGCAAGTCTAATTGCTGCTGTAATGTGTCTCACAAGCCCCAGCCCAAGAAAGCACACACATGTTCTTAACTGCAGCCACAGAAGTCTCTCCACCCCAGGGGGACTGTAGATTTGCTTACACTGAGCACGAGGTTGTGTTTCCCAAAAAGATCCACTGGCTTAACACGTGAGCAAAGAAGTCACATGAAAGGGCCACAGAGGAGCAGAGTTTCACAAACAAGACTTGGATGTCTTCTGTCAGCTCTTCTGCAGCACTGGCCACTGCTCTATTTTGTTTCCCTTCCCTCACCATCCTTTTTCTATTCCATTTACTAAGATTTTCAGCTCTTTAGAGCAATGAGCCCTTCCTCTATCTGTATTTCACCTGCAAAGGAGACTTCATGCACTATAATAATTGATATTTCCTAAATTATGAGTTATTAATGATTTGTAGCTTGTGATTTATCACTAAATACACAATCCCTTTTATTCATGAAAATTAAACCAAAAGTAGAGAGTGAATAAAGAAGAGAGAATAGGTGGTACTGAATTTTTTTTGCTTGTATTGGTTGAGTTACTCATGTGAAGTTACTCCTCTAGCAGCAATGGGCCAAGTTGGTTAAAACTTGGTTGTAATAATGCCAAGGTCATGGGTTCAATCCCCTGTATGGGCCATTGACTTAAGAGTTGGACTCGATGATCCTTGTGGGTCCTTTCCAAGTAGAATAGGCTGTGATTCTGTGAAGTCCCCCATGCCCATGTTAACAGGGCAAAAGGGCTGAAACATCTGCAGTGAGATTGAGAGGTGCATTTACAGCACCTGTCCCACTGCAACTGCGAGTGACAGGGGGGTGATCTCATAGCACTTGTTTTCTTCAGGTTTAGCACTTGAGACCAGGTCCCAGATGGGAAAAGTGCTACACAATCTGCTCAAAACAAAGCTGGTCATTGCAACGGTAAAAACAAAGCACAGGAGGTTTCTGAGAGGGGTTGTTTTGTAGGCCAGAGCTGTGGGAATCTGTGGGGGTGTAGCATGCTGAGGTCTGAACTTGGGAACTGTGAGTGCAATCTCCACATCCCGGACTAGTAAGGAGCAGCAGGAGCCAACGTCGCGGCCACCTCGGCTGGGGGAGTCGGCGCTGGAGCCGCCGCCACAGCCGCGCTCGGTGCCAGGAGCAGCCACACTGCCCACCCTGCCTGATGTGCACATGTGGGACCGTCTGCTCCAGCTCCTGCAGCTTTGAATGTGTGATTAGCCAGATGACAAGTGCTCTTTTTCCCTCCCAGCACTCCCCTCTTTTTTTTCTTTTTTTTTTTTTTTTTTCTTTTTCTGGTCAGGAAATGCCAACCCTTGTGAGTATCTCACAGAAAATGAATGGGAAATTTGCAAATTCCTGTAAACACCCACAAACTTTCTCATGCTCTCTTGTTACTCTTCAATGGATAGGTCCTTTGCAACTCCAAGGAGCCTGGGCTGCTGAGGACAGCAATCACATTGTGCCAGCCCCTGAAATGTGGGGGTGTTTCACAAGGCAAATGCCCACACTACCTGGAGCTGGGCAAACACACAAACACTTTAGTCTTAACAGAGAAATTCTGACATTTCTCTTTCTCTTTTTTTTTCTTTTAAAGCAGCCAACACCACACAAAGTCTGTTGAGCATTAGCTTTTTCAGGGTAATTCTTGTCAAAGTACTGGCTGATCCAGGCTCACCAGTCCTTGAGAGGGTCCTGCTGGAGGTGTTCTAGAATGCTGAGCTTGCAATTCTTAGCATCAAGTCTCCAGAAATTCCTAAAAATATCATTACCGAGCCCTCTCACACTTGGCACCAAAGGAACCTGAGCCAAATTGCTGTGGTACAGCTTAAACCAGTAACTCCAACATCAATCCCACAGCCCCCAGCTCAGCCAAGTGCCCACTGGAGACAGACAGCAGGTCTTGACTGGAATACAGAAGAACAGATAAAACTACAGTGGGGAAACCTCACAGAGGATTTCATTTGCAAGCCCCTCAAAGTGTCTAAGTTCCTGGAAAATACAACCTAGGATGCCTGTTCAAGGGAAGCAGGTAGAGAACAATGAGATCAGACCTTTAGGGCTGTATGAACAACCCAAACTCCCACAAACCCTCAGCCAGATGACCCCGAGGTGCCCTTCCAGATTCATCAGCGATTCAGCAACAGCCAGAACAAGGAGGAAAACAGGGCCTTGTTAGAGACCAGCCAAAGCAAAACAAACCAAAGACTTGGTTGCCACTGCCAAAAAGCTGCTTTCACAAGTCAGGAATCCTGATCATGCAGCTGCCTCACTTGCCCCTCATTTGCCACATCCGCCAAGTTTACAAATGAACCCATTAGAAGGCAAGAATTCCTATTTTATTTGCCAGGGGGGAAAGATGGTAACAAAAGGAGGCTGTGAGTGAATGGATATGCCAATGCTCCTTTTGGTTTTACTGGCATGTCATTATATTGCAAAAATAGAACTCGATTTTTAAAATAAACAGAGCATAATATGGAGGTTTCTGTGTAAACAAAGGATTGTACATGTGGTGGTAGGATACAAAATTTCATGATCAAGAAATTTCTCATTCAGCTTGTCCAATCAGCCAGAACAAACTTGCAGTCAGTAGACTTTCATTATAATTGCATCTAATTGATTCTTTTTCCTTCTTTTTTTAGATCTGTGGTATTGTGGTGCTGCATCAACAGCAGCTCTTGACACAGGAATGCACACTGGGGACTCCAGGGTAGGAAATGGAAAGAACCCTGTGAGTAACCATCTCATACCCACTGCACTGGCTACTTACTCTTTATTTCCATTAGAAATGCTCAGAGAGATCAACAAACTGAGCTCCCTACAGCCTTTGAGGGGAGCCCCTGTCCATGCAGGGCACACACAGGGAAGCTGCAGTGGCTACAGGGAGAGCTGAGTCATGAGTTCTTAAACTGCTGGTAACACAAAGAGTCAAGCAGTGCTGGCCGTGGCCAGAGACCCAGATAATTCCCTTGGGAAAATCATCAGCAGAAGGAGAAGCACCTTCAGGCTTACATGGCAAATAAATGGGGATTTTCCAAAAAATGTGGGCACCAGTCAGAAGTTCACATCCTTTTCTCAAGCAATCTCTGCATGACTTATTCAAGTCAGCACAGAGTCCCTGGGACAGCTCAGAATTGTATCCAGATTGCTTGACTCAGCCCTACAGGTATTCTCCTTCCCTTAGGCACACTGGCAAAGGTGTCCAGCAATAGAGAAAGGAATTAGGATCCCAAACCAACCTTTTCAGAGGATTTTGGCATAACCTGGCATTTAAACAATGGGATGGAGGTTCTTAATTCACTTAGACAATTTGGAAAATAAACAGAGGGTTAACAAGGTTCATGCTACAAATACACTTAAGGCTTTTTGCATATATTTAAGGCTTGCTCTCTGCATGTGCTGTATCAGGCTCCTGATGTCTGTGTGTGCTCAGAAGTCACACACCCTTCTGGAGTTTCTGTCTGGCCTTGTTAGCTGGCCCCCTAATCAGTTAACGCTGCCTTTTTTAGGAGAGCTTACTAAAAGCACACGAAAAACAATAGACATTGAGAATCAGATTTTGGCTTCCTCATATGGCACTGTAAAAAACCCCAAACACCAGGACTCTCAACAAAGATGTCAGTGACTCAACAGCTCTCAGTAACCACTGCAAAATAAACACTAGACAGTAATTGCTATGTGGGGATGGAGCATCTGCTCAGGGGAGCCATGTTTTCATTGAACTGACTCTAACAGAGTAATCCCTCCCCAGCAGAAATGTGGCCAAAGGGCACTGCTCCAGGGTGCTGGTGCCCAGCAGTGCCCCCTCAGGCACCAAACACTCTGTGCTGCATCACAGCAATCGCAGATGGGTTTTAATTTGAAAGAGGATGTTTGACAAGAAAAGACATTTTTTTAAAGCCAACAGCTTTCCAGTTACTTGTGTGGTATCACTCCCCCCGAGCCCTGTGCTGGCAGAGGGCTCTGAGGGCACCGCAGAGTGGGTTTGGCCCACAGGGGGAAGGCAAAGTCCCAAACCAGTACTGGCAATCCACACTCTGAAAACACCTCTCGGCAGGAATTCTTAGCCAGGGTGCATCCCTAAGTGTGCTCAGCCAGCCCTTCCCTGGGCTCGTGGGTCTGGTGGGAGATCCCTGTGCCTCTACCTGGGTGGGGATCTGGAACAAGCCCACCTTGAACCGTGTCATGCTGTTTGTGAGATCCTGCCCATCATCCTTGACCCAAACGCTCATTCCTGGGAAAATCCGCTCTGTTTGGGAACTCACACCCCGAAAAGAAAGCTCCTTTTGATGCTAAAGCTGTGGCAAACCGGAGGTGTGTTTGCTCTCTGCCATAATCTCGGCTAATAGAGCCAGTTTTCCAAACAGAGCCGAGCTTTGGGAATGGTTATTCCTGTCAGAGCCAGATTCCTCACAGCAAGAATGCTTGCAATCCGGCCACTCTGTGTCCCAGGACAGCTTGGCTGTGTAAACACAGCACTACGGTGGGATCAGCCTGAAGGTTCACATCCTCCTCTCACAGCCCTGACTCTCTAATTGTACCTGTTGTGAGGCACAACAGTGTTATGTGGGAAATGCAGCTGGAAGACAAATCATTTCACCACCCGCTGCATGACAGGAGACAGAGTGCAATCTAAACCAGGTTAATCAAACAGTGTGTATTCTTATTTTTATAATGTGTTGTGTACCTGTACATTGCCCTGGACACAGCCAGCTGCTAAGCCAAGTCTGGGAAGTGCCTCAAGATTTTCCCACCTGTTGGAGTAGCCAGAGGAGTGCAGACTGACTTTTGGAAACATGGAGGGCTCTCAGATCCCACTGGAGCAAAAAGGCAGAGCTATTAATATCCAGGCTGAACAAGCAACTACTGAAAACCATGTCTCTGCACAAATAAAAGTCCTAAATGTCTTAGAAAAATCTGCTTCATGGTGCCAAAATTTAAGCACTTGTTTTTACAAACTTAATGACAGAATCGTAGCGTTTACACAATTGTACAAACAACATCAGCACTAAATTTTCAAGTCAGTAGCTTGCAGTCTTCTCTGTCTCTTTCATATATACAATTTAAATGATTAAATTGTGCTTTCTAGCATAAACAAAATTACTGTATTTGATTTTTTCTCTCCAACCACACCTCTGACTAAATAATACTTCCACACATCACTTCCAACTAGGAGTACCAAATTCTCTTTGGAATGTCAATCTAGAACAAAACCAGTTTTTAGTGAACAAGTTTTTTTTTTTAAGGCTGGCTATAAAATATCATTTGGATAATATTCTAGAGAGAAAAACAGTAGAACTTTACAGCTGATGGAGTAGAAGTGCTGCAGCTTTTAATATCACTTTATCAGTTGAGATAAGAAATTTCTATTGGGGAACAATCCTTATAATTCCTCTCAGATGCTGATAGATCCAAGTGGCTGGAGAACTAAAAGTCCTGATGCAAAGTCCCTTAAAGAAACAGGCTTTAGAGAGAGTGACTTAATAAAACTTCCCATCCCAAGCTGTCTGACAGCTGAAAGAACAGAGACATTCTGAAGCAGCCAATTTCACTGAAATTCCAAAGATTTGGATCCTTGCACATCCCCCTCTTTATAACACTGAAAGACCTCCTTGTACCTATTAAAATGCCATGAAGGAAAAGAAGGCTTTGGGATGAAGTCTGGCTTGCATGGAATAAGATACCCCATAAACACACAGGAAGGAGGCAGCCCCTTCCCTGCAAAGTTTACAACACCACGGGAAACAGCAGGAGGAATCCGTAAGGAGAGAGTGGCCATTGGGAAGAACCAAGAGACTCCAGCAAAGACTCAGCAAACTGCCAGAGCATGAAACATTTCACCTGAGAGGAGCAAAGCACAGCTTGCCAAAACCAAACCAGCCTTTAACCTCTCTGGGCTTTTAACCTTTCCACAAACTGTGCTTGTTTTCCCGTAGGAACAATGGCCTTATTGTTTGATTTAAAATCCAGTCTGTGACCTGCGATGGTAGGAAATGAGGGAATTGTTGTGTTGTCAACAGGCACTTTTTTTCCACATCTCCCTGTATCTAGGAATTTCTTTCCATGTGCTTTAGTTTCAAGGAAAACAAGACACTTGTGAGGTCGCTGATATCTCAGATGAACAAGTTACAGGAGTGAAATTATGACATGGATTTTGAGCAATTCAGAAACTCCTCATCTCAGCCCACTTTACTAAGGAATGCCCTGCCAATTTGGGACTGTAACATTAATTTTCAGTTTACATTGCCCAGAAACTCTCATTTCAGACACACAGAGGCCACTTTGCAAAACCTGGCTACTTATTAGAATGCCAAAATAGAAGCAGAGCTCTCCTGAACATCTGGCCAGACTGTGGGTATGTGACTCAAGATGACTGCATGAGAAAATACAGGGTAGGTAAGAGAGCAACAAAAGATTAGGAAGAAAAATTCAGACAGTCATTCAACATTGGACATGAAGTCCATCTTCAAACACTCACTGCTTGCTCTAAGTTCATTTAAAATTGGAAACTGTCCAAAACAGTTGTGGTAAAGATGAAGATAAAGCAGGATTTTTACAGAGAGCAGAGAAGGTATCCAAAGCATCTGTCTGCTCAAGGACAAGTGACAACAACATAATTGTTAAGGAAGAAAAACTTTTGAAAGGGGATCCTGAGAATTTGAAGAAGTTTTTAAAAAGAATTTAATAAGAAATATGAAAAATGCCTTAAACAATCACACCATTCAGTAGATTAGAACACTTCCATCAGGTCAGGAAAGGAAAAGTTCTCACTTTGTGAGACCCACTGGACATTGAATGAACCTGTGAACATGTTTATACCAAGGAAATATGTACCCAGGTTGGACTTGTTCCTAAATGAAAGGACAGGTCTGGAAGGTACAAATATAAATGGACTTATGTGGGCCCAAGGACTGTGTGACACAGCTGATTTCAGACCTCATTACCCATTTTAGCCAACAGCATCACAGCCTGAGCCAGCATTCCTCTTACTATATATTGCCTTGAGAGAGTTTAAATTTAGGACAAGAAACTTTTTTAGCTGGTGTTGATCAGCATCTCCCCTCAGTCAGAGCTTCCATGAGCCCCTGGGAAATGACCAAAAATATTCAGCTGATTGCTCTTCTGTGGGATATGCTTATGTATCATAAATGTGAGAGGGATACCACTTCAATGATATAATGCATATTTTAATCACAGGGTAAGGAATTATTACCCTACAGCTCTGTGATTTTAACCTAAAAAATTCTATGAGAGTTCCCCAGGACTAGATCAAGAAATAAGGCACCCTTAACATGTTACCTTCAAAAAACAGGGTGAATATATCTAATCTAAGTGATCTAAAGAGAAAAGAGATCTAAAGAGAAAAGAGAGAATATCAAAGAAGAAGAGGAAGGTCTCCCAAATAAGGACTCTGTGAGCTAACAAGAATGACATTTCCATGCTTTTCTTCAAAAAAAAAAAAAAAAGAAAGAAAGAAAAGGAAAGGGGGGAAAAGAAATCGGTCCACATAATGCAACAGCTCCTCAGTTAATGTAAACTGGCGCCAGCCCATTGAAGTCACTGGAGCTGCAGTGATACATCCCAGCTGAGGATGGGGGGCTGAATTCGTAGGCACTTGGCCCAGTGCCAGCCTCTGTCTGCACACAGACTGGTATTGTGTGTGTAAACACTGTCTGACCCTCTGAAAATCAGCATTTTTTTTGCAACGCTTTACAGCGCTGACAAATTTGTCTTGTCCAACAAATCGTGGCTTCCTGTGCCCGGTGCCTCCCTGGGAGCAGCACAGCCCTCAGCCTGGCTGTGCCCACTGTGCCCACCACAGCCTGCAGGGTGGCTCACCCACAGCACCTCCCTCAGCCTGGCTGTGCCCACTGTGCCCACCACAGCCTGCAGGGCTGGAGGGTGGCTCACTCACAGCACCTCCCTCAGCCTGGCTGTGCCCACTGTGCCCACCACAGCCTGCAGGATCGCTCACAGCACATCCCTCAGCCTGGCTGTGCCCACCACAGCCTGCAGGGTGGCTCACCCACAGCACAGCCCTCAGCCTGGCTGTGCCCACTGTGCCCACCACAGCCTGCAGGGCTGAAGGGGGGCTCACCCACAGCACAGAGCAGAGCAGAGCCCAAAGAACAACTGCTCCCTTTGCCCTAAATAACGACAGTTTGAAATTTGGTGTTGTGTGAAGGTTAAATGGTGTGTTAGGAACTGATGGGAGGTGGTTGAGCTGCACCCAACCAAGGACCATCAGGACTTTGAATTGCCCCCTCCACTTCCAATCATTATTTCCTGCCCTCACACTAATCCTTGATTGTTGTCCTAGACCAGCCTTGGCCACAGTAAAGAAGAGAAGGTTTTGTGCACATCCTGCCAGCTCCTGCACCTGCTTTGGGAGGGTCCAGTCCTCCTCAATCCCTTTAAACCTGCACTGACACTCTGGATTCCCTTGTATTTCCCTCTGGTGTGTTACTTTGTATTTCTTACCTACACCTGCAGTTCAGGATAGACTTTTGTTCCCTGCCAATGTAACATTAACTCAAATGTGGTCAAATCAAAATGCCTTTTGGGTACTCCAGAGATCATTCTTGGGGGCTAGTTACCTCTAGAGCATCCACTTTACTGTTTCCAAGGAGATCACCACAATAAAGGAAGAAAAAGCCTTTGGAATCGTGCATGTGACCTATAAACACTCTGACATAAGCCATACTAAGCTAAAAGAAAACAGATTTGTTTTTCAGTTGCCAGTTATTCAGTTCATTTGTCTGAACACATGAAACAAAGGAAGAAAAAGCACAAATCCTTCACAATTTTCTTGGCTTTAAAAGTGGAATATTTAACTTTATTTTTTTTAAAAATCCTTTGTGGTTCTGGTCAATCTGAAGAATTGTTCTAGATAAACACAGACTATGACATGTGTTGAACTCTGAAATTAAATCCTTTCTCCTGAAGAAGTTCATGACAGGTGCTCATCTGAGACAGCTGGAGATGTCTGAACACAAAGGTGTTTGGCAGCAAAAGAATTCCAGCTGGGCTTGGCTCTCAGTTCATTTTATCAATATACTGTAAAGCATCTGAGATTTCCATAAGGATACACCATCACAGGAGAAACAAATCTGAACAAGACCATATAAATATTTGAATAAAATCTATGCCCACTTAAATATACTCTGCTATTTACCAAATAAAATGTAACTATAAAAACAAAAAATTCACCTGATTTATGAAATATTTACATCTAATTTTAGGACCAAACCCAAATATCATTAATAACTATGAAAACAAGGGGTAGGAAACCACCACTGTTGGGTCATACTTTCCTTTGTTGACAGTGGTTTTGGTTAATAGGATCATGTGGCCCGTGAGGAGGAGAGGGAACTGTTTTGGGGTCTGATTTTTGTTTGTTTGTTTGTTTTGGGGTTTTTTGAGATCACAGATAGTGATGGGAAAAAAAGTTAGCAATAACCAACAAGAGATTCTACCAAGAACTCAAACCAACCCAAACTGAAACCTGTTTTGATTGGAAATGAGGAAAAGGAAGTGTGTGTTCAGATGCAGATCTAAATTAGGTTTAGTCAGCGGTTTGGGGTTTGGTTTCATGACCAAATCAGGGCTGGGGTTCTCGTACAGACCCGATGATGATGAAACCTCCTAAACCTGAATCATGTAACTTGAAATCTTGGAACATCGTCTTGAGACTTTGCTCCTCGAGACTGGAAATCTCCTTATAGTTACGGTTGGTTGACCAAAACCACTGTTTTCTGTTTCTTTTGGGAGGGATTCAGAAATTCCTTTTCCTCAGTCACTGTTTCTCATGATCAGAGAATCATCATGGTTGGACGAGACCTTTAAGACCATCAATTACAACCATCAACCCAACACCTCCACTGCAATGGGAACAGCTCCATACTAAAAACCTGACATTTGCAACTGATACTCAAAATGTTGTCATTGAACTTAAACCAAATGTAGAGATGTTGCTCAGGCACATAAGGATGGTTTTAGCAAAGCCAAAGCTCAGCTAGAGTCCAGCCTGGCAAGGTGTGTTAGGAGCTATGAGAGCCTCTGGAATCACTTCAATAGCAAAAGGGAGAAAAGGAAGTGTGTCCACTGCTAACTGAGGTGGGTTGATTTTCCAGCAGCAGCCACAGGAGAGGCTGAGGTGCTCAGTGCTTTCTGTGCCTCAGATTTCACCAAGGGCTATCCAATCTTTTCACTCACAGGTAGGGCTCAAGGACAGAAGGAGTTCTAAGCAGTCAAAGAGAAGTCAGGGACCTTTTAAGAAATTCTGACCATTATAAGTCCATGCTGCCAGAAGGGATGGAGGCAAGAGTGCAGAGACCACTGGTGGCATGACAGAATCACTCTGTTACTGCTGATGAAAAGTCACAGAAATCAAGGGAGGTCCCCAATGGCTCGTAAATATTTGACCCATCCTCAGAAAGAGTAACTAATGGAGGTGAGCTTAAATCCTTCATGAAGAGGGGCCTTTACTGGAACACTTTGCAGGAGACTCTGGGACAATTCTGCTTCCCAGTTCACTGTTCATGCTGCAGAGCTCTCCTGACTGCTCTGGTCCATAACAGTGGCACCAGCAATTTGAAAAGGGGACAGAGTGTACCACCAACACCAGGAGTGAGAGTGAAGGCAGCTCTCAGCTCAGATGATACAAGTCTGCGCTGCTTCCACTGCCTGTTGGTTCAGTATTCACAGGCCACAACATCAGTATAGTCCCACAATCTGAATTATTTCTATAAATGGAAGCAGTTATGCTGGCAATTGTTGTCTTTGGGTCAAGCTAAGATGTGAAAAGATGTGTTTGAAGCAAAATTCACCCCTTTACTAAAAAATAAACTCTGCCTTTGCAATAGACCCAGCTCTTTTTTCCCCCCTGTGGATGTATATATACATAGATAAAAACATTTATGTATACATGCATTTATATATATACACACACTCCCTCTCCATATAAGGTCTTGGTAAATACAAACTGCATTTGACTCGGAAGGGAAAGAGACAGTTTGATTTTAATAGGCCAAGCACATTTTATCAGACAAAATGAAAGACCAAAAAAAAATCCCAAACTAAGACCATGTAAGGTATGTATCAACCAGTTCTGAAAAAGGTTCCCACTGGAATTATTCCAGACTAAAACAATGAGTCATCCCCTAAGGAATCCTGTCCTCACATGAAATATATAAATCATTGTCCATTTTGGAAGGATTATGCCAATAGCACATATCATTAAAATGTTATTCCTTTTAATAGTACTAAGACAAAATCCAGAGTTTTGTTCCATAGATCCTGATTTGCAGCATTACCAGGATTCTCAGCACAGTCCCCAGGGATGGAGTCACAAGGACATTTAGTTCTTGCACAGTCAATGTATGTTCCCATATCCCTCAGCAAATCTGGGCAGAGAGGAGCCCAACTCTCAGAGGTTTCCTGCCTTTTTTCCTTTTTAATTCCATGAGACAGAAAAGCTCTGCGAGGTGGCTGTGGCAGAACAGAAGAGAACAGAACATCCTAATGCAGTGCCCAAAAGTCTCAGTGCTTGACTTACTACATAAGTGGCTTCATCACTTCTCAAACCAGAACACTGTGTCTGTTTTAGAGTCCTGCTATAGAAATCACTGAACAGCTCTTTGCTGGGGGAGACAAAGATGATGCACTACCTAAGGGAAAAATAATTCTCTAGTCTGAAAAGAAAGCATAAGATTAATGGCATAAAGTTGGGATAAATAGAATCAGCTCATTATGTGACATTCCCAAAGAACAGAGTTTAGTTTCTATACAATGTTTCCTATTAGAAATTTAGAATGACAAACACAATTTTCAGCACATGATTTTGAAGAAAAACTTCACATGGGACACTGAAATGTCACATAGATAAATCAATTGTTACTCTTATACATCTTTTGTTTCTCACAACCCCCTAAATGCTCCACTCTAAGTTTTATTGTACAAATATATGCACCCACTAAAGCTGCCTTGTAACTCCAGTCCCAAACTTCCACTGCAGGAGAAATAAAAAAGGGATTCTCCATTTTCAAAGGGAAACCCACTAATCTCCATGGTTAATGAAGACATCTTTAGCATTTCTTTTCTTTGGGTATTTTTTCTCCAAGAGCATTTCCTCCACTGTCTCTGCCAAGAGCTCACAAAGCAGCTTCACAAAAGCAGCACCATTTTACTTTGCACCCTGTAGAGACAGTGACCATTAGTCACAGTCACAATCATGTTTACACCACTCCTCAGGCATCCAAGACATGAAAGGAGAAAACTGGGGAGCCCCAACAACTCTGCTTAGTCACCATTACTTCATTCTGGCCCACTCTTGACCACTCACTTCACTGGTTGGAAATGCAGGGCTTGGGTGCTGAGCTCAGCACTGCAAAGGTGTCCGACCACACCTCCTGCAAAGCTGAGGAAACACCACCTTCCTCTTGGGTCAGGTCTGTAACATTAAACACACAAGGTACAAGGACTCTGGAACAGAGGAATTTGCTCTTTGTTAGAAGTAAATACAAATGAACAATTGAAACAATCACGGAAAAGGTTCCGTGGGATTATGTTTTAAGCTACCAGACAAACATTATAGACATGCTACACTGGAATAGATAAGTAACTTCTTTTTTTCAGGCTAATCAATTTTGTTTTATTGTCCAAACCAAGCTATAAATCCATGGTACCTTCAGGAATGTAAAATGGATCCTGGGACTCGGAGAAGGAAAAAGCTCAGCAATGAGTTTAGCAGTCAAACCAACCACTCCTCATCACCCCAAATAGAGTTACATCTTCACAACTGACCCTTTTTTATTGATTTGTCTTAACTTCTACATACTGCTACTCCTGCCTCCCTCAGGAGAACATTCCAGAGGCTGACAGCTGTCACCACCAGCAACTTCTTCGTGAGGCACAATCTAAATATGCCTTTTTTGCTCTGTTTTACCCAATTAGCTCTAGCTAAAACTCCTCTGTGCCAGGTGGAAGACTTTGTTTGCATTCAGTGGTTCCCTGTGGGCAGCTCTCCTGGGCATCACTCCACACTCAGGGGGGACCTGACAAGGATCTGAGCATGGCAAAGCTCAGCAATGTAGGGAGAGATCAGGATTGCTCCAGCCCTCCTTTCAGGCTTCTGTTAGACTTGAGAGCAGGCTCTGCTGGTAGCACAACACTTTGTAAAGAATTAATCTGAATCACCAGTGCTGGGGAAGGCAAATATTTATCCTCCTGCATAATGTTCATATAAAATCCTCCATCAAGTATTTACTTTTTCAAAACCATTATGCTGTTTACTATATCTAGACTCATAGTATGCAAAAAAAGATAAAGAGAGAACACAACTGATTTTAAAGTTAACCATGAGCTATCCTCACACATCCACGGTTTTGGGGTCAGCCCTTATAAAATTAGTCATTTTTTAAAGTATTTCAACATCTTTCTTAGACACTGTTTTATAACTAATGAAATTATTGTTCTGTTCTTTATTCCTTTATTGGAAATATAGTAAGAATAAAACTAGGAGTTTAAAACATAGTTTTATATACACTGTAGGAAACAAGAACTCAGATATATTTTGGTGCTGGACCAAAAAAATAAATTAAAAACAAAAATATCAAAGACTGGATAAGCAGTTTGACTGAGTCATTATAACAGTTCCCTTGGGCAAGTCACTAAGGACATGATCCACGACCACTGAAATCAATTAAAAGATTCCCACTCATGTCTATAGGCTGTGTATGAGACCTTCAAAAAACCCTCTGTGTCTCTTGGTTTTCATCCATGAAGTGGAGATAACATTTTGCTACCCAAGCGTTGCAAGGCCAACTACATTAATCTGTGCTTGGTTAACAAATGCTGGGAACCACATCTGTGTCCACATACCCAAATTCCTCAAAACATGGAGATGGAAAGACCCACATAGCTGAAAACTGGAAGGAATTTATCATTACACATTTCTATTATGATGCAAAACTGGACACAGTTTGTCATAAGGTTGGGAGTCCATGACTCACATTACCAAGGGCTCTTGCTTGTGTTCCACTGTGCATCAAACCATAGTTTGCACAGACAATATTCAACTTTCCTTCTCTTCTTTTCTAAAATTATTTTATTTCTGAGCCCTCCCTTCCTCCTCCCATTCCCCCAGCAAGAAGCTGGCAAGGGATGTGGAGCATCTGGGTTAGAAATGACAGCTGGTGGGTGAGACAGCGTCAAGCTCTTTACTGGCTTTTACTTTGCTCTTCTGGGAATGAACCAAAATGAGATTTCTTCACAACAATCACCCCATCTTTTGCCCTTGAATAAACCTCAGAAGGGATCATGATCCAACTCCTCTTTGGGCAAGTCAGAAGGGGGTTTCATAGCCCATATACCAGACTTGTGTGGAAAACAGGATCTCTGCTCCGTGGGAAATTCCAGTGTTCCAAAACATGTTTTGTGCTCTGACTTGGAACAAGTAAAACTTTTTTTCAGTGTGAAGGTTTTCCTCACAAAAATTCTCTTAGAAACACTCAAAACTAAATGTAATGTTACTTAAAATCAGAACATGATATAGGCATGGAATAATCAATGAGATCCGAGTATTACATTTTATCAATACCACACAGTACTAAATGTTACAATGTAGAAGCCAAACCAAATTCTTGCAAAAAATTAAAAACCCCCAAAATTCTGTGTGAAAATAAGTAAAAGTGCGCCTCTCAAACAAGCCCAGGCAGCACATGGTGTGAATACAGGTGCTGTTTGCAATAACAAAGATACTTTGGTACCTCTCTGGGGCACTTCTTTTGGGAGTGCCCAAAACACCAGTGGTGTCATCAAACAATTTTATTCTTACATGACATTTAATGCACACCTGGGTGGGTATTCCTGTAGGATTCCTTCTGGGAACCCCCTACAGCTGTAATGATCTCCTCTGTCTAAGCTGTGGCCCTCCAGCTTTCAATTGCTTCATGTGTAGCACAAACACTGGGTAGAGTAGGTTTTATTTCCCTCTTGGTAAAAGTTATCTTATCAGGTTATTGATACTTCAGCTAAAGGGCAGTAAATATATTTTGATTTTTTTAAAATTTGAATGGGAGACACATCCCACGCCTGTACTTAGGCCCCACACCTTAGTCCTTTGCTGGGAAAAGGACACAGACAATGAGCTCTCTATGAGAGAGCCCTGTGTAATGTTAACATGGTCAAACCTCCTTGTGCAAGCAAGGGAATATCAAAGGCAGGCGAGGAGCAGCTGGAACTCTGGAGACAGACTCCTTTTCACAGACATTTGACTAATCTGATGATGTATCTCAGCACTATGTGCACTGGAGCAATGGACTTGCCTCTACAAGCAGTAACCTTTTGCCTGTCAACAGGGTTTACCTGAAGGGAAGCAGCACCAAGGGTTGGTTCAGCAGGGCTTCCCACCAGCCACAATTACCTTGGGAATGCTCTGCAATGCAGGAGAGCAATGCTGGGGCAGGAGCCTGATTTCATCTGCACACACACCCTGATCCTCTGAAAGGGCATGGCAGGGGCAAAGGAAAGGAGAAAACTAGACCAAGATGCCCTAAATACACAACAGCAGCACTACCAGTATGTTCCTGATGTATCAGGAGACAAGACACACACAGAGAAGGGGCAGCTGCAGCAAAGAGGCAATTGGGGCACTCACCCAAAGGAATCTCTGTGGATGGGCACAAACATCAAAGTGTGAAGTGCTGCCCTGGGCATGTGGACTCACGTTTGCAGGTTGGGGTGTAAACAGGCAACTCTGCAGCCACATCCCAGTCTCTTAGCAGGTCCTGGAAGGTTTAGACTGAACTCAATCAAACTTGGATCAAATCCTGGAGGAATAAAAACATTGCTCCTTCTGGCTGCACAAGCCCACTCTGTTGGTTCTGCTGTTGGTCCCTGTGAGGATCAAAGGGCTGCCTCCATTCACAGGTGCCCAGGATGGAGGAGGTGCCACGTGGTTGTTCTTCTCTGTGACCCTCCCTCCCACCCTCGGGCTGACCCTCATCTCTGAATGCTACAAACCCTTGCCCTGCTCTCTCCTACAACCCTGTTTGTTATTTATGTGGACACACAGGTGGTCCTGATTTCTCAGGATATTGTCCATCATTCCATTACACAATTACTTTTTAGATTCTCCATATCTCAAACTGCTTCTCCAAGAGGACTTGCTTAGGAGCCAGGGATTATTTACTGGCAACCATGAGTATGTCAAACCCTCCAGATGTTTATTATTACTACTACTTTCCAGGGTTGTCAGCCAATAGCTCTGTTTGTGGCTCACCCTTCACCAGACATAGATAACTGCAGCTTAGAGTCCTGAATTCAGCACTGGTCACCCTTTGGACCCCAACTCAGCTTGTTTTCTGCTAGGCTGTAAAATGTTTCAGCATTGGTCCATGAAACTCATCTCACCACTCTGTTGGTATTGAAATATTTCATTTATCAGTTGTTACAGCCTGTTAAACTTGACTGATTCTGACTTTGGCCTTGTAACTGGCTGACACCACTGCAGCAGAGTGGATTACTGGCAGGTAATACAAGGGATGTTTTAAGTGGTACAAACTTCTGTCATTCAATGCCCAAGGTAACCTGTGTACTGGGAAAAGTGAACTTTCCAACAAGACAGAGGTGGACAGTGTTCCTGAACAATTTCGTTCTGCTTCTTCCAGCACATTTTCTCTCCCTCCTCAGTGAATAGTTGTCTGCTCTTCTTGGACCTCAACTTGTTAACTGGAAATAGCTCCAGAAATATACCCTTCAAATAACTAGAATAAATCAGCAGAGGGCCCCTGGGCTTCCAGATAAAACTACAGGCACACAAGTCTTGTTAAAATCAAACTTGTCCTGAAGTCCAAAGAACAGAATTGAGTCTGTTCCTCTTCCAGGCAACATCCCAAAGAGAGAAAGAGCCGAAGGAGGAGCAGAGAATTGGGAAAACCAATTCCAGCAGCAGCTGCCTGCTGCAGAGGATGTGTGCCAGGCACTGGGTGGAGAGAAAGCAGGAGATGAATGGCCAGTCTCCTGGGGATCTCTCCCAGCTGCCTGTGCCTCAGCACTGCTCTAACCTGTGCCATGGGTGGGGCAGGGCAGCAGGAAGCCATCACCGCCTCCCAGCTGTTCCTTCCTTCCTCCACCCATGCTCAGCCGCGGAGCCAAGCACGGAGGAAGGTTCTGGCAGCAGAGCAGAAAGTGCCAATGGCAGAGCGTGTGTTTAGCTCATCCCATTCCTCTGGGGATGCAAGGACTGACATGCCTGTGCTCTGCTCCTGACTCCTCATAAAGGAGAGCTGGAACGCTGGCTTATATAAAACAAGCCGAGTGAGGTAAGAAAGAAGCGAACAAGGGGTTCACTTGCAAAGTTTTTATGGATGGAAGCCGGTTCTGTTTTGTTTTGGCTGTGGGAAAATTCCTGCTGCAATAATAACTTTCATTTTTATGGATCCCTCATGCCTAACAAATTGAGAGACTATTTATTTGAGCATCACTTCACCCACCACGGACACCGAGCCGTCTCTTGGGTAAAACGTGGTGTCCCAAACTTCTGCTCAGCTTCTACCAGCAAATGGAGAGACTTCCAAAGGTGTCTGGAGCACACTGAAGTACCAGCTCAGGCTCTTAAAGCACCCAAAGTCAGTCAGAGTTGCTGTTGATTTCCATTAGAGTTCAGAGAGGATTAAAATTCATGCTGAAGTCCAAGTAGCCAACTGCCTGGGAAGTTTAGCCTGAGAAAAATTCACTTGAGACAGGCAGCAATCATCACTAGAACCTGACTTGGCACTCCACTATCAACAACCATCATCTTGAAAACAGTGCCAGAAAATCTGTTTTTCCCCCCCAAGAGAATAAATCCTTTCAACTCACCAAATGGATACAATTTATTCTACTGAAGTAGTCCCAAAGTCACATTAAATCATGAAAAAGGATTAGAAGGACACAGAATTACTTCATTAGTATTCTTGCATGGTGTTTGTGTCCTCTGAAACTTCCACAGTATCTCCTGATGCATCACTGTTAAAGCTTTTAGACCTTTTAAACACTACCCTAAATGGTATGGCTGTAAAATTAATAGGTACAGCCATCGGTTTGCAAAACAGGTTCATCTTTGCAATGTTCTGACAAAGTCTGCACTCAAGTTTAAATATCAGAGGCTAATTTTGAGCTTAAAAACTCTTTGCTAGAAACCACAACTCATGTGTGACTGGTATTCAAACTAAAAAAGGGGGACTGTTGGCAAAATGTGTGATCTATGGACCCCAAATCACAAAAATTTCTCCCTCCTTTTGCCCCAAACCGTCAACCTGTAACATCCTGGCTTGATTACATAACTGTTTTGCCCATAAATCTCTGAAAATGGGTGCTGATTGGGGGTATAGGGTTAGAAAACTATCAGAGATGTAAGGAGCTTTAAATCCATGCATCGTGGACCTTACTGAAATGAATTCTCTTAAGCTGTGCTAGTGCTCCCAACCTTAAAGGTCTCAAACACACAAGCCTAAAGATCCCTTAGTTAACATAAGTTTAACGTTTCTTTATTCATTCCCCTTCTGTGTTCTGCCTTTTTAGATGAAAAGCTTTTCCCTAAAACTGAGATTTCTTTGGTGAAAATAGCACATGCCAGGTTAAGGAAATTGGGACATAAGAGCTACAGCATTCTCAGTAAAAGTAGAAACGATGTTTTTCTACTCCTACTTTTTTTTTTCTTTTACAAGAAACAATAAAACTGCTAGTTACAAAGAAATGGAATACGTATTTCCTGATGTGCATCTTGCCGGGAAGGATCACAAAGTGGAGAGCAGAGTAGCACAACATTCCAGCAGGAATTCTCCACAGACTCCCTCACAGGCTGGCTGAAGCATTTCTTGCTGCCAAAGTGATGTCAAGCATGGGTAGGAAACCCAAAAGACTCTCATCTGTCCAACTCTGAGCACTTGTACTGAAACAGCTCTGAAATATTCACTCTAAGACACTTTCCCCAATGAAAAGCAGAGATGAACATTTCAGTTTCCCGGAAAGAAAGAGGGAACAAATCCCACCCTTTGAGGCTGTAATGGAAAGAGAATTGCAGTGTGCAGCTTTCCCTTCTCCTACATCAGTGACTAACAGGGGACCCAAGACACCTCTCCCCTACTGAGGTGGGAGGGAAACATCCCAGGACAAGTCTGATGCTCATTAATTGGAAGAGGAGAAGGTTTCAGCCAAACCAAAATGAAACTAAGTAAAGTTTTCCAACAGCCAAAATCAAGTTCATGTGTTCCATTAGTAAAGAAGAAAACTGGTGTTGGAGAATAACAGACTGGGTTTTCCAAAGCTTTCTCCACAGGGAAGGGACTTGGGTCACAGAGAAGGCTGAAGAAAAAGCTGGATTTCTGGCAAAAAAGCAGCTGAGGAGGAGGAAAAAGCACTAAAACCTTGAGGTGGACTGGCCTGCTGGGTCTGTCAGGCTGTGTTAATGCTAAATTTCTGTGATTCTGAATTACTCGGTGTATCAGACAGCCCTGATTACACAGACTTTGTGAGCACAGGGAGACCTTTGTAAAGGTGGTGCGTGGAGTCCATGTGCAGTTGGGTTCCCAGGAAAAGCCAGTCAAGAGGCTTTTTCAGCTCTTAAGAAGACACGCAAGTTATTCTAAAAATGACATTGCAGGGTTTAAAATTATAAGCTCAGAAATATTTAGCTTCATAAATTGAATTCAGCCACACCTCTAACAAAAAGAATACACAAGCTGAGAACAGTCAGCTCATGTTCAAACACTTTGAATTTGTTCTGTGCTAACTATACCTGTGTCCAGTAATAATGTTTCCACAATAAATGAAAATGAGGATTTGCTCAAAACCACCAGAAATGGGCAAAACATGTGCCACATGTGACCAGGTGTAACACTTCCATGGCTGCCTGCAAGAGGAAAACCCATCCCACATGTGCAACTCTGCCACTGGGGAGGGATGTGACCACTTCTACTGAGCAGCAATAACACCTGATGGCTCCTCACAGCCCTTTGGATCCTGGAGCCATCACTTTGACAGACCTTCAGAGTCTCCAGTCCAGGGTTAAAACCAGCCCCTTGCATCTCCGAGGGCACAAATGCAGGCTCAGCCTCACTGTTAGCATTGCATTTCATCTGTCACACTCAGACATTCTCAAATATCATTTTAAAGACTCTTAATTTGCACTTTATCTGTTTACTTAGTAGTAAGGTGGGCACATGAAATCACCAGCACCTTGTATTTTGCTGAGCAAAATCCAGAGCTCAGTTTTAGGATTACTAAGCAGGGTGATGGCTATCACTGTGCCTGACACCATGGACTGAGCAGGAACCTGGAACCACAAATCACTGCAGCCTGAGCTAAGTCCAAGTGCTGCACTTGGGATTTTTATCAGCCATTGCCTCCTGCACTGGCCTCCCCAAGAATGAGATGTGTCCCCTCCTCAGTGAGTTCAGCCTTGGGTTTTCAAGCTGTCTGAGATACCACTTTTCTCCTTGGCAGCATTTGTGAGATCTCAGAGCATCTTATGACAGACTGTTATGTTCAGCACCTCCACACAAGCAAAATGAGTCACTCAGATAAAGTGGCTTATCTGAGAGCAAGCACAGCCATTGAACTCAGGTATCCTGGAAAGGATATGGGCAGCTCAGGGATGTCTGATTGACAGTTGTCTCCTAAAATACTGCAGCTGATCCAGGTCTTCAGGTTTAGAATGAAGTACCTTAAACTGATTCATTAAAAATATGAAGCCATTCACTGACCTAAGTAAAATAAACCCATGGTTTCAATAAGGCACATGAGAAAAATACAAATATATTTCAAGAGCATGATCCATTTCCTTGCTTGCTCTCAGTGAAAAGTCAAAGCATTCAATGCAGAACCCAAGGTGAGTGTCATTATTCCCACAGCAGTTTCTGCTGCTCATGTCAGTGCTCCAGATCAGCTGTGGAGCACAAGTCAAAGGCAGCTGGGGATGCACATTGCCCTGTGTGTGCTGCACCCAGCCCTGGGTCATGGACAGAGCTTCAGCTCTGTGCATTTGGCTTGTTGTTAGCTCTGACAACTGCCAATTTTTATACTTGTTTTTCTTTTTCCATGTTATGCACACCCTCTTAGGAGTTGCATGTATTCCAGCTACAAACATTGGATGCAAAGGAACTTGTTCATAAGAAACAAGAGCAAAGCTCAGCGTGCACAAATTCAATTTTAACAAGTTCCAGGGGTATCTGTACTTTGGACTTCAGGTCTACTTTAAAATTTCATCAAGTAAAAGTTTTAATGAAAAAAGAAAGGGAGGTGGGACTGATAACAGTTACATTAATTTCTTTTCTTTCTGCCCTTGGCCACCATGGCAGGATTTTCCCCCTTTGAGGCTGTTTTATATTGCCAGGCTGTCCCAGCAAGAACTCCAGCAAACCAAGGTCCAATTTCCCCCTGTAATGCACCCTGGTTCTATTTTATGAAGCCAGTAATTTTTCTGAACTGGCACATTTTCATGGTCAAAGACTGGAAGAAGAGCATCAGGTGCAAATACACCCTGGTGAGCAGAGAGGACAAGACTGAACAAGACATTTTGGATTATGTGTTTTTGGATATCTCTGTTGCCCAACCCACGTTACCACTCGGAGTCCTCAGTGTGATCATGGACCCTGCTAACACAGCTAAGCCAAAGCCCCCCCAGGTCAACAGGTGTGTCAGTACCATAGAAGTGTTTCAAGCTTTGTTTAGTTACAGCTTTTCCATTTATGTATTTTCTGCTGGGACAAAACTGTTTAAGTAAAAAAAAAATAAAAATAAAAATAGGTGCATCTCTAGTTCTGCCAAACATGTGGCAGGAACTTGAGCACTGTAGGAGCAGCAGGTGACTCAGTTGTGAGCGTTTCCCTGTTTCACTTGTTCGTGGTGCACTTAATGAATACTGTGAGGTTGGTACCTGTTGGAAGGCAAAGGCTCTGCAGTTCCAGCCCCAGAACACAGCCCTTCACATGGAGCTGCAGGACACAAGGCGGCACACCAAGCTTCCCTGGCAAAGCAGGCATTTGAAATAAAGCCCCAGCACTCCAAACAGACAGTCTCCCTGCTCGTTCTGAGTTATGTCTGCCTTCTCTCCAGGAGAAGG
>JAWWEV010000115.1:162131-179828 GCA_035583235.1 Hafferia zeledoni
AAATAAAGCCCCAGCACTCCAAACAGACAGTCTCCCTGCTCGTTCTGAGTTATGTCTGCCTTCTCTCCAGGAGAAGGGCCCACAGTGGAGGGAACAAAGACTTGCCAGATGAAAACATCACACTGTGAGATCCCTGCACACTGCAGAAACCCTGGGATTGCCTGCTGAGGTATTTCCCTCAAAGAAGGGATGCCTCATGTTAAAAAGGGGGAAGGGGGAAAAGTGAAAACTATTTACATCCATATTCCCCTCTTTTAAAGTTTCAGCCTGATCAAAATCTGCTTTCTGTGGCCATTCACCATTATACCTCCTTATTAGAGAACTGATTCAGGTACTTGAATCACCTTGATTTCCTTTGGGTTTCATTAGTTTTACAGCCATCCTTTTATTTGTGCTTTTGTGCCTCACAAATAATGAGTCATCCCAAACTTCTTGCTCAGATCAATACTCATTTTTCTTTTCAGAGTAGCTATTATTAATTTTTCTATTTCATTTTACAGCACTGGATCGTTATTTAGAAAGCATTGACAAAACAGAAGACTTTAGCCTATTAAAATCCTGTAATAAAAATCAGAAGACACAGATTGCGAATAATTCATTCATTAGAAAAAATCCTCTGAACTACTTGGTGAATACTCATGCATTAAATTCATGTTTATATTCATTCTATTGATGAATGACCTAAAAGTGGGAAAAGTTTCATCAAAAGTGTTAGCTAACAGCACCAATTATATAACTTTACCTTGTCCTAAACAGCAAAAGAAGATGAAAGAGATAGAACTAACACACAATATATTACCAGAGAGTAAGAATCTGCCTGGAGATTCTCCAGTCACTTCTTGACCACAAAGTTTGATGCATTTCTGAACCGACATTTTAGCTCAAGCTGAAGTTACAGCCCCACCCCAAACCATCAGAAACTTGATCTCTGCATTGTGCTCAGAACTGAGATCAGAGTGGTCCCAAATCTCCCCTGTGCCATTCAAACCTAAGAATCCTTTGGATACCTTCACCTTTGAGCAACAGATCCGGCCTCTTGCTCTGAACTGGTGGCTTTCATCAATGCCACGTTCTCTGCAGACACACTCCTGCCAAACAAAACCAAAACAATACCTGTGGTACTCGGCTCTTTCAGCCCTTCAGCGAGTTTGTATTGTCACACATTCTCACATTCAAGCATCACTTCCAGCATTTAAACTCAATTTACAGATGGTTCTGGTGGGGACAAGTGGTGAGGAGAGGTGGGGGTTTCCCAACCCGCTGTGCTGCCAGTGAGGCTGAGAGCACCAAGCATTAGTTAGTAGAAGTTAGGTCTGGTTTTGGGAAGCAGAGCTTCTTTAAACCTAGAGCTGACACATCCACAGGTACACAAACTGGCAGTGCAAATCCAGAAAGCAAGTCCCTGGGGGAATTAAGGATATACAGGTATGAATTCCTATTTTTTGTTTCTATTATGGCAGCACTAAGAAATACACCCAAGATCAGGCTCTACTGCAAAAGACACCAGGTTGGCACATGCTATGGAAGAGTCCAATAAATAAAAACTTACAGCATCAATAGAGAAGATTGATCAAAACAAAGAATTGGAAGTGGTTTGCAGTTCACAGAGCAGGTAAAGCAGAAAGATTAAATGTCAGACAAGCGGAGTGTGCTGTGTCCTCAAAAGACAACTGATGTTACCTGATTGTCAATGAAATCACCTCCAGAAAGCACCAACCTCCAAGTATTATCTACTAACAGGAGGCTCAGTGGAGCTCTCTCTACTAACAGGATACTATTAGATCAGGCAAAATCTTGGAGAGAAATTACCACCTAAAAACTACCTACTACAAACTCAAACTCAAACCAGAATAGGTGTCCTCAGCACAGATCGACTGCCTTGAGATTTGTGACAGAACTCAAAACTGTCTAACCTTTGAAAACAGGGATAATGTGACCTCTGTCCCAACCAGTGTTCAGCTGAAAGATGGTTACATTACACTGTAATTGTTCTTACAGAGCAATCATGGAATTCAAAAGTAGAAGCTCTTTGTATAGTCATTCTATTAAGTCCTTGCACTCTGGGAGAATTTAATCCAATCATTATTTGTAGCAGCAGCACAGCAATTTCTGAACAGCAGATCCAGAAGTGTGAGTACAGATTTGTTGTGAAATGTATTGATATTTTCGCACTAATCACTGTCCCTCATCCAACTTTGAAGCAATCTAAAATAGAGCTTCAGCTACATTTTCCCTAATTTGGTGCTTTCATGTAAAATAAGATACCACGCCATGGCTTCTGCTTCGTGTATTTTGGTTATCCTCAAACAGAGAAAAGGCAGCAGTGCTGAAACCTCACCAGAAACTCTGTTTCACTCGAATGCTCACCCAGCAGAGCTGCTGAGCTGACAATGCTGTGTTCAGACACACTGATACAGCCCCAGGAGGAAAAGTACCTCACCCAAAGCCTGGCAGCAAGAACATACCCTTGGACTTCAGGGAGCTTCGGATTAGGACTCAAATGATTAGTGGCCTGGGGCAAGAATAGCAAACTATCTAATACCACTTCTTCAGGCACTCAAATTATCATATTAAAATCCATTTTATCATTGGCAAAGTCAATCAGGTTATAAACTCAAGCAGATGTTTTAACGTGTCTCTGGCATTTGGCTTCAGGCAGAGTGAATTGAACATTTTCAGTTTCACAGAGTTGGATTTCTGTGAGGTTAAAGCAAATCATTTCTCCCACAGCAGTTTCAGTCACTGCCACCACACTGAGGTTTCCTTTGTCACACATGATAAAAGCCTGGCTTTCCTCATGACACTGGACCTGAGTGGGAAACCAAGGGAAAAGGGGGAGGAGAATCACTTGTAGCTCCCTGTCTCTGCAAGCTGAGCTTTGTAAGCTTTGCCCACCCATAGCACAAGGCACATGAGCGTGTTATCCTTGGAGCCCGAGCCCAGCCGGGGTGCTGTGTGGCATTGGCTGCCTCCACTCTGCCCGATAACGCTGCTGTGCTCAGGCACTCACACAGGCACTTTGATATACTATACACATGAGCTAATGCACATATGTATTTATGCACTGCATGCTCTGGAACAAAAAGGACAGGAGGCAGTGTGGGAAAAACTGCCTGAAAGGGGGGGGGGGGGGAAGGGAAAAAAAAAAAAAGAAAAAGGAAATCTTATTCCCATAAATCCAGGGAGCATGTTGTTCAGAGAAGGCTCAGGCCAGAGCCCCTCGGCCTGTCACTGGGGGCCAGAATTAGCCTCTGATTCATGCTCTGCACTCTGCAGTGCCAGCCAGGGCCCAGGGCCTGCCCTGGGAACGCCACGGCCAGTCCCCTCCTTATCAGCCCCACAGCAGCTGCCAGGCTTTAAGGTCGCCCGATAGAGAATTTAATTCTCCAGATTGTACATTAATTTCGAAATTCTTTCTTATCCATCTGCTGTGATTTGAGACTGCATTCAATGCAGCCTAGCACAGGGCAAGCCTTTCCCATCCACACCCCTCCTTCCTGTCTGCAAACTTCCTTCCTAGAGATTTACCCAGACATCTTCGAGCTAAATTAACACCCTGTGCTCCTCTGGCCAAGCACCAGCAGATGGGAAACCTGATTGTGACCTCACACTGGCTACCACACAGAGGGATTAAAAAAATTACCCTGGATGCATCAAAATTTACTGTATTTACTGCTATAAAGTAAGAAGACATTTATTTTCACACTGCAGCAGCTAACCATTACAATAGTTCTTTAAAATAATGATTTGTCAACCTATCAGTTCATTGTCAGAGCTCACTAATGGCTGTTAAATGGTTTCAAACCCCTCAATGTATTACGCAATTTCTGAACAAACATTACCTTGGTTTATAATCCTCTACTCTTTCGTATTCATATATTTTTTAAACTGCTCTTTATTATGGTCAAGAGCACTGCAGAATAACACAGGAAAACAAGGAACCAAAGATTGAAACTTCTGGCAAGACCAAGTGGAACTGAGTTACAGTGGAAAAATCCAGTATTAGAGTTCAATATGACCAGATCTCCTGGTTTGCTCAGGACAGTTCCAGGTTCCACAATAGTTTCCTGGAAGGATGCAGGCTGTGCCTGTAGTAAGTGAACTCTCTGTGTGAGAAAGAGCAGCAGAATCCTCTCCTTTCCTTGATAAATTCATGAGTTTGGTGTTCAGTTACTAATGCAAAAGGGGTTCCTCTCCAGCAGGGGAGGTAACAGTGTGGGCACTGCCATTCCTCTGCTTTCCAAACTGCCCAGGTATGGGCAGTCCAACAGATTAGGTCAAGCAGACAGATCAGATTAATTTATTCATAATCTTTAATCCTGAAACCAAAATAACAGCTTTGTTCCAAATCACTGAAATGAAACCCTAAACAAATGGACAATTACAGGGGCCCAGATTGGACCAGGGATGTATCTGGCATGATCTCACCATGACCAACACAAGCACCTCGGAGGAAGGTGCAAGATATTCCAGAGGAGACAAACACTGAAAAAATATTGAGAGGGAGTCACATTCCTCCCTATGGTGCCCCCAAAACAATTTGGCTTTTACCCTGACTTTACACACACCGTTTTCTTTTATCCCTGCTCTTTTAATTGTGAACACACTCGTTAGCCTTAGAAATGGAACCCTGCCAAATTCCAGGACTCTTAACTATGAGGGGAATGAGAACCACAAATTTATTATGCACTGCACCAAAATAATGTCTTTTTTCAGCTTGCTGCTTTTCAACACTTATTGCCTCCCTCCTACCTCCTCCACCCTCTGCAACCTGACTCTTACTTCACATATTACTGTTAATGGCTGTTCCCTCTTCTTCTGTCATTTCAACACAAATAATGAAGACAACCAACAGGTAATCAAGGGTAACAGAGAGAAAAAAGATCAAGGCCAACATGAAAAAATGAATTTTGTGCAATTTTGTCCCATACATATTGATAACAAATTCCAGACCGTGGTCATAAAGAGTGTCCTGGAAATGTAATGTAAGATTGGGAGAAAAAACCTCTGTGTGCCCACATTTCAGTCAAAAGATCTCAAATAATTGCTTGGATGGAAAGCACCATTCTGCAGAAATAATGAGGTGGAAGTGGCTGATGTTGATGTGTACAGACTTCCCCCCCTATGTATCATACCCACATCAGTCCCCAGAGCTTATGGTCATAATTCCAAAGAACAGCAAGAGGTGAGATTGTTGTCCAATCTTCTCCCTGGGAGAGGAAAGGGTTCTGATGACTCAGAAATTTGCTGTGGAAACATGATCTACCTGTTGATGTCCTGGCTGCCCTTCAGTTTCTCCCCACTATGTAGACTATTCTGGTTACCTCCCAGCCCCAGATGGACTCGCTTTTAGTGCAGAATTTTTTTTTTTTTTTTGCCTGGCTTTCATTTGGTTTCTACCACTAAAGCCTAAGGAATATATTAGCCTATTGATACCAAAGCCCACTCTCATTTTATTAGAGAGGACTGATAAATTTGAAGTGCAAACCCTGTTTTAAACATGTACTATTGTGCTTTGAAGAATGACTTACATCTATACCTTGCAGGGCTTTGCATTCCCCCCAGAAAACTGTGCATTACTTGCTTGCTGCTATTTCTGTAGCTACAACAGTTTGTGCCTCAAACCCAGTCTAACAATTTGGATGCCATTCACATCAGCAGAGCTCAATATGCTCAGGAAAGGTTCTGTCACAGACCAGAAACTGGGTTTGAAGCCAGATCACTTAGGCCACCACTCTTTGTTTTTAACTTCTTTTTCATTTGGCAAAACATGGAAAGATTTTTAAAAATTATTATTAATTTTTTGGGGTTTTGGTGTTTTTTTTTAATTTGATTCCATTTAATTATTTGAAGCTTAGAGGCAAGTAATTAACTAGAAGTTAATCAGCTCAAAGACTTCCTTTTGTAGCAAGGCAGACTAATAAGACTCCTATTTAGAAAAATGACTTTGTTTCTAACTTTGAGGTGGTTACCACAGACCTGATTCCCATTTGTATTTTACATCAGTGGCAAAAAAGGGACAGTAAAGTAAGCATATTTACAATGGCATTCACATTAAGGTGTCTGACTCCCCTCTCCCATGAGTGGAATAGGGGAGATGTTTCCTCCAGTGAGGCCACAGGCAGGCCCTGGGGCTGGGCAGGTCCCACAGCGCTGTGCCAGCTGCTGGGGGAACTCTGCAAAGGCTCTGAGAGCTTCGAAACAGCAACCACAGGAGAGGACGGGAAGAGCTTTCAATCTGGAGAACTGAAGCAAAGATGAAAGGGAATTTATTCCAAAACTTACTCTCCACACACACAACTTCTGGAAGCTTTATCATTTCACGTGTTCTCTGTTACTCCTAGTCTGTGCCACATCTACAATGCCCAGAGTTACTTCAAGTCATAGTTGGAAACTCTGAGTCAGGATCTGATCTTGGCAGACTTTGTAGGTTCATTTGGTTGTGGAATAACCAAGCTTCATTTTTATATGAATCTAGATAAAACAATGACCCATCACTCCAATTCCTCAGAAAAGCCTGCCTTGTCAGACTTGTTCTGTTTCCTTTTCCTCAAGGTCTGCAGTACCAGCACAACCTGCTGTTCCTCTCTGAGGCTCAACAGTGAGGGCTTCTCTCACACAGAATGGGTCAGGTTGGAGGGGACCCAAATCCCCTGCTCCAGCAGGGTTATCCCAGAGCACATTGCACAGAATTGTGACCAAGCAGTGCTTGAGTATCCCCACTGAGGGAGACTCCACACCCTCTCTGGGCAACCTGTCCCATTGCTTGATCACTGACACAGTGAAGAGATTCCTGCTTGTATTCAGGTGGAATTTCCTGTGCAGCAGTTCCTGCCTGTTACCTCTGGTCGTGGTGCTTGGCAGCTCTGGGAAGAGCCTGGCTCTGTCCTCTCTACCTTATCCCCTCAGACATTGATAAAACAGTGATGGGGTCCCCCTCAGTCATCCCTTTCCTTCAGATCATCACCTTGATTTTTCCAGCCATGCAGCTCCAGCAGCCTAGAGCAGGACTTCGGAAACACAAGAGTCACAGATTTCATTTTTGTGCCTCAGAAACATCCTGTGATTCATACTATAGATCTCTGAAATCCCTACCCGTTCCCAGGACTTGGTGTTGTAAGAATGCAGAGAGTTTTTCTTTCCACAAATAGACGTTACAGGCATATTTGCTTAAACCCTTGAGGTTGACAATCAGTGATCCTTCTTCCCAGCCCAGCAACTGCTTGGGAACTGCCAAAATACTGCAAGTCCACAAACCATCTCCCAAAGATCAGACATGCTGTGACAAGGAGTGGGGATTGAATCTCCCCCATCGAGCTTTGTGCTGCTGATCTTTCCCAATTAACAATTGCATCATGTGGGGGGAATTAGGGGCTAAATATCTTGGCACGATGCTGTTTGGGAAAACCCGAGTGCTTGACTCTTACAGAGCTGTAAAAGGTTTCCTGGCAATTGGAGGAAGAGCATAACTAAGTAACAGGGTTAGCCCAGCTGTAGAAGAGACTTAGATCACAATGAAGATGGGAGATATGAGATTCCCTTCCCAAGAAAAGACAATGAGTTCCATCTAAAAGGGTGGACCTCAAAGAATTCCTCTATTTTACAATTAGTCTGAGCAGCTTAGCTTTGGAAGAACTTCTTCCCAGAAGCAGCGTGACAGAGAGGGGATTTCTGTGATCTTGTGTCCTGCTGCAGCTTCTTGGGCCAATAAACAAACATGGCAATCAGCCATCGTGGGGGAAGCCAAGGAACACATGGCTTTTTTTTATATATATATTTTCATGTTGTCAAATGTCATGACACAAAAATTCATGAGAAAATGCCTTGCAATTCCCAAGAAGCCTAAGAGGGGGAAGCCTCTATTAATAAAAAGACATCTAGACAGCAAAACCTACCTTAGGACACAAGGGAGGTCTCTAAGGAGGGGGCATAGGGAACACCTTCCTAGGAAACCAAAAGGCATCACAACATTTAAGATGGGGAGGGGACAGAATAAGAGTTATTCCTCTGTCTCTCAATACAATGTGCAATTACAAAATTTGTATTTAAGTGACTTATATGCAGCCTGTGGAACTCCACCAGAAATGATGAGAGTGATGAACAACTTGATAGGATTCACAGCTGTCCACAAATGATGGACCAGGCCCTCCAGTGCAGAAGAGAGACAATTTCCTTAGCAAAAGCCAAGATGGAAAGTCCCTGCTGGGCTCCCTCATTCAGTGTGATCTCTCTTTTAGAAGTTTTGTTAATCAGGAATATCTTAAAGGCAAAGGCCAGACCCTGCTTTTATCCAAGATGGGTAAGAAAGGGAAAAAACCTGACCAGAGTCCAAACCCATAAGCTGGAATTAGATCAGTTTGTCAAAGAGAAGCAGGAAGTCACCCCACTTGGGCTCACAGAGGGGTTTTCTCAGGAATGCCAAATTGTCCTGCTATGTTGACACTGCAGAGAGGTAGAAGTTGGATGTATTTTACTTCAAAGCTTCCAGATAAAGTACTTGAAGAGTAACACTGAAGTCATGTTGGCAGAGACAGTGACTTGTACCACATAGAAATCTGAGCAGCAGTCAAGTGCTCCTCCATCCAAAAGACTTACTGCATCTTTTATGGATCAGGAGAGATTGGACAAAGTGAAACATTGCTCAAATTTCTTTAGAAATGTGCACATCTTCCAAGGGAGAGAAACTGGAGGGTTTGGAAGCCATTTCTCTTTTGTCATCCCTTCTGCAGAATTTCTAGCACCTGTAACACCATTAGCCTTTTGGATGAGAATATACTACTTGTTCTAAGATTCTGCTAATATTTTGAAAATCAGGTTTTCAACTGAAGTTTCACTTCACTAAAACAAATTGTAAATAGTGGATTTTTATTTCAAGGAGGACTTTGATGTGTATAAAACTAAAATCTGGAAATCTACAACACACTGGAGCTGCATTTGTGTCTGTTATTGTTTAGTATTGATTATCAAGACAGGAAACCACAGAAATCCCTCAAGGTGGCATAAAATTAAAGACTTAGAGCTCCGATACAGGTGACTGTTCCTGATAAGAGCCTCACCTCAGGTCAAAGCTGCTAGTGAATTTTGAGGGATTGGGGATTCATTTACATATCTGTGAGTCATAGAATCTGAATGTCTTTAGAAATCACACTTGATAATCACTGATCATATTGATAATATTGTCACTGGACAAGAGGGCATTTGCTGTTCTCTGTCCCAGTCCTGGACATTCAGAATCAAGTGGCATTTTTAGTAAACAACAACAACACTAGAGAGTCACTTTGTGGATGCACATTTTCTCTCCTCTGCTGATTCACCCTAAAGAGACCACAAGGAAAAGTTAACCTGAATTTAACCTTCAGCTGGAAGATACTCCTGAGTGGCTTATTGCCTGTCTGCTTCTGTCTTCCTCTTAACAGCTTTGTGCAGCAAGAGGGACCTGAACACCTCATCCTTTGCCAAAAATGGGTGAAACATCGAGCAGCAGCTGATAAAACACAGACAACATTCCCAGCCAAACTCTTTCCATGGTTTTCAATATAAGCCTCACAGATTCATGGGCAGAACGTGGCCCCTCTGTGTGTGAGGGCAGTGCAGGGGGACATCACAACATGCAAGGATGGTAAACGTGAACATTTGTCCAACCAGAGCTGTCTGTGCACATTGTTGAAAATGCCATCCTGGGATCTGATCAAAAGATGGCAAATCTCTGGGGCTTGACAACCCCCAGCAATCCAAAAGCCGCTCAGTCATTTATATTTTTTGGCATTATGCCTCTAAAATATGAGCCCACCAAAAACAATCTGACACAATATTGCCGACGCCAATCTCCTGAGGACTTTTGGCAAAAACACCCCACAGCTGGATCCTTGTTGCTTAAGGAGGGATTGCAACTATTGCCATTTTTAATCATGTGGCAGCTGCTTTAACTTCTCTTGGTTCAGAGTCATCCTTACCTTGACAAAGGGGAGGCTGATTGCTCCCAGTCACCCTTCATTCTTATTTCAAGTGGTTGTGATGTGGATTTATATCACTGTTTTGAAGGTTGGGGCTCTCTGATTTTAAAGCTTTCTTTCTCTGTCCTATTTTTTATGTCACCATATTATTACATAGTGTACATTATATCTAACAATGACTTAATAAATTTGATATTACTAAAATTCACTGAAGTTACCAGGTTTTATTCTTTTTATAAAACATGCTCAAGAGATCCCTTTCAGGGGAACTGTGTCAGTACATTTCAGGACTAGAGTGGATTTTTCTTTAAACAACTGTTTCCTAGTTTTCAGACTCCATATGGAAACCACTAGGTGAAATGCTATGGCCTGTAGATCTGGCACCACCACCAGAATGGTCCTTTCTGACCTCAGAATCCATCCAAATGCTTTGACTTACAGTGCAGCAGATGAAAAGAAGCTTTTTTCCCCCAGATCATTTTTATGGCATTACTCAGGCATTCGTGAGCAGAATGTAAAGCAGGTCCCGCACGTCATGGGTTCTGAAACCACTCTCTTTACATGGAAGAAACAGATGGAGAATTACATTGCCAAGAGCTTACCCCCTTTGTAGGGAACTAATGGGAACAACAGTATAAAAAGTCTCCAGTTTTAATTGAAGAATTGGAGATGTTTATGATGTATTTTCTAATTAAGTGATGGAAAGCTGACTTTTCTAACTTTTGATGCAGTAAGGAAATCTTCCCACAGGAACCATCCTGAAAAGTTTTCTAACCACAGAGGATGTGAAAACATATAGAAAATATCCACCAGATAAGGGAGACACCTTTTGTTGACATTGTACCAAACACTACTGCAGATATTTGGTTAATTCACAACATATTTAAGTTCTGTATTACAGAAACCTGTCCTGTGTCATTATGTCCCAAGGCCCCTCTGCATATGTGCTGTTTCTCCTGCCTCCATCTGCCTCTCCTTCATTAGACATCACCTTGTGCACATGGACCATCTTTGTGCTCTGCTGTTGTGAAACACTGAGCCAAACCACGTCCCCCTTGGCAATGAGGAAGAGTCATGAAAGCCAACATTTTTGTTAACAGTTAATGTTCTATCATCGTGGCTCTGGCTTTGCCCCTCAGTTTTGACGACACTGTTGTGTCAGCAATTGGCAAACATTCTTGCACCAGCCCAACCGGCCTGAGAGTGTTCCCACCTCTGATGCTGCACTGAGAGCCATCCCATCTATGACCTCTAAAAGATCCAGAAAGGATCTAGACCCTGAGGTGGATCTCCCTTTACCTTTCATGTTGGAAAGCCCTCACGACTGGGATTTCTTTGGACTCCACCTTTTACTCTGCATAACCCACGCCAAGGCTCACACTCTGTCAATGCTGTTTTCCCCCTTAAGCTTCCAAAAAGGAAGATGTGCCAAGGATAAGTCTAACAGAACATCAGGGTTCACTTAAGTGCTGTTGCAAAATTCAGCTGAACTCTCCTAAGCGAAGTATTGAAAACATTTTGCCATGAGACCTTTCTTCCACAGCAGCAAAATCTTAGGGCTAAATCTGTGCCTCCCAGGGTATTTTGCCATCACCCAGAGGGCAGCCAGGCTGTATCAGCAGGTCTGATGCAAGGCTCAGGCACAGAACACAAACAGCTTCCAAGTTATCTCCAAGCTATCCAGGCTTCCCCATCCTGATGCCTCTACACAAACACCATGCAAGCAGTTAAGGAAGTTGATGGAAATAAAATCTGGAAGAGGGTTAAACAACTGACAAAATGGACTCTGGAACAATATGGTATGGAAAACAGCAATACAGGATTACAGACAGCAAGGTAAGGCCTAGTTTTTTTCTTTACACCAGCTATAATCACTATTAAGTTCTTCCTACTAGCCTGTAAAATCTGCCCAAAATGTCTTCTCCAGTATCAAGAGGGAACATGAACTAGCCTGGATAAAAGGTCAGATCTATGGAAACAGAAATCATTAAGCACTGAGACTTGAAGAAAAGGATGCATCATTTAGAATACTCTAAGTAGAACAATCCAAATATTTCACTATTAGTGCCAAAAGAATCTGAACCAAAATCACACCCATATAAGTATTCAAGTTCAAGCATTTAGATCTCTGTCCAAAAAACAAGAATCAAATATTCTCTATTATTTTTCTGTCTGGCTTTAGAAAGACTTTCTGGAAATGTCAAAGCAATTTATTTTACATTGGAGATAAGAAAAAACAATCAGAAAACATGCAGCACAAAATGTTTCAGGACCCTATTTGGACTCCTTAACTATAATGGGCACATTATCAAAGGCTTGACCCAAACCCACCACAAGGTACAAAGTGGCTGGGGCTGCCAAACAACCAGACAAGTCAGCTCATGTGTTATTCTTGCACCAAAAGCAGTTGATGTGTCATGCAAACACCACATGGCAGGAGCACAACCAGCAGCACTTCCACAAAGCTGTGACATGCACTGTTCCTACACCACAGTCACAGTTTACGAACATGCACCATCTTTGGTGGCAGTGTCAGTCTAAGTGTCCCCCATTCCTAAAGCTGCTGTGGATATGGACACACAAACATGAGCTGAGCCCTTGCTGATGGAGTGACCCACTTGGTACCACCCAGATTTGAAGAGACTTCCCTGAGATATATTAACCCTGAAGGCAGCTCCAGTGGGAGGGACATGGAGATCCTTCCAGAGCTTTAAGCTGGTCTTGTTACATGTACCAGAATGCCAAACACGAGGAAGAAAACAGGTTTGGACTTAACAGACTGATCCATTCACTGTCGCAGGATGGGATTAAAAATGCATAAGCCAAGAGGTTCCTCAGTTCCATAAGTCTACCCTGTTGTTTATTCTTAACCTGAAGTTTGAACCTTCCTCTTAAGGAAGGAAGAGTGTTGAGCTGTCACAAAGATGACTGTGGCCACAGATGGCAGATGATTACAGCAATGATAATGAAAATATTTGCCACTAGCATGGAACATTCTGACAGTCTCAGCACTCAGAAAGCCACATCCTGCTATTTGCATCCTTGGGCTCTTTGGCTGAGATGCAGGATCTGGTGGGTGGGGCAGGAGCAGCCAGATGCCACATTCACCAGTAAGGGGAACTCTACAGTGAGAAATGGGGCCCAGAGCACTACACAGCAAGAGAAGACAGAATAATATAAAGTCTGAGAAGGGCTAAAAATACTTTCTAGAAAGTATAGAGACAGAATCCTTCCTCTTCAAAGAGGTTAAACAGACCATAAATATAAGAGGTGAAATTCCAAGCAGAACATTTTAGCATTTTTCAGGTGCCACTTCCATCTATTGTTCACCTGTAAAAGAGTTCAAGGAAAGACCCCCTGAAGGAAGAGATGCAAAAAGCATTTGAAAACATTTGGTTAATCAAGAAAATTAAAAAAGCCAGGCTTAAGAGTCCAGATTTCCTGATATGGGCTGCTAAGTATTTCAAGAGTGTCTTGGACCTCATTACCCTTGCAAAGAAAAAAGGTTACTCCTCACAGCTTCCTAGTAGGGAATATAATAAAGGAAATAAGGGGTGAATTTAGCAAGCTGGAGTCTCTGTATCCTTCACTGTAGACATCAAACAACTCGACCACGTTGCGTCAAGCAAGAGAAACAGGAAGGGAGAGATCACACAGCTCGAGTTCCTTGGCTCCAGCAAGGCCAAGGCGCTGCTGCTGAGGAGGATGGAAATCCTCTATTCTTCCTCTGGGGCAGGAAGTACCTGTAAACATCTCAGAAATACTCTGCTTTAGCATTCTGTAAACAAGAACACATCATACCCATTGCTCCAGACCATGTAGGGAAAAGAATTGGACAACCTTGGATTCAACCTAGAAGAGGAGAAGGCAGGGGAACTGAGTCATAGCTTAAAAAAACAAGATCATAAAGAACTTTTGGGACGGGACAGGAACTGAGGTTTTAAGTGGGGCAATTCCTAAGGAAGGAAGGACACCTACTACCTATTCCAATAATATTTTGCATTTATGTAACTGCAGTGGCTGCTGTCCAAGGAACTGAAAACACTGAAGGGCTTCCAGTTAACCAGATTTCAAACTCCAGTGAGACTATAAAACATTGTTCTTCATTTTTGCCACGTGTCAAAATGTGTAGCCAAGAACCAGTTTTACACTTCCAGGCAACCCTGATCAACTAAAGACCCCCGGTCAGTATAAAAGGTCGTTTTCACATAAAAATCAGCTGCTGTGCAGCCAAGTACATCAAGTTGATATTCCAAGCCATGACTTCCCAAATGGGCATTATGTGTATGGACTACACATTTGGACTTCCTGTACAAAACTTCTCATGTGGAGACACACAAAACATCCATGACTGCCCTGAAGACTGTACAGAAATTTATGTCCAAACGCATTTGTTTAGATCCATTTGTTGCCTCTTTACTAAAGGAAGATGCTGGGAAGCAGATGGTAACTCAAATCATAATTCTTTCAGTCCTGTTACTGTTCTAAAAAGTCATGTAAGAATTAAGTTATTTCAGAATTAAATCTGCATTTTATTTTAGATAGACTATTCCCCTCAAAGCACCCAGGACCTGAGCTGTCTGTGTTGGCCACCACATGCATGAGAGACTCCATGAATGGCACTGATTCCAACTATGCAGGCAACAGGAAAGTGGAATAATTGAGGGCAAACTTCCAAATGCCCAGTCCTCTGGCAGAGCTTTGTACCCTCAACACAGTCAGTGTAATCCCTGTTTCCAGAATGGCCTGAGGAAGTTCATCTAATCTTTGTCAACTTCCACTTGTAGAAGGTATGAATTACTCCTGGTCTGAGGAGGAGGATGGGATTTAATGACTTACTGAACATCACTCTTGTGACACAAGTGGCATTTCAGTCTTTGTACACTTTGTTTCAAGCAGACCCCCACAGAGTCACATCACTGCTCTTTAAACTCCATACAGCCCTCTGCCAAAAATACCTTTGTGTGTTTGCAAGAAAAAAACTGCTCCCACCATAATCTGTTTCTAATTTATAAAGGCTGGAATACAAACCGAGTGCATTTCCAATCCTACAGAGCAGCATGCCAAGGATAAAGCTCAAAGATCTGGAGAACCCAGAGTAAGAACAGCTGAGTTGTGAGGATTACAGGAAGGCAGGAAGATGAGTTTGGTGGCAGTGACATTTTGGGGGTGATCCAGCCAACTGCTGGACAAGGCTGATTGATGCATCCCCACAAGGACCCAGAGGCAGAGCAGCACAAAACAGAGATCACAGAGGTCTAGAGCATAAAGATTACAGCACCAGCATTGCTAAATTACAAATAAACCCAAGCCAGGACAATCTCCAGGTATCATTTGAATCAAGATTATTTTTTTAAATAAATATTTTAGTGTGAAACACAACTGACCATTAATACAAGTCTTCAAATAGCAACGTCCATATGTCTGGAAACTCATTTGTCCAAACAGATCCCATTGGTCAGTAACAGGTTTTAGGATAAGCTTCAGCAGAGTAATAGACTTGTAAAAAAACCACTGTTGTTCTGGAGGAAAAGAGAGAGGAAAGAATGGGTGTTGATGCCAGCAGACTAAGAGAGCCACTTCCTTCATTAAAGGGTGTTCTGTGGAAGGAGGAAATACAGGGCTATTATTACTCTAATAATTAAATATCTCCAACTACACTGAATTCAAGAGCAAATTCTGACAACTGAGCTAATTTCAACCCCTACTCACACACCATAACCCACATGACACCAAGTGTGTCGATGGGACAATGAACTGCAGTCCCCAGGAAAGAAAACCAAGCTCATATTTAACCAGAGACACGTGACATGTTAATGGATAAATGCAGATTAATTGAAACCATTGATACAATGAACTAGGAGCTTAGATGGCAATATCATAGAAATGGTTTAGAGCTACTTGTGCTGATTAGGCATTAAAGATCTTAAGCAACGTTGCATATATTGAATATTCTGCTCTTTGGGTAAATTGTTTGATGGACACTTCAGGAAAATTATCTGAGGTCAGCAGACAGAAAACTGGCATGGAGACCATGCCAATACAGATCTGCCACTGTTCAGAACATAAAGGAATAAAATCTCTGTTTGTAATCTGCTGCATGAGAACAAAGCAGAAAATATCTCCAAGTAAGAAAAGAGTTAAAAAACACCAAGTTTTTTCATGTTGTTTTATGTCTCTGATGTAGCAAATCTGCATCCAATGACCTATAAAATTTAGTGTGGGGGAGATTCCTTCCAAAAGAATTAGCTACACAAGCAGATGAAGCCTAATACAAGGAGGAAAGGAAAACAAACAACTTTCAAAGTTGGGTATTTTGTTACATATTTAGCTGACTATACATTAAAAGAATCATATGAAAGAAGAATAATGTTCTCCTTTATACTCATATGTTCCTCATAACTCAGCTATGTTAGACAAATCATCTACCATGTCTGTTATGTCAGACAAATCACCATGTGCCTGTGCCTGCCCAGTGTGTGCACACCAACAGGGTATCTCAGAGTTTCCTATCAAACCTCTGCTTGCCTTTCCCCAGACCTACAGCAACCTAAAGAGCTCTGTCATCACTGTGGCTCATGTAGATCATCAGTGAAGCAGCAGATTGGGCCATGTGTGCTCTTAAAAAGGGCATCCTGCACAGCACCAAGACAGGTGTGTTTGCTGAACACTCACACACACAGCTTGAGAGGAAAGCTGCAGTCTAGCCCCAAAAATTAAACATGAGATCTATACCCATTCCATAAAAAGTACTGAGGAACAAGCCCATCTTGAGAATCCCACTGCAAGTCCATAAATTGCTTTGTGTTCTCTGAAGTGCAATCTGCCAGGACACACTAGATTTGTCATTAAAACACTGGATTTATTTAGGCCACCAGCTGGATTTATCATAATTGCCATTCTGAATGTATTTTAGGCAAAATTGTCAGAAAGCAGCACAGGATTTTCTTGGATACAGTTCTATGAGCAAACCTCACCTATCACAGCAAGTGTTAAAAGCCTGAGCTCATTGAAATGGTCTGAGGATTGAGGGAGATGTTCAAGCCCTACCTCTCCATCACTGAGGAAAAGGGATGAAAGATGAGAGAGAGCAGGACAGGGGTTTGTCCCCCTGCCAATGCATTTTGGCAGCTCCACAAAATTGGGGTGCCCAGACACCACAGAACTGCTCTTTAATTACTCCTATCTAGTCCAAGCTGCCTTTGCAGCATCTGGGGAGCAGCAGCATTTGCAGCTGTTACTAAGCCATTCACAAACTCTTCCTAAACTTTCATTTCCATTTCTCAGGGGTTTCAAACTGATATTTTTCTTCTTTCTTTCACTGTGCATTGCAGAAGTCTGATTGTCTCCCAGGGAAATAACTTATCTTTTGTTTAAAAGTGTGTGCTAGTGCTACATTTCTCTTGTTTCAAGTGATTTTCCTCCAAACTTTTAGGAGTTTGGGCACTTCCTACTTGGAAATGTATTTAGTTGCTTCAAAATGAAGAAACAGTCTTGGGTTTTGCCTTTCCATTAAAGTTGGTTTTTTTAATTTGCTATTTAACCTAATAGAGAAATCAGAATACTGTGTGAGCAGCTCAGCAATAACTCGGTGATGTTTTGAAGATGTCTAATACAACTGGAAACCTGCCTTGCAGACATCAAATTAGAGCTCCAAGCCAAGCTATGCTGCAAAAACTCATGCTCCAGTCTGGAAGTAGCAGAATATATTTATAAAGTAGCTTTATACATGAAATTGCACATT
>JAWWEV010000115.1:199687-265641 GCA_035583235.1 Hafferia zeledoni
CCTTTGCTTTCTTCCCAAAGGATATCCAATGTTCCTGCAAGTTTCTTAATTCCTGGTTATCCAAACTTGTTCAGTTCCCCTCATTATTTATGCAGTAAAACACCAACTATACATCCTATACCTGTAATTCCATTATGTGCCACGTGTTCCATCACGGCCTGGTTATCACTAAATGCAAATATACACATCCATACAGTGTCCCTGTTCCTCGAGGCACTCTTGGAGCATAAAACAACAACAAAGTTGTCATTTTAAACAAGTGGAATATCCTTGATTTAGTAAGGGAAGAATGGGGTGTTAGTCCTCAAATTGCTGATGCCTTTTAACCATGAAAAACACGCCACAAAACGGCACTTGCGGCGGAATAAGAAAGAAGAATTCCCTTCATAAAATTTAATGAGTGTAATGTTTCCATGTTTTATGGGGCACAGGGTGTGAAAAACAGCTCACTTTTAGTCCTGATGACATTTTCATGTAGGTGAAAGTGAAAATAGAGAGAGACTTGACATCTTGACATAAAAGGGGCACAGTATTGTGTTGCAAGGGTACTATGGACAAGTTTGGAGCGAGAGCAAAATATCTGATTCCAGTTCTAGACACAGGACTATACAAAGAGAAACTCAGGCATGTTTTTGCTTTGCAGCTCATAGAAAATGCAGTGATTGGAGCATGATGAGGATATAAGATTTTTAGGGTGGAAAAAAATGGAAGTCATCGCAAAAATATTAAGATCAAAACACCTTTCTGCATTGTTCTAGAAAACACCAGCCTAGAGTCAATGAGTCCAATGTGTTCTACTACCAGTCTAACAACAGAATATTTTACTTGGAAACCCTAATATTTAGTAAGAGAATCAAGGGTATAGAATTGATCAGGAAAATGACAGGATAACACAGTAACACTGTTGTAGCACCTGGAATTCTACAGGAGACTTGAAATGTAAATTAAATATGTAAAACAGTAGCAAAATTTACTTTTTACAAGCTGACACAGAATTTAAAGATATCAAAGTTAAATTCTTCTCAACTTAGTTTTATAATTGACTATATTACAAAAGGAAACAAGAATGTCAAACTATTTGCCTTGATAGTTCCTTGGGAAAGTATTTCTCTAAACCACCACATTGTCAGTGAAATTGTGATTTCAGGAAAGTCCTTCCTTCCAGGACCTCTGGTATAAAGCTTTATGGTCAGCTGTGCATTTAGGTTAAAAAATTACCATGAATTTCACCCCTTATTTGTGCTTCTGTGTATCCAGTTACACTCCTGACTCAGGAAACATTTAAACATGTGCTCACATTTGACTTCTTGAAGAATCTCAAACCCCTCCAGCAAACCCTTCAGCAAAGGCTCAAAGGCAAACATGGCTTAGGGCTAATCAAAGCACTGCATTTTCACTGAACATTTTACAGGACCCAAAACTACATTAAAAAAAAACTCTAAACAAAAAACCCACAACACCCTGCAAGGGTCAAAAGGACTAAAATACAAAAGACTCCAATTTTTAAATATTAGTTTAGAGTTGAAGAGGACTGAGACTTTGCCCACTGCCACAGGTCAGGTGAGACCATGCCCTGCTCAGCCACTCTGTGCTCTCTCTCCCAGCTTAATGTGCCCAAATACACCAGGAAAAGGCAGAAGGACACAACTCCCAGCAGCAGAGAATCAAGTTGAGCTGCTTCTATTTGCTTCCCTGGCCCAAGGAATGTTTCCACCATAGAGGACCACTGTATTTTTCCCACTTAGGAGACAATACATGGGTCTCTCCCCAACCTTCAGAGGACACAGCTCCATCTCAGCAGCTGCTCCCCCACTGGGCAGCACTGTTGGGCCTTTTTGATGGTGTTTGTTTGGGGGTTTTAACCCATTTTGCTTTACCAGGGGGACTTATTTCTACAACCACTGTAAAAGCCTTATTATTCTCCAGAGAAAAATTAATTAATGAATAAAATGAAACACATTAATCACAGAATGAGAAGACAGTTTCTAAGATATTCAAACTCTCCTCTCAAGCTTATTTTCTGGCACATGTGGAGTGTTCAGTCTTACACCCAGATGGCTTTAAGGACTGACCACACGTTGGGAGCTCAGGGACCACACCAACACTCAGCAGGGGCAGCAAAACCAGGCACACAGAAAGAACATAGAGGAAGCCCAAACCTGGCTGGTCCAAGACCCCTGAGAGCAGACAGGAATGTTTCCATGGATTTTCAGACCTGCCCTGGGCAGTGTTGCTCGAGCAGATACTTAGGACAGTCATATTGACCCTGTTGAGGAAGAATCACAGCACAGGAAAAGAACCGGGGTGTTTTGCAGTCACACAACATTTGCTGTCATGTCCCTGACTTGGATCATAAACCTTTAGTATTCCAGTACTTTTTTTCCACCAGATTGGAAGAATGTAGTGCAGGAGATGATGACATTCTCTGGATTTTGCCAGGTCTGTGTTTTCTCAAACATGGTTAAAAATCTACATGTCATTAGGAGCAGCAGAGCAAATGCAAGAGATGTTTTTGACTTTACAGAGTACTTGGAAATAAGGAGGGGTTTATTATTATTTCTTTCTTAACTTTAAATAAGTTAACTATTTCCTACATCATCATTTTAGAAAGGCTCTTCCAGTGTATTTGGGATTTTACACTGCCACTGTTGTGGCTCTTCCTAAAATGCATGAAGTGACATTTCCTGACAAGAATATCTCAGATTCCATCTTCTGTCTGGTTTTTTATTCATGGGGACAGTTGTGTGTCTGATGCACTACCCCATCACACCACTCTCCATCCCAGTTGTATTTCAACTTGGAGGGCCTACACTATGACTTAAATAAAGAACATGTATTACTTATGGGAAGAGTTATGTGCCTGATGAACTACTCCAAACTATCGCCCCAGTTATTTAGATTTTGAGTGCATGCACTGTGATGTACATGGATTAAAGAAATACTTTTTTTTAAAAAAAGAAAGTTCTGTATTTGCACCAGAAAGAAATTTGCCATGGTCTTTAGTTATTTAAGGACTTCATTCCATCCCTGAAGTACACAGCCAGGTCAAAGACAATAATGCTCAGATTAAGGGAGCTATTGCAGCATAGGTGTCATCTTTGCTTTGATGCATTCTCTCCATTTCAATCACTGACATTATTCTCTTACTCAAAGTCTGTACACAAATTGTATGGAAATTCAGTCCAGGAAAATTACAATAAAATTCACAGTACTGAAGGCTTAGCTTTGTCACTCACTGCTGTGACAGATGAACTTGAACCCTCATTCTTTTTGTGTTCCATTGGAAACATTCAGATTCAACATCCAAGACCAGAATTATTGGATGGACCAAAATAAAACTTAAAGGTGTTCAAAATACAAACCCCAAACCTCAGAAATGTATCTAAACCCTCGGGTCTGAGCTCTTCCCTCCATCCATCTTGCTCCTTGGCACTTCTCCTCCCCAGCTGGTCCAACAAAGGAATTTTCCCCAGCAAGAGGAAGAGCTGGCAAATATGTGAGGGCTGTGGAAGGAGCAGAGCTGCATAAAACTCTGCCTGGAAACATTGGTACCTTCAGGACAAAACCTTATAAATGCTGTAACATCTCAGTGTTGACATTGAGTGAAAACACTGAAATATTTTCAGGGATCAAAAAGGAATCTCAGAATACCAAAAGGAAGAACAGGGCTCTTCTGAGAAAGACATGACATGTAGGTGCAGAAGAGTGTCACAGGATACTGCAGAGGAATATTAGGATCCACCCTTTTATTAAAACAGTACAAAACTTACTACACTTTTGTGGTGTTCTAAGAAAAAAGTCCCTAACACTAGTAGCAAATTTAAATAGTTTAACTTCCAGTAGTAAAATCGTTGTGTTTTGGGTTTTTTTAACAAAGACAAACTTTGGATGAAACAAGAAAAATGAAAGTTCTCAACAAAATATCACCATTTTCACAAATAAGAGGAAAAATCCCACTCCAGCTCTTGTACTTTATAAACCCTGTCACAACAGGAAACAAACGTAAGGGGCGACAGATCTGGTGTGTAGGGAGCAGAGGCTTCAAACACACAGGAGCTGATGCTGCCACTGATCCCAAAGTACAGATACACCTTCTGGGACTCGAGCAATGGAAATGAGTTACCTCATCTCAGGGAAAGGGTTGGTGCAAACTGAGCCTCCAACTGTGCAATGTGAAAGGGAACAGGCACAAATCTGGGGGGCTTTGATTCTGCTCCTTTTTTGTGTCTCCAGTTTCTGACAGACACTCAGACTGTAATACTGTTAATCAGTATTAGAAGTAAAGAGAGCAGAGACATAAAGGAACAAATCCAGTTCCCACTGCCCCATCACTGATCTAAGCTAATTCCTACAACTGCAGCTCTTTCCCATGTGACTGCTGTAACAACTTTTGGATTTATTGTTTGTCCTAATTATATTTTATTATGTCTTTGTGGCTGGGTGTCATTTTACAGCTGTATTTTCAAGCACCTGCAATGTGATCTATACATCAATTAGTAGCAGTAATTGTGGTAATAACGTCATTATTTTGATGTGGCTGCTGATTAATCTGTAAATAAAGAGCTGAATCTCTCTGTTTGATGTTTGTCTCTGGTAACTATATGGTTTCATACTCCTTAATGATAAATTCTTTTAGAGTGGTTAAATTTTTCTACATGAGGGGTTGAATATTTGTGAGCACATTCTTGACTAAGAATTTCCTGGAACCACAATACACTGAATTTGTTTGAAAAATGTGTAACACGAGCATTATAGAAAGAAAAAAAAAGTCATTCTACTGAAAAGGAGACCTTTGAAGGTGTCCACAAAGAAGCAGCAAGAAGTTATTCAGGATACTGTTCACTATTTCTTCTGCACTGCCATAATTTTCCCCCATGTTTTTAACACATTCCAGATTTTCTCAAGTGCTAAAATACTTCTTCGAAGCACCCAGAACACTGGGAAGATCACAGGGTGATTGATGAGGAATACAAGTTGTTCTGCTTCTCTTGGAATATTCTACCTTAAAGCATTCTCTTTTATTCCTAATGAGCAATTAAATGGTCTTTTCACATGTATTTTACACACCTCATTAGGAGGCAGTAAATAACTCAGTACTTTGATGCAATGCTGTATTTGAATTCCAGTGTAGCTGAGAAGGGTATTGGAGCCTCAGAACTTCACTATAAAGCTCTGAAAGATCCCTCAAAGTGTTACCTGTGTCTTCCACAGGCTTTGTGAGAGCACACCAATGCAGCCAAGTGAGGGTTCACTGAGCCCAAATTCAGAGCTCATTCCCCACAGCAAAACCCTCTCAGACAAAGCAGCACACACAGCAAAGCTCTGCCAGGGAGACAAAGGTGGGCATTCACTCCTGAGGAACTGCTGACGTCACGAGTGTGTGTGACATCACTGAGCCCTTTCTGTCAATGTGGCTTTGTGTTCTATCTGCTCCCAGGCTGCTAATTAATGTCTAAACTCTGTACCTGAGGCTGCAATTAACCCTCACTCCTCTCAAATGCAGATGTCAGGAAACATCCAGAAGGAGAACACAAAATAAGTAGCAAAGTTTGTAAGAGTAAATCACTGCCTCAAGTTCTTGCTTACAGGTCACATCTGATACACAAACCTGCTGATTTCAGCATCTAAAAACCTCAATTTAAGGGCAACTTTGCAGGGGAGAAGCAAACAGGTTAGACTTTTTAGTCTTGATTTGTAAGTTCTTCTCTTACTTACATAATAAATATAAATTAGGGGGAAAAAATCCAAACTTCTAAGAAGAAATTTTGACAACAAACAGGTCAATTAAGTATTCAGATTTTAAAAGTTTTTCTATGCAAGTGTGGTTTGAAGCAACTTCTTGCAAAGAGAAGCTTTAAAAACATTTCCTCTTTTTCCAAGTAGAAAAAATTACAAAACAGATAAAAAGGGACCAACATGCTGCCGCCTCTGCAGAAATTAAAAAAAACACAAAAAACCAAACCCAAACAAACAAAAAACCAACAAACTAGAGAGGAAAAAAAAAGAAATCGTATTTCACTTGAAGACAGTTTTCACTTCATTTTGTCATCCAATTGTCAAAAACATTTTCTTTCAACCTTTCTCTAAAGAGCCTTCCTGTGACTCAGTTTGCTCCTCAGCAGGGCACTTGCACTGCAGTCAACGCAGTGAAACCAGAACAGAGTCACACCAAGGTCTCACATCCCTCTTCCTACCCTGCTATAGTCCTTTAAATTTCCATGAGTTCAAGTCCCACCAGCTATCAGATGATCTGCACCTTTCACACACACACACAGAGATGACTCCTGCAATCAAACTATTCAGATTCATCTTCCCTTCCATGACAGAGTCAATCATTGATACCTCAGAGCCACAAACACTGCTCAGAATCAGCATCCCTTCAGCAGCTCCTGCTCAGCTCCAACTCCAGCAGGCCAGAGGCAGGACCTGGCCGAGCCCCCGAGCACGGGTGGGCAGAGCATTCTGGTTTGGCTGCTCAGGGATTTAACAAGCCACACCAACACTGCTTTCCTGCTCGCTGTCTCCCCGTGGTCCTGGCTGCTGCCCAGGCTCCAGGAGGATGCCTCTGAGTGGGCTGCCAGTATCCTGTTGCACAACTTTAAATGCCTACTAACTGCATGCAGTTGCCTTATTTGTGAAAGGTGGTGCCAGAAGTATTATTGCATTTCAGATTCTTTTCCCTGGGTAATGGTGGAAAATTCTGTTTTAAATCCATCCAATGCAGCAGTTCGACAGAGGAATGTCCGGGTTTTTGTTTGGGGCTGTTTTTTCATTCCAACTTCACATTCCTCTGCTTTCACCTTCCCCTTTTTAAACCATGTATCAAAAAAAATCACATGATTAGTAATAACACACCTAAACCCCCAGGTTTTATAACATACTGATAATAATGATTGTCAGAATAACTAGAGACACAATTAGCACTTGTGTTATGAATGCTCAAAACAAACCCCGTCTAACAGGTATTTTGATTTATCGTAATAGCACCAAGAAGTGATAGAAATAATTTGCTGGTTGCAAAGCTTCTGGTCATTAATTTCCATATCAAAAATAAACCATAATAAGTAGAACCAGGAAAAAAATAATCTTGAGGAAATGGAAAGCAAAACAACAGAGAAATCATTTCTCCAAGGGAAAAAAAAGAATAAGCAAGACAGAATCAGCATTAATCCAATGCCAATGTATGTAGCATGTTAGTCTGGAAGGGGCTTTGCTCTGTTTGCCACAGTTCAGGAACAGCACATGCTCCTGATTCCTCACAAATTCCTCACTCTTTGGGATATTCACCTACTTTCTGGCTCCATGTGAAGCTGGTTAATCAAGTCATGTTTTCTCCAATATTGTTTGTGTTTTAAGTGCTCAGAATATGAAAGGCAGGAGACGCCATGTGAGCATTTTACATAGTAAGTTCACTCAGTATGCTATTAATAATACCAAGAATTCTTAATACAGGTCCAAAATAATTTAGGCTTTCTTCCATTGGAAGCCACAAGACAATAAGAGGAGGCTCCAAGAGAGGTGTGGATCACCCACAAGAGGTCTGAAGAGCAGCATATATTTTTACTGGAAGTCTGCTGAGTAGCCAAAACCTTTGGAACGCCATGACACCAATCTGGCAAAGTGATCTCTCTCTCTCTCTCTGCTTTATTGAAAACATCTTAGACAGCAAAATGAAAAAATGCACTTAATTTCCATGATTTTGAGCTTGTCTTTCTGCTGGCCTGAAGTCTGTCAGAAGAGTGAAGATCAGGAAATTCAACTGAGCTTGACAGACTTCATTTGACCAAAACTCAAGGGAGTGAGAAAGATTTATTTTCTTTCCCTCCCAAAATTTTCTTCTATCAAGAAGTCTGGGACAGGATTTTCCCCTCCAGTGATGTATTTATAGCCCCTAAATAGGGATCTAATCCAAAGTCAACTGAAATCAATGGGGAGACTTATTGACTTCAGTGATTATTGGATCTGACCCTAAAAGTAGAGCTTCCAAAACTACAGAAAGTATTCTGGGACATCTTGTACTAGAAATGATCACCAAGAATGTAAAATAACAACCCAGTCATATTCAGGGTGACCAGAGCACATAAAACAGCCCTTGTGGCAAATACAGCTCACAGATGGTGGGACAAAGCTTGGTACCTGTGTGAAGGTCCAGGCAGTTGAAGTTCCCACTTTGGCAGAGTAGAAGAGGAATGGAAAAGGTGTGGGGCAACTGCAACACATTTTCATTAAAAAAAATTTAAAAATCACAAAAATTTAAAATTTAAAAAAACAGGTTATTCTTCCAGAGCTCCCACAACCAAGAGTACCAAATACAGATTCTTTTTGCCCAAATCTCATAATATAGAGTATTTAGAAACTAATAAACAATCAATTACCAGGAGTTTCCCTGTCTGCAGAGGGAGCTGAGAACAGCACATGCTGCAAAGTCTGGCTGTGCTCTCCAGGATGGATGGCACTCCAGACTGACAACAAACACATGTGGATATCAGTGAGTTTCAGGAGTCCAATGTCACACAAAGAAGCATCTCCATGTCACTGCCCATACTAAACACCGATGTTTCTTTCCTGGTAATCACTGTCTCTTAATTCATCAGTGAGACCTTTAGAAGATCTGCCAGAGACCTGTTAACCTGGCAGCACTCAGGGCTGAAGTGTGTCATCTATTTGGCACTTTAAACATCCACTACCCAAGAGTTTCAGGTGCTTTGGAAGAACTCGATACCCAAATGAAAACATGGAGAAATGCAAGGAGAGGAACTGAGCCAGGGATTAGCTCCCCTGGCTCAGCTATGGATCTGCTCTGCTGTATCCAACCAGCTGGAAGCTGAGTGGGATCAACCAGCCCATGACGGAGCTGATACAGAGACTGCCCCAGTGCATTTGTCCCCAGGGAGCCCTCCAGCCATGAGAGATGCCTGCTGGTGCTGTGAGGAGATCCACGCTGAAGCTCCCATCAGTTTGAGTGATGAGGATGTGAACAGAGGAGTTGGGGAAGGGGTAGAGGGAAAAAATGAATTTGCTGTGCTGGCAGACATTTAAGTCAGTTTGTGGTTATCTCACTCACCAAGAATCTCTGGTTTCTTGAAGCATTAAGACAAGGTTTTAACTAAGGTTCCTATCAGCCAGATAACAACTAAGGTGAGAGCCTCCAGCAGTTATGACAGACCAGACCATACTAGAATCATTTCAGAGGTGTAAAAACTGTAGACACTCAATGTTTTCACACCAGTCATACTTCCCAAAGACAGAATGTGGTTGCAAAAACACCTGTTCCAGGTACTCCTGTTAGACAATGCTTATTTTCATCAGTGGCCTTCAGACAACTGGAACTCCTCCCCTATGGAGACAGAAGTTGGGGCTATTCAGCCTGGAAAAGTGAAGGTTCTGGGGAGACACCCTAAAGCACCTTCCAGTACCTAAAGGAGCTACAAGAGAACTGGAGAGGAACTTCCTTCTGAGGGCATAGAGGGATAGGACAAGGGGGAATGGCTTCAGGTTGACAGGGGGTGAGAGTTTGGATATTAGGAAGAAACTCGTTACTGTGTGTGGTGAAGCACTGGAACAGGCTGCCCAGAGAAGCTGTGGCTGCCTCAACCAGGGAAATATTAAAGGCCAGGCTGGATGGAACTCTGAGAAACCTCATCTAGTTGAAGGCACCCCTGGCTCCTTGCAGGAGTGTGAACTGCACGACCATTAATGGTCTGTTACAGCCCAGACTACTCTATGGTTTTGTGTTTCCAGCTGCTCACAAACCAAACTGCCCTACCATGCTGGATTTCTACATCCACCCTCTGCATGTTGGAAATCAGGCAGCAAACAGACTGAGGCTAATCCAGGCATTCAAATACACTCCTTTACTCCTCATTTCCTAAGCACCAAACCCCAAACCTTGCAGGAGATAATGACTTGGAGAGGTATTTAGTCTTTCCCCCTTTTCTAGGCCTCAGTCACACCTTCCACTGGGTGCTCAGGACTCCCCAGCACTATGAGGGTCACTTGTACTCTGTTCAGGTGATTTTAGGAGACAGCAGCTTAAAGGGAAAGGAAAAGGCAATGAAGGGCTCAGCAGAGACACCCCAGCCAGCAGCACCCATGGCTGTCCACTGGTTCAGGCAGCACAGAGCAGAAAACATGGATGTGGTTTATCTTATGCACAAATCTGCAAACTTGCATAAAATTCTTAAGGCATTTTTCAACACACTGATTTCCAAAATGTTTGTCACAATGTCTAAGGCCACACAAGTGAACTCACAGCACATTAGAAGAGCTGTTTCAAGAAACATTCAGACTCAGAATATTAAATACTTACTTTAGATTTATCTTTAGCTTCTAGGAGACAAACTACAGGCAGGGGAGGGCCAGAAGGAGGAAAGAAACAGAGCCTTTTCAGAGGTGTTTGTTTTACAGCACTGCCCTTTTTAAAACACTGCACTTCCCTAATTTCCAAATGTCAGAGGATGGACAGCAGCAGGAGACAAGACTGAAAAAATTATGAATCCTCAGTACTTTGGCATCACCTGCTTGCTTTAAGCACACACTGTGCATTACATATCAAGCTCCAGAAAAAGTGGTGTCCAAAATTAAAGCCATACATGTAGAAAATAGCAAGGACATATTCCTTACAGCACAATTAAATGCAGAATACACATTTCATTGTGACCAAAAAGATGAAATTTAATAAGCACATAGGGCACCAAAACCAAATTCCTTTAGGCATCTATTCTTTCATAAGGTGTATTCTAAAGAAATTTTCCTAAATTTGAAGAGACTTCTTTTGCCTGCAGCAAATCCTGGCACCTCCTCAGGTTCCTGGAGAGCCCTCAACAGGAGGCTCTGCACGGGTCCTGCTCACCTGTAGCGGTAGGTCTGTTGTTTTGCAAAGTCAGGAGATTCTGAGAGCCCAACCAGGGCTACAAACCCTGGCAAAGACAGGATTGTGTCAGTAATTACCAGAATGGATTGCCAGAATGCAGCTGGAAGCAAAGGAGACTGGAAAGTCTACAGTCCTTGTGGTCAGATCACGAGGCATGAAAGCTTCTCGTATGGATTCTCACAGTGAGGTTTGTGCCAAAGGGAACCTTCAGATCTCCAAATATTTTTGGAGGGTGGGAAGGGCAATAATGGGAATGTCATCCAAGGTCATGCAGAAATATCAGTGAGGACCAAGGGTTGTTTGTTTTTTTTTTGACAACGTTTTAATATTTTGAAGTTATAAATTGTCTTTGCTATCAATTGAAATAGAGGCTGTGAAACAGGAACACTTAAAAAAAGGCAGGTGAGAATTACCAAAACCAATCTTGACAGAGCAACTACCAATAACATCCAGAAATAACTATTCAATGGGCAGGTAAAATGTTTTACCACTGTTATACCCATCCCAGCTGGGACAGAGAAGACATTCTTGCAGCAGCAGAGAACAACCAAGTCATTAATGTTGACAAGAAGTCAATTAATGTCTGAAAGCAAATCTCTGGGATTGTTGACACCAGCACTAGAAATGAGTGTATGGCAGACAAACTGCTGCCTAAAACTGTGTTTAACACACAAATTAGTCAAAATCTCATAGCAAGGAACTGAAGATCAGACAGTCATTCTGCATTTCAGCTGCAAGGACCTCAATGTTCCAATTCAGATTAATGTACTTGTAGCCCAGTTAAGTAGTCAAAACTGCAGGTATTTTCCAGCCACTGGGAAAACAAGTTAAGCAGAGCTTCCAGTAGAAGGTAAACATCTCCCTCAGCATCACTGATGGTAAAAATGTAGTAGCATTTATATAACACTTCTCTCTTATATTTTCTCCTGTCCCCAAAAGCCAAAGTACTCCATGAAAAAAAAGGGGTAAATATCCCTCCTGGCAGTTGGGTTCCTGTTTTCTGCACTGAGGAGCATGAATGTTCCCTTGCCCTCCTTCCAGACATCCCCCAGGCCCTGCCACAGAGGAGAGGCTAAAAAAATAAACCCAGTCTGGTTGGCTGATAAAGAACACAAATGCATTCAGGGCTAAATACAAAATGGCAATCAGGCCTGAAAAGTTTAAGTAGCCTGGGACACAAATATTGCCCAGTTCATGGGAAAGGAGGAAAACAAAAGGTAGCCAGATGCTTCAGAGAACCTGAAGAATAACTGTCCCAAGACACTGAGACAGATGGCACAAAAATCTTAAAGCAATAACCAGCAAAGAGGTCACTTCCAGCTTTCCAGACACATGCTCTGAATCAGCCTCCAGTCCCTCCAAAATTCAGAATTAACAGTGTCCAAAGCTAACTAAGAAGGATGAGGTACAATTTTTGCATTTCTAGAATATCTTCTGGAAAATTCATATTCCACTGAGAATTCTTCCATAGAATAATCAGTTCAAAACCATCACTTTTAGAGAAAAATGAAGTGGCTTTCAAGAAATCACAGACAATATTAGAAATGTAAACATATAAGACATTCCTTGAAGGACCATAAAACCATCAAATAAATCCCAAACAAAATTAATTAAGAGCTGATACTGCTGAAAGGTGGAAAATTCCCTTGGGAAAGGAGACTGGGGATAAAGACCATTGTAACTACTCAGATGTTGAGTTTGAGCTGACCAGAGGTTTTCCTGGGACTGGAGTTGTACAAATCTAAATTCCCAGCCATCACAAAATAAGGTAAAATAAACTTTAAAAGAAAGTAAAAATATGGATGAACTTGGAATTATAGTTTATTTAGATTTCCCACACAAGTTTGATACAACTTCTCATACGAACCTCCTAAGGAAAATAATAAAGGAAGCTGCTATTCTTTGCACAAAAACACAGACACTCACAATAAAAGCAACAGAACAGTTATGAAGGAAAACTGCTGCTCAGAATGTAAAAAACCAACCAACCAAGGTAGCTGCAGGATAATTATGGATCACTATAAAATAGTGAGTAGAAATACTCTTTAGTCCACTAATTTTGAACTGTGTCTCATGGTGTAAGCCACAGATAAATTAATTAAAAATACAGTTAAGAGAGGCAAGAAAGTGTGAGCATAGAAGGTGAGCACAAAGAGACAGGTAAATTCTGTGAAAAGTGGACATGTCTGTATGGGCACATTCTCAGCCTACCTTGGTGGAGACCTTTCAACCCCAACTCAATACACACACAGGAAAGACACACTATTTTGAAGTTGAGTCACTTTTAGGAGTAGGGAAGAAAATTAAGCCAAGCATGGGTTTGAGTCATAGGAAAAATAAGGTCTCTGGGCTCAAACTGGTCTTTGCTGTTCTGATAAATAATTCAAGTCCTTCACAGCAATCCTGACACCTGCAGCCCTCTCTTTTGGGTCAGCACTGCCTGTCCTTGTCCATCACACCACGGAACACAGGAAGGGACAGGAGCAGGCACTGCCACAGGGCTTGGATGCACTTCAGTGTCAGACTCTGCTGCTCAGAGCCCAACACACCTACAGGTCTGTCCCCAGTCTCTGTCTCTGCCCTGACCACCCAAAGAGCACCAAAAGCTTTTAGGAAACAACCACCACCTGGTTAAACATGGTGACACTGCATCTAAAAAAAAAAAAATAACAGAGTCCAAGACAAAGAGGATTTTCTGGACAGAAAATATGAGTGTTAAAACATCTGAACACCTTTTTCAAGTTCTTACCATCATGAAATTATACATCCTAAACCTGGGCACTCAGGAGACCCCTGAGAAAGGCTCACTCTGTGCAGCCATCAGTGCACAGATGTCAGTCAGGGCACTGAGTTCTACCACCCACTGCAGCCTGACCCCCACATAAAAGACTTTCTGCTCTACATTTTGACTTCAAAATTTGACCAGGCAAGTTGTGTTAAAATGAACCAGCCAGAAACTCTCATGGCTCCAGCGCACATTTAAACAGCTTTGGGAATATCCAAGGGATCATATTAATGGTACATTGCTGTGTATCAGCACAGCTTTGCTGCCCTTGGCCAGTTAAACCAACAAGTCAGATGCCCAGGGACAGGAGCCCCACCCATGGCAGATGTACCTGCTTTGGAGGGGATGCTCTCACAGGGCACAGCAGCACTCGGCTCTTTCCCTCCACAGGTTTAATGGAACTTGGGCATGTTCAAAAAAACCTCCTCAAATATTTCTTCCCTCTCAATTCTTCCAGCTGATTCTACTCCCTCCCCTTGACAATTTGGTCATTTGATCATGTCTGTACCCAGACCTAAAGGTTCAGAGAATGCTTTTTGGTTTGAGGAGGGTTGAAGAGAAGAACTTGTTATTTGAAGTGTTTCTATTCTTTGCCTGCTGTAGGTTCCTAGTGCCCAGCTATTTTTAACTCCTTCTGAATATTTGGCTTTATCTGAATTATTGACTGTATTTTCAGACTGCTTGCTCAGGTTCAAAGAAAGACTGTTTATTACTCTGTGCTTTCCTCTCAGGGACAAAGGGGTTGGTGTGCTCATTACACACTTCATTGGAGAAAGATTTGATGCACTTACTCTGCACATAAGACAACAAAGATTTTTCACAGTTGCAAAGTGGAAAGATTTGTTGGTTTACGTTCCAATACTTTGCTCAAAACAGCAGCTGGTGCATAATCTTATAACATGAATAAAAAAAGTTTGCTTCCTAGGAGCTCACTGACACAAGAAAGGGACACTTGTACAGTACAACTTCAGGTGAACTCAGTGGAGGAACATCACAAAGGTGAGGCACATGGACTGCAGGGAGCTGCTCTCCTGGGCCCTTTGAAGGACAACAGAGCAGAGTGAAAGCAGGATTCAGCTCTGGAAGGAAAGGTGGCCCCATGAAATGCCTCTTCCATACAGGGGTTGTAGAGTTGGGAGAGCCTCAAACAGATGCTCAGCAAGATTTTCCAGAGAGAAATTTGAATAAGCTCCCTGTTAACACGATCAGTGTTTCATGAGCCCAGTGAAGGCTGAACTCTGTTACCTCACCCAACATTTTGTGTCATACCTTAAGATCCCCAACACAACAAAGATTTTACAAAGGAGAGAAATTTCTGCTACTCTCAAGGAGGGATATTCTGACAGGTTAAATGGTGGAGGAAGAACATTCAATAAATGGAAAATAAAATCTGTGAGCTACTTCTTACTCCTCAAATTCTGCTGGTGAAGCAATAGAGGAGGGGATGAATGACAAAGCAGGAAACATGTCACCACATCTGCTGCTCTAGTCCCTCCTACACAGGCCATGATGCTTTCAACCATCAGACTCCAGCCTGTACAAAGCTGCTTTAAATCTGTTCAGCATCTCTAGTGGTGGTGAGGGGAGACACTACTGACCCAGCTGCTACACTCCAAACTTTTCCCCAGATTGTAATTTTTCATTAATCCTTCCTGCCTCTGGCATATAAATTGATCTGCTGAAGAGCCTGGGAGGTGATGAAGAGTTATTAACGCAATCCCCCTTGACAGGATCATTAATGAAGAGGTTTGCTTTCCAGAAGTTCATCACCTTGGGGAAAAGCAGTCCCAGAGGAAGCTTTGTCTCACTGCACAGTAAGTTGGTGATGGGTGATGCTAAAAAGAAAACATTCAGCCCTGATTTTGACACCCTCTCTTCCATGTGTAGAGAGGGAGACCACTGGTTTTAAAGTCACCAATTGAAAGGAGGAAAGAAAAAAATGGCAAAAGAACAATCTCTTTCTTGGAGGAGGAAAGCCAACTCATCCTCACATTGACCCGTTCATAGGCAAAACGACAGTAACACCAGATTTTAGTTTGGGATATAAACAGGGTTGTTACAAAAGGTCTATAAAAAAAGTGGTCTTGCAAAACATGATGACTAAGAATCACATTGCTGAGGTGCTATTTCCTCCAGCTCACAGTGAAATAAATAATTGCTGTTTCCCTATAAAAACGATTCCTGCCAGCTTTGGAGCCCTTGCAGCTCAGCCAGACAGAGCTTTCAGAAGGGAATCTCCAGCTACTTTCCCTTCTTCCTCACCCAATCCCTCTGCACTAACAAAGTGATGCGTGAAAAAACAGTCAGATCCACAGGGAGAAAACTTTGCACCAAGACAGATTCAAAAATCAGCTCAGAGGAGCAAAGGAGTAATGGTGGCCTCACTTCCAGATAGTAACTTAACATAAGGACAGATTTAACATGGCTCTGAACTGGACACTTTTCCCAGTAACTCAGGGGCCTAAATAGATTTCCCACAAATACTGGGAAAGTTTTTAGTGTGCATGTTTAGAGTAAACCTTTGATCATGTCTACACCCATTTTGGCTTTTCTCTTTACTTCAAATCCTCACCATCACACTGACCACACACTCCTCTGGCTTGTTTGCTCTTGGTAAACAAAACACTTGCAGGAGATCTTTCTATAGGAAGTTTCTCCAGTTACAGCAGAAAACCCCTCCGCTGACTCAGTTCATTACATAAAGCCTGGGATATCCTGGGCATTCCCAGAATGGCAGGATTTGGTATGAGTTAAAAACCAGCAAGAAACTTTTGCTATGCTCCAGTTTGTCATGTCAGCAGACACAACACTGCTACACCTCACAGCTGAGCCCCCCTCTCTGTGTCCTGTAAACCCAGTCTGGGAGAGTAAAACCTCTACCTCCTTATTCCTTTGTTCAGACACACATTCCAAAGTTACATTAAACCCCTAAATAAGCAAGGAAGCACATTCCCCATAGCACTGGATCATTGCTAACTACCTTGTCTATATTTTTTTCCCCAGGACATGACCTAGAGGACAGAGGCAGCACATATACACTTGCCTTGGCCGTGCAAAGACCACAGTGGAGCAGAAACCATTTCTCAGTACTCCTGACAGTGCACATCCAGGGGAGGGAGTTATGGAGGTTTTTAAGTTTGAGGGAGGGAGTTGCATTGGGAAGCAGGGTAGGTATTTTCTTGCTTAAGATATATGTACAAGAAATCCCTCAAGAGCATTTACAGCCAAGTGATAGCAACAGCCTTTTCTTCCTGGGAGAGATTTCATTAAATCCCACTGCAATTAAAGGTTCATTTCTAAACAAAGACTGGAGGCTGGCTTAGGTTATGGAATGAAATGCTATAGAGGAATAGCTTGTTCCTCACCTCAGAAATGCTTCTACACATCCCAGCCTCCCTTTACTGCTGTTTGTTCCCACTCTTGCCTCGGATTCCTGTAGCTCTGGGGACACCGGACACACATTTAGCTCATGCAAAGCCCACAGAGGAAGCAAGACCCTTCCAGTGCAGCAGGATCACACACAATGGCAAGATGCTTGAGAACTGGGGAGGGAGGATGAAAGTGAATGCTCACACTTACAGAACAAATTCTGCTATGCTGGCTTGTTGCCAGAAAAAATAACCCATTACAATCAAAACCCAGTTAAGTCAAACAGTCCATGCTTAATTAAGCCCACTCAGTTTTCTGTTCAAAGCAGCTGATACTTTCAGCAGGTGAGACTGAAGCTTGCCAGCTCAGAGGATCAAACCCAAGCCCTTAAACGTGGGTGTCCACACTGTGTATTGCTGACACAGAAAAGGGGATGGAGAGCCCAGAACTGGAACATTCACAACACAAAGCTTCAGCTGGAAACATCAATAGCTCCATCTACACTTCCAAATACACTGGGCTGGGCCTGTCCTCCGGCCCTCAGGCCTGATGAATGCACAGTACAGTTCACATCCACTTTAGTTGGATACTTTCCCCAAACTGTGTCCTCACTCATATTACCCACTGGGACCAGTCCCTGGCCACTCTGTTACCAGAAGATGGCCAGCTGTCACTTGGGTGACTGGCACTTGCTGCATGTTCAAACTGTGCCTGGAGTTCTGCTCAATTATGAAACAATTAAATAATATGAGCAAAACCACAAGCCTGGACTCAGACACACATCCCCGCCTTCTCCAGTTTATTGGGATGGTTTGTGCCCCATCCATCCTGGGAACATTAACCAAAACAATTTATTTTGAGCTTAAATGGTGGGTCTTGTCAGAGGTCATTACAGCAAGATTCCCCCCAGTAACTCCAGTAACCTTCACACCCAACTCCCAGCAGCAGTTCTGCACTCTGGCTGATGCACTAACTCAGAGCTGACTCTGCATCCCAAATACAATCCCAGCTCACCAATATATCCTGATTTTCCTGGGGTAGAAGCTCAGAGAGCTTAACTCTGACCCTTGTTTGAAGCATATGGAGAAGGCTGACTGCAAACAATGGATATCAGCTCACTTTAGCCATCAAACCCACAAAAATGTCTGCAGTGCAGATCAGTCATAAGGAACAGACAGGGCAGATAAGGAGGGCAGGAAACCACACACCTAAACACACAGAAGCAGCTACACATGCACCAGTTTGTAAGTGTTGCTTGTCTGGAAAAGTAAGAGACATGCAAATAGACAGCAATGCTGTTGAAAAGGTCTCTCCTCCCCTTTTCAGACAGAGGTGTGCACGCCAAGCCTTGACTCGTTTGGGGATAGGGTGGTTCATTGTGGTTTGGAGATGCATCCAACATTTTTTATTACTCAAACTTTGGTTCTGAGTGTATTTTTATAAGGAGTCTGAGAATGAAATATGATTCATATTTACATCTGTTAACATGTTGGGAACAGAAAAAAAAAAAAGATGAGTAAATTGCTGCTGAAAGAAAAAAAAAAAAAGAGTTGGTTCAATTTCCCACAAGACTTTCTAGGTTTGGGCTGCAAATGTTTATGTTACCAGAAACACTGAGGTGAAGGCAAAAGACAGTGGCAAAGTCAGCAATGATTTGAGCTGTGCATCTGGTCTTTTGGTAACGTTGATTTGGAAAGCACACAAGAAGTGAGGCAAATTAGTTATGTCAATTCAGGATTTTGATACAAACTGTTTAGCCCCATGATGTAATTTGGGCTGGCCAGCCAGAGCAAGCCCCCTGGAGAAAGAATACATTGTAAGAGTTTTGTCTGTGTGAATGATGAGTGTACATATTCTTATAAATAAGAAGCTATGTGTGATCTTTTCACATAAATCTGGGACAGCTGAAGTATAATGGAAGGAAAATGTCGTGTATCACAAAGAATTTTTCCCCCAAATTAACCTCCATAAATGTCTTAAGAACAGAGGGAGCATCTAATGAAAGAACCATTATGCACATCATGACATTCCATTCATAAAATCAGAGGCAACATGATGGAGCTGCAAGACTAGGGGGGAGAGAGAAAAAAATGTAACTCAAGTGCATGGCAAAAGCTCAGACATCTTAGCTAAGACCATAATGATTTGTATCACCAGGGCTCCCCAAGGTATAATTCTGAAAGCCTAAACTTTTTACAGGGCTGTGATTTCTCATATCAAGAAGCATTCTCCATAAAAACACTATTTATATCAGAGCAATTAACCAGATTACAGGCAGTGATGGACAGGCAGTGATTGGCATCACACCTGTAAACAACCAGCAAGGCACACAGGAACAACCACAGGGGAGAGAAGAAAAACTATTATTCTTCTCTTAAAGAGGAGCAGTGAGAGCAGAGATGGCCCAACCAGACCAGGCAGCCCTTGGAGAGTCAGGAACTGAGAGCAGAAGTTCTGCAGAGCAGTGACTTTCTTTGGGGTCTGCCATCCTCAGTCCAGGGCCAGGATTAAAGCTGAAGTAATAACACTTACTGGACACACAATAGGATGAGAAGATGCTCCTAATGAATGAATATTCAATAATTATTTTATTTTGGGTTGGGCGTGGCTTTATTCTATCTACACACCAAAGGGAAAGTGGTAGAGACAAAGGGATGGTGATTGTCTCAAGTTACCTACAGGGCAAAACCTTTCCCCAGTGACCCACATCACCTCAGAGGAAAACAAAAAAATAATCAAAAAAATAAGAAAGAAGAGGAGGTTGAACATTACAGACATAAAGGGATGTCAGAAGAGCCCCTGCTGCAGGCCTGGCAGTGCAGGGAGACACTCAGGAGAATGCAGGCCAGATTCTGCCAAATAAAACTGCTCAGCAGCCCCAGCCAAGAGCAGCACTCGAAAAGAGAACCAAAGGAGCCTCATGCTCCTTTAGTGAAGGTCTGTCTGCAGGGCTGCTCAGGCAGAGGGAGGGCTCCAAAGCCCAGGTACCTGCAGGAAGCTGCACTCTTCCCAAGCTGTCCCAGGGAGCTCCCGTGGCACTGTGAGAAGGCTTTGAGCGCTCCCGAGATGGAAACCACATGCTGACAACCCCCCTGGAAAGGGCCCAATGTGCAAGGCAGCGGGCAGACCACCAACTAACTCCATGTGCAAAGTGCTCACTGGGTGTCTGCCTTGCTGGACAACCAGCAAGGAGGGGGGCAGGAAGGTTCCCACCCTCTGGAAAGAGCCTGGCACACAACATGTACAGGATCCCACTCCAGCAAATGTGTTGGAGAAGTTGCTTGACAGGACCAAGTGGCTTGTGCTCCTTGCTTTGTCCTGTGCCTTACCTTGTGTGACAGTGAAGCAAACCCAGCCTGGGCTGGCGGGGATGGGAAAACTGCCAAGGGATCACATTTTTGCACACTGCCTTGCCTGAACTGATCACTAAGGTATTTCTAAGGTAAAGAATTATCACACTAACACTGCCATTGTCCTGTGCCAGCAACCAATCACCACCAAGTGAAGGATGCAGAGCACTGCTGCTGACAGGGGGTCACCCACCATGTTCACAGCAGAGTGAGGCTTGAGGTACTTTGTGCTGCCCTTGTTCTCATTTTCCTTGGATGATCTGTCCTTGAAATACATCCCTTTTGCAGGTACCACCCCCTCCATCCCATTACTGTCTCTCTTCACCCTGACAGTCACTCTCATGCACCAATTATACATCACACCACCTTGGGACAGAGTGTTCCTCAGGTGTCAGCCCTCCAGGACAGGTGACAGGTGGCATTAGGGTTGCTCAGCTTCCTCATCATTGGACTCCCCTCTGAGGTTTCTTGGCAAGCTCAGAAACATAGGAAGGAAAAATATGCTTCCCTACAGCACATACTTTTACACAGAGAAATTCCAAAGCTCTGGAGAGAAATTCAGAATCCAAAAAGCCAACACACCTTTTATTGATATTCATACAGACATTTTCGCCCCTCAAAATCCTGCAGTCACATCTCAGAAGACCATAATGTAATTATGTACTCTGGTTTTAGACTATTACTCTAGGGCTATTGCAACAAAAAAAAAATCCTGGGTTTTTTTGCTTTTCTGCTTGTTTTTAGTCTGACAAAGCAAAAAAAGATTTTTTTTGTGTGTGGATATTGTTTGAAAAAGGTATAAGTAATTCTCACATTGTGTCACCATGTACATTATACCAAGTTGCTTCTTATTGCAGGCAATAGGAAAATAGGGATATAAATTTTGACTTACGTGGAATACAGATAAATATATCAATAAACACAGCCTACCCAAACATAAATCTTGAATAAGTTTGTATCTCTCTTTTTTGTTAACTTCATATATTGCAGAATTATTTCTGCAGTGCTATGAAGCTTCAGCAATATAAAATATTTGTTTAGACTGTGATTTACCAAGCCTAGAAAGTTCATTGTACTTCTAAAACATAATTTAGTCATTTTTACTCACTTATTAAAATTTAAATCCATGTGCAAGCATCACTAGAATGAAATACTACTGTATTTCCAATACAAGAAAACAAGTCCTCAAACTACATTCACTTTAAGAAGAGCATCCTGAAATAGGAGATTAACTGCAGGAGGGGAAAAAAAAGTAAATAAGCAAAAATTATTATTACCCAAAGGTTCAGAGAAGCAGAAAGATTAGCCTGTAACGATACACAAATATGCAGAACTAAAGATACATTAATTGTGAGGACTATGGAATAGCCCTGAACTGCATGACCAGTGTAATTCTTAGAAAGGAAACAAGTGTGAAACATCCCCTGAGGAAAAGAAAGGCCACAAACCCCTGGAACTGTGGGGGTGAGTGGCCAAAGTAGCAGCACCTGAGCTTTGTTATGCACCAGCTCAAACCTGAGATTAACTCTCAGGTCTAACAGATCTCTGGTCTCACTTTAGAGAGCAGAAGCATCTCAGAGTCACAGATGTGATTTGGTACCAGGGCAGTGCCTGAACAACATCAAACACCCATCCTTGGCCTGGAACAGAGAAATTGGAGCTAAGCTGCCAGCTAAGAAATGCATTAATGCCCAGTTTTGTGGGGCACAGTTTGCAGAACATTTCTGGTTTGAAAGTGTCACTCCTTTCCACACCAATCCCTTTAAAGAAGTTGTAGATATTGAGATTTTGTTTGGGGGAAACTTGTTTTTATAAAAGCACATTTAACTGAAAGTTGAAGAACTCAACACTTACAGCAGTGAGTTGTGAAGGACAAGGGAGGGAAAAGTGCAGGTTTTCCTTCCCTTATTTTTAAAAGGTTTATTCCTCTTGGCTTATCACACAGCAAGAAAAAAAAAAAAGCTGCAAATCCTGAAGAACTGTAACATCTCATGAATTCCATTCTCCATTTCCCCCCAACCACAAATTTGCTTACATCTTGATACCCAGTTATTGATTCTCACATTCAGAAGTGACATTGCATTCAACCCCAAGCTGTCCCATAAAATTAAATATAAATTAGCAAGTCAGTTTGAAGAAAATTTCCCAGAAACATTAGGACAGTTTATTTGACCTTCCCAAAAAGTTATTTCACTTCTCAAACAGCAAATTTTGCTTTCCATCTCTGTTTTATACTACCACAAAGAAGTTTCCATGAACTTACTACTAGAAAGTACTGTCTGAAGGATCATAAGGCCTAGTTTAGAATAAAAGCAGTGACATCTTTCCAACTCTGCCACTGCTTGCTGAAGATCTCAATGAAAAACTAATGTACAAGTGCTTTTTCTTCAAACTGTTAAGTCTGTTTTCTTCCCCTCAGGACTCTGTTAACACCATGTACAGCCACTGAATTCACGCCAAACTTCATCAGCCTTTGCCTCTCTATGGAAGAGCCACCAAAACTGTTTTATTCTTTCAGCAAGCAAAGGATTAGCATTAACTGAATGTTGGTGCCCAGCAATGCAAGAAACTTGTAAATAGAAGAGGGGTCTTGGGAATGGCTTGTATTTTAGGAAGACACTAGATATCAAATCCCAATTTATTAATGCAGTGATGCATTTTTACAGAAGCCCATGAGAAGAAGCCTGACTGCCAGCCATGGTTTAATTCACTCTGATAACACAGAGACTATAAATCTTCACTAACAGCTCACCATGCAAGGCATTTGATGTGTCTGGGAACCTGCTGTATGAAAGAAATTAGCTGTAGAAAAAGAAGCAAAATGCCCCTTCCCATGGGAAGAGCCTGCAAGACTGGTAATAGATCATTTGTTCATTGGGAAGACACTTGTTCCTCTAGTAAAACAGCAACTAATATTTTCTCTTTCCACTGCTCAGACAGGAAATGTGGTGCTAAGGGCCAATAGGCAGAGCAACTCAGCTGCTAATTACACGGTCAGTAAACGTTTGCTCTCCCATGTTTCCTACAGGCCTGAATAATTCCTGGTTGGAATGCAGCAGTGGAACCAGCCACCTTCTTCCTCTCTGATGCAAATGCAGAGGAGATACATCCCATTGGAGAGGATATCCAGGTTAAACACCCCTGGTTCTAACAGGATGATCATGGCACCTGGAAAAGGCTGAGCACTATCACATTTGGAGGGGAAATGAGAAGATTTTTGAAGCAGCAGAGGAGCAGGTTCTTCAACTACCCCTCAACAGATGGCAAATTCCAAATTTAAACAGCCTGATAAATTCACAAACAGGATCATAGAGCAGGTCACTTACTGAGAATCTTTTTTTGGTAGACCTATCCCTTCTACTCCTGTATTCAACTTCCCTATAGAAGTCATATTTATCACACAAAATCATTCAAGATGAACTACCTGATTATACAAGAGGGCATAACATGGAAAAGCCTCTACATACAAAATCACAGCAAAAGAAGCAGATTTTCTTTTAAGGCACAAAGGTCTACTTGCTTGCTATAAGTTTTGGGCTTGGCTATACTTGGTCAGAGTCTGAAATTCTGACAAACCCAATATTTGTTATTGGGCTACATCAGCTCTGCTGACTTTCTACCCAGTACAAACTGGATGTCCCAGATGTCTGACCACCTCCCAGAGTGGGCTTGTAGGGTAAAGAGAGATCCATCTACAGAGTCTCAGTAAACCTGAGACATTCTCTCCTCTAAAGAAATCCACCACCCTTCCACACAGTACTCAGATTCTTGACTGCTGCTCGCTGGATTAGGATGAGCAAGTCATGAGATGCAGTTGTGTCAACATCAAAGGAAGAACAAACATTCAAGTGTTTAAAAATGCTTCAGAGTGAAATGCCGTTTCTCCTGTGCCCTGAGTGCAGCTTCACCCCCATAAATTATAAATAAAACAGGTCCCTAATAGTATTCTGAGCAGTGTAATTGCAGGCAAAATGCTTGACTTCCACCCCCTGCTTCCCATGCTCTCAACACGTGCCACCAGTCATTTCCATTTTGATGTATAGTTGCTTTTAATTCTAAATGAGGAAGGGGCTTTTTGTTGTTTAATTTAAGGAAAAAACAACTGTAGACTCAAAGGATGGAGGAGATGGGTTAGATGCTGCCTGGTACAGACTGTCAAACCCTCCTGGAACAGAGCACTGTGGCTGATACCACAATTAGCCAACTCTCTGGAGTTCTTCTTTCACATCTCTACTCAGCAGTATTTCAGAACCAGCGTTCCCAAAGAGGACTCTGCTGTAGCAGAGCTTTAAGTGCTGTAAGTCAGACACTTACAGGTCTAATTAACAGCAGTGCTGAGTGTGGGATTCTCAAACACACAAGTAGAGTTTGGGGTTCCAAGTACACCACCAAATCCAAACATATCCTGCAATGCGCCCAAAAATCATCAGGGAGAAGGAGTGAGCAGCACATCCCTGAACCAGAGGCTGCTTCTGAAACCAACTCCACACAATTCCAAGGCATTGAATCTGATGGCATTATCCCCACTGGGCTTGAACAGGGGGTGCTGTGCCCATTGCACTGTTCAACTCCTGTCTCTTGCTGTTGGAAACACTGTTTAGTCAAGGTGAACTCTCAGTGTTATGAGAGAGACTAGGACATACTTTAAGAATTCAGCTGGATAGAGCAGTAATTATTTAAGTGATATTTCCAGCCACAATTGTGACCCTTGGGATTTGATAAACTTTTCCCACTGCAGCAGGTTGTTGCACTGGTCTTTCAAGCACTGTACTTGAATGATTCCATTTTCACCACCATTACCATTGCAATGCCTCTGTGAGGCATTAGAGCCAGTTACTCTGGGCAGAAACTGAAGAACACCACAAATGACTGTGCATTAATAAAGAGGCAGAAAGCACCCCAGCTCTCCCCATTACTCTGTCATCAGAGATATCTGCTCGAGGTTGTGCTCGGAGCATTAGCCCATGCAGCCTGATATGAGTTCACGAGGCTGGAATTCCAAACACTAACCAGCTGTGGGAACCCGGGAAGGAGGCTGTCACACTAAATGGTCTCCAGATTAGAGCTGTGAGAATTTGGGAAAGCCCGTCTAGCAGGCAGGATCTCTGGAGGGAAGGGAGGGAGGGAAAAAGGGAAACAGTTCCCAAGTTGTTACACACTCACAAGCCTGAAGGAAGCTGGGTCTCTGTTAGATACTGGCACTGCAGGGCTCGGATGGAACTAAGTCTGCATCAGGGGATATTTTCCCAAGGGAAGAAATTATTTTGCTGGATTAAAATACAGATAACCACCTGGAAGATGGTTCTCTTTCCACAGTGCAGTCTAGGGCTGGAGGCACATGAATCCCTAAAAGATCTGGCTGTGATAAAAGTGATGGGAATCACAGTCCAAAAGATGGACCTTCTGCATTACCTGGCACAGGAAGGAGTCTGTGCCTGACATGCAGGTGCTTGATTTAAATCCCCACCAACTAGACAGCCAGATTCAAGTGAGAGCGGTGACTACACTGTCAGATATGCAAGGAAGAGGGAAAATGCAAATAATATATTGCTTATCTAACCTACAACTGATATTCCACATAGGGGGTGATAAAGTAGGGGGGAGGCAGGAAATACTTGTCTGGTTTGGCTCCAATACTACAGGTGATGTAACACAGAGAAATATCCTTAAAACCAAGCATTGCAATACCCTTTTAAAGTGATTTATTCTGAGTCTTGGTAAAGCATGGCAGACATGAGGACCAAGCTCCAAACTTGTATTTTCTGCCCCTTTATAACAGTCTTTAAAAAGCCCTGAAGAAAGTAGGAAAAATGAGAAGTCTTTATGACCATTGGCAACCTGTTTGGTTTCCCTGGATGCAGCCACACCAACTCACCCCTGCCCAGTGCCCACACACAGATGGGCAGCCAGGGCTTCAGGAAAGGAGGAAGTGCTGAGTGAGCTGTGGGCACATCCATCAGTGTCAGCGCCGGAAAAGCGATGCCCTTCAGGTGCTGGCTGCTGGAGGAATCCATCCCGGGGTGGAAGAGGCCTGTTCAAAGGCAGGGATGGCTCAGGAAGTGATTCTGTTCTGCACACCCGGTGACCCTGAACACGGGAGCCACACAGATGGTGTCAGACCCCTCTGAGACTCCAGGAACATGGCCCACAGCCTGATTAATGTCACACCTGTAAGGCTTGTGGGAGTAACTAATGACACATGTCCAGTGAAATTCTCCTCTGCAATTTCCCTCCTTCCACTAAAGACAAATCTATTTATCTGCTAAATTTTGCTCCAGACTCAGAGGGAATTAAAAAAATATCCACAAGTGGTTTCCTTCTGTTGACATGTTAATTGGTCTGATTATGAAAGAAAACAATCACAGGGACAACAGAAAAAAAAAAAACAAAACAAAAGGACAAGATTCTTACAGACTCTCTCCCATGTATAGCCCTGAGACAACAAACCAAGCAAAGACAAGGGCACAACTTTCTTCCTCTTTGTTAATTAGTGACTGATAGTAGTCAGGAAAACTTTGATTTTTTTTTTTTGTCTTTCAATATATTTTGTTTCTTCAGCAGCAGCAACATTAATGAATACAGCCGTGACATGACATTTTTCCTGTTGCAAAAAGTTGGCTTGTAAAGGAAAGGGATACTATTGTCAAGTTTTATTTTACATCAAACAAAACCATAAATTCTCATTACTAAATCCTTTTTTCTCCCTTTTCCATAATAAAATACTAGGCAAGAAGAAATCAGGAAGAGAATGGCTCCTAAGTCTTATGAAAAACGACTTCTGAGCAAAACTTCCACAGCTCAGGAGAGCCTCTCTGCAGCAGTGACAGAAACCAAAGCCACATAACTCACACATTCCCACCTCCATCTTCCTACATAAGCAAGTCCACACTCACTTGCAGGGATCAGCAAGTTCTGGTTGTCATTCCTGTTTTTAGCTCAAGCCCTGTTGAAATTCCTGCTTGGGATACCAGCCTGCAATGTGCCTTTGGCTGGCCTGCTGTGTGCTATGACATCACACCCTGACAGCTTCCACACCTTGCATGTCCATACAACAGACCCCTCTCCCTGGGAATCCCTGCACTATCCCAGGGCACCCCTCCAGTCACACATTGCTGTTTCTTCCTGACATTCCTTTCCCTTGTAGGAAAAAACAACTCAAGTCTGTGCAGAAGCCCATCTGGCAGTCCCAGCTCATGCAAAACCTTCCCCACCTCCCAGCACAGACAAGGACTGCGGAAGGATGCTCAGGATTAGGCTGTAAGAGATTTAACCTGAGGCTGGTTAATGTGACTCAGGAAACTGAACATCAATTACTGAGCATGGGAGACAGACCAAGGCAGAAGTGGAAACTGTTTCTTTTCATTAGCTCCTTCAGGCTGCGTTTGATTTAAGTGGTCTCTGACAAGAAATGCACTTAAGGGTTTTAATGCTTCAGCCGTTCCAAGCTGCAAGTGAACAAACCCAAAGGCCAAAGCACCTTGACCCCTGAACACCAATCAGCCAAAAACCAGTCAAGATAACATGTCCAGCCCAACATCCTTTCCCAGACTTCAGCTGTAGCACTACAAAGGTTCAGGCTGCCAGAGGGTAAAGCAGCTCTTCTGGCTCACCCTGCTGCAATGATCAGCAGCAAAACTGATCTTGCAGTGATACAGGCAAGACAATTTCACATTTCCAGTTGAAATCTTGATTGTAGACAGTTTTCAGCTGCCTAGTATTTATTATAGCAGCCTGCAGAAGCTTCAGACATGCATGAGAACCCCCTTAAGTTCAATATTGAACACAAGCAAGTTGTAAGAGTCTGTACAGAACACACAGATTTTCTGCCAGACCTGCAAGTCAGGAACAGTCTCTCAAACTCAAGAGATATGTGGACTGGAACCACTGACATTTCCAAGGCTCTGTCCTGCCTCTATCTCTCAGCTCCAATATATCTAGAGATTCACTGGTCCTACACTTCCCCAGAACTCTTCAGGTGGGGTCTAAAAGAAAATAAAAAGAGCAGCTATGCTCTAACAATACAAGGATGTCTCTGCCTGAGAACATTCACATACATCAAAGAAGGGCCTGCCCAGGGTTTAAATAAGTCACTTGAATTTTTAGACACTATTACACAAGGGGGTTTTATTTGCACTGCTGCTTTTGATAGTTATTCACTTATTAGCAAATAATTTTCATCTGTTAAACATTTGCATCTTCTATGAGAAACATCAAAAGCTCCAGACCTTTGATGACACTTATCCCCATCAGTGCACAGCCAAGGACAGCAACAAGAAAGAAAAACCTAAACAGAAGGCATTCAAAGGGAACCAGCATGGAAGGCAGAAACACATCCAGCTCCAAGCAATTAAATCTTAATGAATAAACATTGTTCTCCACTGCTACCTCATGCTAAGAGATACCCACAACGCAGTCAGCACAAACTTAATTCTTCCCATTCCTCCTCCTTCCTTACGGCAGTTTTGTCACTTTTGTTTCAGCCTGAGCTCTGCAACTCTGGTATCAGCTGGGTGTTCCCAGTACTGATGAGACCAGGGAAGAGTTTCACCCCCAGAAGCAAAATTCTACAAGGCAAAGGGAAGGAGAAAAATCTGACATGCAAGATGTGTGAGTTTCAGACACTGCCCAGTTTGTGGCATCCATCATGCTGTGCTTTTTTGGAAGGTCCTACATGTGAAGAGGCATTTTCCAGCTGTTGAGATGTTATGGAAGGTGGGGGCAGGAAGAGGGAGGCAAAATTTGCTACTTAAAAATCCTTCATTGCTTTTTTTAAAATAGGTATTTCCATTAAATAAAAAAGTGCAAGATTTTATACTTGAACTAGCTCTAGAAGTTACGTTAATGAAAACAGCCAGTGTGACATTCAGCTCCAATGTGATGTCAGAAACTGGGAATGCTCAATTAACAAACAGATCTAAAAATCAATCAAATCACTCATCCTGTCTTGCACACAACTTGGCAGTTTATGAATTCAGTCGATGTGCTACTAGAAGTCTTTCAGGTGCAGTTTGGAGCTTGTCCCTGGAGTTCCCCCTGTGACTGTGGCAGGTGGAATGCATTGGCTCAGTCTGCACCTCTGTGAGATAGGGAAGTGGCTGCCCTTGTTTACTTGGAATAATTCTTTCTCCTGGAAGAGCATCATAAGCTCCAGAGTTCCCTGCACAGCTTTTTATTGTGCTAAACCAAGCTTATATTTTATCAGTTACACACTGGAAGCCATAACATGAGTAGGAAATACTCTTTTCTTTTCCAATTTAGGATTGATAAGAAACACTCTGATGCAGCCCCCCAGCAATACAGGTATATATGATTAGGTATAGACACAGCATTCAGCATCACAACTGTCTTATTTACAGCTTGGAGGCTTTACAGCATAGACAGGTCACACAGATCCATCACTTGATTCCCATTTGGCATGCTAGGAGAAGTTTTGACAAGAAACCATTGAAATTTCAGGAAGAAAATATATAAAGATGGTTTTCAAGGAGCTGACAGAATCTCAGGTGCCTCATCCCTGCTGTCCAATATTGATACCAGGCCCCCTGTGTTATTCAGGAATAAAGAGGAGACTTCCAATGGGTAGGGGGTTCTCACTCTACAGACTGTGGGATAAGGCCTCTTTCAGCTTGATTAAAAATCAGAGCCAATGAAAATTAAGGTTTTAACAAATTGTAAGAGGTGGACTTTAGCACTGATCTAAGAATTTGAGTGAAAGAATTCTAACTTTAGTTTCAGCAGAATCTCCTCTCTTTTGCACAGGTTGATGTTAAGCCTACAGCAAGATGAAGGCTCAAGAGCAGGATCCCTAAAACGCCTCATGCTGAAGAAATTGCCCTTAATTGAGACATTAATTGAATGTCTCTTTCAGTTGACAATGCAATCATGGAAAGAAAAGGCAGAAACACAAGTGCCAAGGGATGGGAAATGGGAGGCCTGATTTCTTCTTGGGGCTGAAAGAAAATTCAACCTGTTGGATAAAATTTGGCTTTCTTCAAGGTATTTTAATCAGTTCAACGTGTTAGATGTCTCAGACTGGACCTTGCACCTCTGGAGGAAGCACCACTGTTGATTCCTTGTTATGCAGGGTACTACCCAGAATATTTCACACACTCAGGTCTTCTGTTTTCAGTCCAGGCATGCCATTAGTACACAGAAGCAATGCTAGCAGATAGATAATAAACAACATCTAAAATATTTTTCTAATTAGCAAGCACTGAGGTGTCCCAAACTAAGTCAGCAAACAACCCCTTTACCACAGGACAGAGGTGGTGGCAGTGATGTGCTCAGCTGTGACCTGGAGCAGACACAGGTGCAGGGGAATGTAACCTCATAGAAACATTTTTCTCTGGTGAAGCATTAGAGCACTTATTTTTAAGCCCACATTTAAATCCAATCAACACTTAAAAGAATTGAGAAGTGTGTTGAAACACTTTACTGAGCTAAGCTCAAGAAACAACTCCCTTTTGTAAGTTACTCTCTAATTGGGTATGACATGAACTGGAGTTGCCCACACATCCCAATTCCTGAAGATGAAGAGCCAGGACTATGGGGAAAGGCTGAGAGAATTGGGATTGTTCAGCCTGGAGAAGAGAAAGCTTTGAGTGACCTCTAATTGTGACCTTGCAGTACCTGATGGGAGCCCAGAGGAAAGATGGAGAGAAACTATTTACAGGGGCCTGGAGTGACAAGACAAGAGGGAATGGGTTCAAACTGAAGAGTAGGTTTGGATTAGATACTAGGAAAAAAATTCTTCCCTTTGAGGGTGGTGAGGCCCCAGCACAGGTTGCCCAGAGAAGCTATGGCTGCCCCATCCCTGGAAGTGTTCTTGGTCAGGATGAACAACCTGGGATAGTAGAAGGCATCCCTGCTAATGGTAGGGAGTTGGAATGAGATCTTCAAGGTCTCTTCTAACCCAACTCATACATGATTGAATAACTCTGAGCATCCTTTCTTCCTCCAATCTCAACTACTAACCAGGACAGCTGTGCCACTGCAGGCATTTTATCATGGGGGGAAGGAAAAAAAAAAAGAAATCAAACAAACAGCAGACTCTTTCTTTGCCAGCCTGAGGAGCCGGGGGAAAGCAGAAGCAGGGAGGGCTCTGTCTCAGCAGCGTGGCTGAGTCACGCTGCCTCCCAGGGCTGCTCCTTGGGTGGTACAGTTTGCACACCAGCCCCTGCTCAGAGGATGAGCCCAAAGTTACCACTGAGCTCCTCAGGAAGGAAACAAACACAAATTTTACATATGCTTGGTCATATGGCCTATGTGATGTTATCCAACATTTAATTATCAAGAGCAAATTTTCTAAAGCTCAGGCTGTTCTGCTTCCAAAGAGATCCCAGTGGAAAGCATTTCTACTTCCACATTTCCCTATTTTGATTATCTTTAATTTTTTTTTCTTTGGTTTTCCAGGTCCTCTTATAATTTATACCACCTACTCAGCAAGTTCCAAGGCAGTCAATACTGACTGACCACAGCCATAGAGCAACCCAAAGCTCATGCCAATTATTTCCAACAATATATGGATTAGATTTCACACACACTGCCAGAAAAAACTATCTACCTCAGATCTAAATCATTAAGAATGACCCTCTGGAGACAATAATCTCTCCTAAATGTGAAAGCTACAGACAAATGTCAGAGTGTTGTCTGGCCCAGGAATGTTTCCTCATAACAAGGCTGGTTTGTGCAATCAATGAGCCTGACAATGTCTGATACGCTCTCGGGGCCTGATCCAAGGCACAGGGAAGTTTATGGTAACACTCCCATTGACTGCAGCTCTGTGGGAAGCTTTTTTTATTCCCTGACCCATGAGAATTTTTGAGATTTTTCAAAGCTTTTTCACATCCTGAATGAGACAGAAAAATTGAAATCTCAAATTTTTGAAACCTGGGTATCTCCTCGCATCACTTTGCATCGCAGACTTTAAAAGATCCACCTGAGTAAAATATTTTGTTCCAAAGTGGAGGGAAAACACTAAGTTTTGAATTAAAGCTCATTTTCAAAATCAAAGGCTTTGTATAAGGAAATTGGCATTTTTTCAACAAAAATGTGACATCAGAAACTTGCTGAACAATTCCAACATTCTCTCCTGAACTGTAGAGCAGGTCTTTCCTGCATGAGTGAGTTCACCTGGGCTATTCTGCTATTTAAAAAAAGAAATCCCTTGTACACAGGCACTCTATTCATCTTCATAACAAGCAGAATTTGTGTTCCAGCCACTGAAGGACAGTCTTTTAGTGCACACCAAGAGGTGGAAGCCATTTGATGCAAGGAGAAGAAAAAAAAAAAAAAAAGAGTAGAGCAATTTCAAAGTGTAAACACCACATCTTTCCTTTTAAATCAATCACCCTTCCTTCTGCAAGGTGATCACTGTCCAATCATATGTCTTAAAGTACTGATTTCCAGTCCCAAAGGTCTTGAACCCCTGTGATTCAAACCCCACGTTCTTGTTTCCGCAGAAGCCACTGGATGGAGCTGTTAGAAACAGTCTCAAAATCCAAGGGTCACGTTCAGTCTTTGAGAAATCTGCACTGGGATTACTTTTAAGCCATTTCCAATGGGAAAGCTCTTGGGAGCAGCAAGGAAGGTTTCTCTCTGCTCACAATATTTAGAGTTCTCAGCAGGGAACAGAAGCAGGGACACCGTATGAAGGCCCTGAGTGATGTATTTTGTGTAACAGGAGGAGATACTGAACACACACCCACATCCCCACAGCAGTTTCATTTCCTGGGAAGAGAAACTGCCTTGGAAGCCCCTCAGTATGGACTAGCACTCAAAGATAAGCAGAGCAAAATAAGCTCCACTCCATGTGGAGTGGAGAGGGGAATGGACTTATTGTAGTCATAAAAGGAAACATGCAGAAAAGCTGGAATTGGAACTAAAAAATCCTGATAGCAAATGCTGAAGTTTTCTTCTATGCATTAAGCAGTTCTTGCCAAGACTTGAGTCATTGCAATCCATAATTCTGAAGAACAGTAGTTTCCCAGACAAAACATCCCTGGTTACAGTAATACAGAGCTGGAGTTCATTATTCTTTCTATATATGTGTATGTATAGCTAGAGAACACTGAAAATCCAAGAGCTAAAGATAAACCAGGTGACAGCACCTGCAAATAAAAGGCTTCTCCATGGGAACTTCTGAGCTGACACGTTCCAGTCTGACTCCAAGGGCCACATGAACTGTCTCACTGAGGAACCTGGAGCAGAGTTTTCCACGTGGCACCCAAGAATCCAAGCTGAGTGTTCAAAGAGGAGCAGGCCACGTTCAGCAGCACCCTCAGCAGTGCACAGTGAGATTGGTGACCCCAGCATTCCCTGTGGCATGTGCCACTCCACGTGGCACCACACAGTAAATCCCAGCGCTCCTCCTGTGCCAGTGACTTTGACAACCAGCACAGTAAGTTTGGCTTCATGTTTTTCATAGTAACTTGAAAGAAGTGCACGTGTCAGCTCAGTGAGCAATCTGCCCAGAAATCCACCCAGAGATCTCCCTCTCCTATCTCTGGCTTTCCCTGAGCTGTCAGAAGTTCAGGAGAGCAGTCAGTGCCCTCATTTCTGGGCCAGTTTCACAGACACCCGTTTAACCCCCCACTTTAAACCCCTTGCTGAGTGTGCCATGTTTTGTATCATCAGCCACCATTCCTCAGCTATCACCTCAGCTCCCACAGCAAGCACATCCAGCAGCTTTCCCAGCACAGGGATCTTCCAGCTCTTCCTGGACAAAGTAGCTCTTGAGGCCCCCGAGTCCCAGACCTCTTATTCTCGCATCCTTGCACCTATTCACACTTTCATATGCACCAGACCAATTCACTCCCTACTTTCCCAAACACCATCAAAAAGCAAAGTCTCATCTGTTGCCTGAAAGGTTTTCAGATGATGCAGCAGATGGAAAAAAAAACACCTTAATTTGTCTCCAGTTTGTTGTATCAATGCTATGCATCACTTGAGCTGTTAAAGAAAGAAACTGGGGAGTCCAAACATGTGCACATGGCGCTCCTTCCTGGGCTGTGGGGTCCTGCAGGGCAAAGGAAACATTGCATCCCTCCTGAGAATAATGCCCAAAGCAAGCCTGAAGATTCCAGAGGGCAAGATGGGCCCAGCTAAAATTGCTGGACAGCAAGCAAAGAGCACAAAGGGGAGCTGGCAGATTCCTGAAAGGAGCAGGATTTTGCCTGCAGGAAAGGCATTTTAAAACTGCTTCATTTATGGGAAGATTCAGAATACTCAAAGACTTTACAGGCACTGCACAGAATTAGCTGCAACCTCAACATTCACCAAGATCTCCTAGACACACAGGAAGGCTGAAGGACATGAAGCAAACCCCAAGGATGCAGTCAGAGAAGGAGCTGAACTGGATCTCTCTTGCAAGCTGAGAGCTTTCCACACCAGTTTTTTCTTGCCATTTTTTAACAGAAGCACAGCCTAAGAAACTGAGATTGTTGGCATCTTCTGGCACATGGTCAATTGTGCTACCTCAAGAGTAACGTACCATCCCATCACAGATGGGCTCAATAGATTATAGACCTATGAAGCCTATGATAAAAGTGTCAAAAAGCCATCAAAAGGTCTGTCCTGCAAGGGACAAAGTTAATGCACATACATTACTCAGCAGGTGATATTCAAAATATTCCTCCAAGATAGACTTCCATTAATTGGTAATATCTTAACTTGGGTCTCCATCCCTAGTATTCATCTATATATTGAAAGGGTTTCTATATAAAAAAAGATGAGGTTTTATTCAAGCCAGCATATTCACATGCACAGAAGGTGACTGAATTGAAAAGGCAGTAGATAATTCCATCTGTCTCCAGAATTACCTTTTACTTAAACTTGGAAATTAGATGCCTGTTTGATCTTTGGTGTTCCTGATTTTCTGTTTGGTTTTTGTTTGGTTTGGTTTTTAAGGAAAGCAAGATGAAATACCTCTATTCTTCTGCTGTGGAGAGCATTTCCACACTGCCACCAGAGTTTTATGAATATGTATATACATACAGCTGTTCATGCCAGCAAGAGCATGGAAAAATTTTGCATCCAACTTAGGGAAAGCTTTATTTTCCCCCACAAAACTGGAAAATTCAATCTTTGAAAGGCCCTTTTATTCTTTCTTTCTGTCTCCATGTTGTGAAAAAGTAGAAAAGGATCAAGAGTGACAGGAATAAAAGTAATAAAAGAAAAGGACGAAAAAAATCAAAGAAATCAAAGCTTGCAAACTTGAAAACAGAACTTAAGAGTTCTACTGGTAACTTTTCTGGGTATAACAACTCCTTCTCTGAACTCCTCTAACAAGGAAAGGTACTTTGTTATCTCTTAATTTTGATTCTATTTTCTTTATGTCTGAATCTGCACTATTAGTACTGCTGTGCTGTTTACAATGCCATCCATCACCAAGAACTCAACTGTAAGTGGGATATAAACCCCTGCTTATATAAAAATATGTGCTATACTAAAAGCCATCTGTTTTAGGATTAGAAGATGATCTGATCTGTTAGTACTATATAATTTATACCTAGTTAATATGTGTTCTCATCTTTTACCAGTCTTGAAAACACAAGAGGACAGGAAGATTCTACATAAAACTCAGCAGTTCTCTGTGAAAAATAAGAAGTGTCAGTCATAGCATTTTTACCCCTGAGATAAAAGGGCAATTTGTTCCCTCCGCTCTTTCCTTGGACATACCATCTGCACTCCAGAGGACTGAAAAATGCAGTGAATTTGGAAATCAGAGACACCAGAACCTCTAATAGTTTTTAAACTAATATCACTTCTTTTTGCCAGGAATCTAAGATAGCCCAATTCCTGATGATTAATGATCAAAAGACAGTTAGAGGGAAAAAAAAAAACCCCAAACAAATAACATTCAAGTGCAAAGTCCAAACTTCATGGAATTACAGAATAACTTTTCCTGGCATTCTGGAGGAGAAAGGAAGCAAACCCAGGCCAGGGAACTCTCTGGATTGCACAGGCCTGCAATGATGACCAGAATCTCCTCTCCTGCTGCAAATGTACACCAGAGTCAAGAGGAAATAACTTATTCAACACTGAGATTTTTGAAAGGGCGCTCTTCAGGTTAAAGCCAAAATTCACAGGTAGTGCAGGTGAACAGCATTAAGAGGAAAAGGCATGCTCTGTTTTGTCTGTGGGACTGTTCCTTGAACATCCAAGCAGAGGACAGGCAGACACACATGCACTTGCTCCATTCAGGCTGTTGGGAGTTTTGCCAGCATGTAGGATTAAACCACATTTCCCTATCACTCCCAGATGAGCAATCAGAAGACCATCCCAGAGCATCACCTCCACAGTTTGCCCTCAGAATCAAAGCCCTTCCTTATCCCACCCACCATTAATGTCTCCTCATAATTCATCGACCAGCGACCAACTGAAATACGGCACAAACTCAGCCCTGATTTAATCCAGTCAATGGGTGTTGTGACTACAAGACCTGCCTCTAATTTACCATTCTGTAAACTCACTGCTCAGAAGCAGCATGTGTTTTCCCAGGCTACAGCTGCACTGTCTGGGGGGGTCCTTCCCTGTGGCAATTCCCACTGGGAAAAGGAAGGCAAAGCGCTGCAGCTGGGAGGTGTCTGCCCATGGCTGACCCTGGGGCAGCAGCCACAGCCCAGGAGGTGTTGGAATCCTTTGGAACCTTCTGCAGGATTTCCACAGCTCTGCATTTCTGCAGTGGGACTGTTTCCCCCATCCCTGAGAGCACCCCTGGCACAGCCTGGGAACAATACACTGATGTGATTTCAATCAGGTCAGTAACAAATTCATGAAGGTTCAGCCCTCACCATCTGTCCAAAGGGAGGAAGGCTCTGTCTGGTTTGGGGCTTGGGCTTCTTCCCCCCTTCCCATCCTCCTTTCTTATCAACACCATTTAACAAAGCCATCTACATAACAGATTTAATGGGGTTTATGGCAAAAAAACAAAAGAGCAAATTAAGGCAGTTCCACTATTAATTCCCACCACATTGGAGCATTACATAATTTATCACTTAACATGTACATAATTTAGCATAATTTGACATTCAAACACATTTCACTCTTGTCTTTCTGTCTTTGTTTAAGCTTATTAATAATAATGATACTTCCTTTACAGAAGAGTAAATGTCTCCTTGAAATTGCAGTCCCACTAAAACTTCAGTTTCAAAAATTTAGGTGCACTTGGCATTGGAAGGAAAAAGAAAAATGGATCAATGTATCTGAAATCAGGATGGCTAAATAGGGGACATTTTATAGGTTGTTACATGACTGTCTCAGAGTCTTTATGTCCTGTATACAGATTTTAGAACAATTTAAATCTTGAGATAACCTGTCAGAAACCTTGTGCTGCCAAGAGCTTCCCAGGACAAGAGGTGTACACAGACCATCCGTGTCTCACCCTGGGGATGGTTCCCATGTGGTAACTTCCACAACACTCCCCTTCTGAATTAACCTGGGTTTTTGGGGCCCTGGGCCCCCACCCAGAGAGCTGCATGTTCAGACCTCATTTCTGACCCATGAAGGCAGAACTAAAGTGCCACAGACAAGAGTGCAGTGAGGAGTGTCAGGGCACACCTCCAGGGAGGGATGCAGGAAGGGGCTGAGATAGAATGTACATGGAAGGTGCATTCCCCAGGTGTGTTTTAGGATGCTTTCCAGAGCCCGGGCTATTACAGCAACTGCAGGAAAAACATGTGGGCAAGGAGGGGGAGAAGAAAGGAGAAGGAAGGTCTTTCTCCAACATAGCAAAACAATTAACTAGAGCAGATTCAATCATTGCACTCCTGTTGAAGGGAGTAAATTCATGCTGAACTTGCCACACTGAAGATAATGGAACAAGTCATGGGAAGGAAGGCATGGCTGAGCTAAAGAGCAGCGAGGGAGAAAGTGGCAAAATTCTTTGTTTTGTTTTGAGATAGTCTGTGGGGTTATGTCATCACACTGAGATGAGTAATTTATTCAGATAATGGTTTTTCCACCCAGGACTTTTCTAGCTTTGTTTCAGTCAACACAAACAAATTTAACAGTTCCACATCACAGTTTTCACAAATATGATCATTTTCTATGTCAAGAAACAGCTTTGGTACTCTAAAAACTAATGCTTTTCTACATGTCAGCCAAAACAAATTCTTTATTTCCCTTCATTGCTTGATATCTGAAGACTGAAAGGCACCTCTTCACAGTGACATGGCTGTCTAGAAAGTGGGAACACAGCAGAGAGTACAGTTCTTATAAATTATCTGCCATCTGGGGAAAAGTAAATGGACATCACCTTTGCCCTTTCATCCCCCAAAACAAAAGCTGCACAGAAGCACAAATGGAGACAGATTAGGAGATGAGGAAGCAGAGGGAAAAAGAAATCAATTCTTCCACTTAGAAGTAATTAAGACAAAGGAGGATTAACCCCAAGTTGTAGTTGTACCATCCAGTGCAAACATGAGTAACAAAAATTAATGAGAAAAGATTGAATATTCAAGTATCCCACTGAAATGGGCATGAGGGAGCTTTAGTATGGGCTTCAAGTGAGTCACGACTGGGTGCAAACTGGTTTTGGAAACCTGTTCCCAGACCTGTATTTCAGCAATTTGGTAAGTCAGGGACATCCATTCAAACCCTGCTCCAAACCCCATCTCCCTGACAACCCAGCAGCGGTGACTCAGCCTGGTCTGGGTGACTGTGGGACTGAACACCAGAGGAGCTGCCACTCTGCTCTGAGAACACATCCATGTCTTGATCAGTGCTGGGCACTGAGGAAGCAGCAGAGGGAAAGGCGAAACCATAGCTTGTGCAACCACATTTGTCCACACAAATCACTGAAGTCTTACCCAGACCTACCCAAGAAGAGGCAGACAGGACCTCAAGCTTAACTTAATCCTTCCTTTGTGAGAATGACAAACACCTCAAATATCTTTCACCAGAGCACTTATTCCACTCTTCCTCTCCTTGATGACTCTGAAGATCACTTTGAACTTTAGCAAAAGCCTACAGCCAGAGCAATGGAGAGAGATGTTCCTAGAAACCAAATTCAGAGTTTTACCTTCAAGCTTTTCTAACTGAATATTTCTCTCCCTCACTCTTTCCATACTGAATATTAACCAGGAAGGATTGATTTGAAAGGAAAAGTAAAATTTTTTTTAATAACTCTCTGTGCTGAATGGAAGTTTTATCTCCAGTTTAGATAAAGCAGAACTTCATGTTTAGATTGCATGTAAAGATATAGCTCAGAATTTCATGACATTTAATTTTCTGACTACTGACACCCTTTATCAGACATTTCCTGCAATTCATTTCTTCTACAATCTACAGATACCTCTTGCAATGAAGAAAACTGTTGATATAAAGTTGAAGATGCTTCAGCCCACAGCACCACTTCAGCTGGAGTAATTTATGACAGCCTAAGGAAGAATCTGTTTCATTACATTTTTGGTCAAATAATGAAATACTTATGCACAAACCCACCCCCAAATTTAAGTTGGCATCATGTTTGTTGAAAGATGCAGAAATCTGAACACCACCTGGAATGCTCTTAGAGCAAGGCCAAGAGGAAAAGTCAGGTCTGATACTTACAATTCACTTTGTCCTACAATATCTTTCCAAAATATTATTTGAATATCTTATGGACAAAGTCAGCAGGACATCTGTGGGATCAATGGCCAATTTTACTAAAGGAGTTTTGGAAGCTTCACAAAGTTTTAGTTGAAAAATTTAAGCCTTCTGGCCTTGAATGCAGTGGTATTTGGATTGGTCTAATAAGATGCACGATACATCTTCCTTCTGACAAGGCCAAAAAGTTAAGTTCTTCAGGAAGACATTTTTTATACCACTTTTAACAAAACAGAGCACACAGATATATATATGAAAGCATGAAACAGAGCTGCTTTCTTCTCTGATCATCTTCAGAAGACTCAGAGTTCAGCTCAGTTCATTGCAAGAAATGAGTGAGGTTTTGGTATAATTCCTCTTTAAGACTATTCACACCACTGCCATCCTCAATAACAATACTGCTTTTTTCAAACAAAGATTGTCTGCAAATGTATAGAATTTGCTTATGTGGGAACACATTGCCAGTGACATGCAAAGACTGGCTTTTAAGTGTGCCTGGCACTCAGAAGCTTCTGGCATAAAACTGAACATAAGTGTTTCAAAGGAAGATGAGCACTCAATACTCAGCAGTTTATGAAAAACAAGTCATATTTGAGCCTTTCTCAAAGTCTGTCCTTGATTAGGGAAACTCAGTAAGATGAGTTCTGAGAAGGGAGACTCATCAGCACTCCCAAAACTGCTGCTGGACCACATCAGGATCTGGCAGGGACAGCCTGCATTCTTCACTGTCAGCTTCAACCAGGGCTAAATGAAGACAAGGCTCTCAGTTAAGGTAAAGGCTGAACTTTTAATATGTAATAAAAACACCCCATTCCTATGAACCCATTATCTAATAAAAACCAGCTCTGCCTTCAGAGCAAAAAGATAAAGAAGAGGAGTTTAAACTTTAAGGGGAACAACACAGTCAATTATTACATTCAGGAATTATATCCCTAACTGGTGTAAACTTGGCCCAGCTTCAATAGAGACCTGTTGATTAACATCAGCACAAGATCTCGTCCAACCTGTTCAGCACCAACCAACTCATGCACTCGTGTGGTACTAACCTCAGAATATCTAATATTTGCTCTCTGCTGTCAGCAGGTACTAGTCAAAGAGACAGATAATTCATAAATTATAAAGAAGTTTTTCTTCCCCATCTTGTACCAATTCCAAAAATCTATTTTCTTTTCTCCTACTCTGGTTATTTTTGCTCATGGAGGCTTTGGGACAGCAGCAGTGGAAACTGAAGCTGTCTGGTTAATCTGAGGTCAAATTCTGTGTAGGCAGCTGCAATCCAAGCTTCCCCACCCTGCCCCACCACCAGACTCAACTCTGACCTGCTGGGACCACCCCCTCACTCCTGCAACAGCTCAGGCCACATTTCTACTGAGTGAGCACAGATAACTAAAATGCCAAAATATCTGTGTGTGAAAATACACACACACACTGTCAGGTCCCTGACTTTTTGGGTTGGAAGACAACCAAGACCACCAAATGCATTTGGCAGTCTGGAATCTACTGATGAACCAAGTCACTTAACACATGTACTCTGTCCTTGTGAACAGGCTACAGTGGTTTAAGGGGAAAGAAAACTCAGAGCCACTGCCACCCCACAACCTCACACACCCACAGCAAGGCTCTGAAGTCCTAAATCTGTGAGAACAGAAAATATTCAGCACCCCAAACTCATGTCTCTACCATGTTCACAGCAAACTGCTGGGTCCTGAGCACTTCTGAAGTCAAACCAACTGCTCCAGGGGGGCTGAATTTTAAATTTGAATTTCCTAGTGTATCTAAGTGACCACTCTGATATTTGCCTGATACATGGAGATGGTCTTCAGGAAAATCCCATCCTAGAAACCTACAGTAAGTTCTTGCTTCTGAACACTTATGTTACATCTGTTACTTTAGCTCCTGACCGAAGTCTTTGATTTCGGTGCTGTATCTCTGTGCAGAGACCATCAGCTGTGGAGAGCTCATCCCTGAATGGCTAAGGCAGAGGAAGGGCAAGGGGAGGTTTAACCATCCCCATTTTACAGGTGGGAGACTGAAGCACAAGGAAGAAAAGGAAGGGCAGGAAAACAAGGGCAAGATGTAAGTGATATGTTCAAGGCCACCCAGGAAGACTGTTGCAGTGTGAGCACATGAATCCACATTTCTCACTCCACCCCACTTCCCTTCCCTCTGCATACAAAGTCTCCACTCAGAGCTGTGGGAGAGTTTCTGTGGGTCAATGCTACTGAGTGTGGTGGTTACCCAGAGGAGTCCACGTCCTCACAGGTGCAGAAGGAGAGAGACCCATTTGCAGCTCTCCAATCAGCCCAGCAGAGAACGGACCAGTGTGTGAGTGCTCACATCCTGCTCCCCGGGCTGCAGGAAGGACACAGAGCTGGCAACAGAATCCTCAGTAAGGACCACACTGAAAAAAATCACAGGGAAGTCCAGTGGATGAACATTTCCTGATCAACATCAGATGCTGATCGAGTGGGAGAACAGGAGGCAGCCTAAATAAGCACATTTTAGAGAAAGAACAGCATAGGCCAACATGAAGACAGTCGAGCTGAGATACAAAATGGAGGATCATGAGTTTAACTGGGCAGATGCCCCCCCCTGCTTTTGGGCAAGTCACCCCAACCCTTCTCCTTCACTGGTTTCAAACTACAGATGTCTTGAGGCAAGGACTGTGATCAGACCTGTCTTTGCTTCCCACTGACCTGTGGACAGTTGTGTGGGTTTCCTGTACAGAGAACACACCTTGTGTGCCTGCACGAGGAAATCCTTGCAACTGCAGCATTTAGGAATTACTATTACTGGGGTTTAAAAAGCACAAGAAAACAACGGGATTGTCTCCCAGTTAACTGGAAACATAGTCCTGGATGCCAAATCAAAGGCATCCCACCAAGCTTTGGGCAACATCTACAGTGCTGCTGATCTCTGACAGTTCCCTGTCTCTGACAAGCGAGGAGGGATTTCCTTTCAGAACATAAAGGCCAAGAAAATCAACATTACTAGTCAGCTATACTCTGGTTTTCAGAAAATACAGGACATTATATCCACCACCAGGCTTTAGTCCACATATCACTGACTGCATTTGTGAGAAGCAAACATTGCATCCATTCCAGCACCTGAGTTCAGAGCAACAGCACAGTTTTGACACAAACCCACCAACTGTCCCCACAGCTCACAGCCAGGCTTGCCTCAGTGTGGTTTGGGGGGACACATCAGCTTGGCACCTCCTCTCCAAGGTTTTGGAGCTCAGGCACTGGAATACACTCAGTGCAAAGGACATGTCCCCACAGCAGTGATGCTCACACAGCAGAGCCTCAAGGGGCTCAGCACCAACTGCTTTGATCTCCTGATGCTGCACCAGATTAACCACTAACAAAGGCAAAGCCAACGCAGCTTGGAAATTACTGAGAATTAATTGCTCTGTTGATGTGAGCATTTTAATAAGAAATAATCACCATGAGCAAAGAGATAAAAGTAAAAAGCAAACTAGAGAAAAATTCCTGTGGTCAGAGCAGCTTGGCAACGTGTGTAAGCCAAAAGTGTAAAACCCAAGTCACAGCACACAAGTCTGGTCTGAACTACCATGAGAACGACTTTCACCAAAGGTGGTCTTTTGACAACGGCAGAGTTCTGTTCACAGGACAGAACACAGTTCTCTCTCCAAAAACCAGGTTGTAAGTTTCCTCCAGAAACACAGATTTCAATTCTTTTTGTACTTCTTCAAAAATAGAAGAATCACTGAAGTCATGAAGTGTTTCAAGTCAGAAGATGAACAATGAAACACATTAAGTGTTCATTTTATCAAGATCAAATGTCACACTGCTTGAATTTCTGCTTTACTGACATTTCAGGCTTTTGTTCTGACTTACAGGGAAGTTAATCTTTGAGATAATAAACCCCTTACAAAAGGAAAAATTATCACTTATATTCTTATGGGAGAAACAAAGTATTACTATCTTATAGAAGTGTCAGCTGGTTCAAAATCAGGAAATAAACACGAGATCCCCCACAAAGACCTTTCCCCTGTATAATTAACCCAAAATCCGAAGAAAGAAAACAAAAAACCTCCAAAACTAAAACCAAATAAATGTACACCTCAATAATTGCATCATCATTTTCCCAGCCACCAGTTTGTCAATGTTAGGGTTAAGACAATGAGAAATTGTGACTTTCTTGTGATGTCACAGCAATGAAGGTGGTAAATACAATTTAGGAAAATAAATAAATTTTAAAAGTCTCAGCATCAAACTGCATGCACTTCAGCCTGTAAGAAGGGAAGATTTAGCATCCTGTTGCCCACTCAGCCCTGATTTCATTCAATACTGTAAACAGTCATAACTTCTATTTTAAATATCACAAAAGAGCACATACAGGTGGTAGGACATGAGGACACTCTTGAGACTTTCAGTCCAAATGTTTTACAGGCTACAATGAAACCCAAAAAATTCCTCCATTGCCCAAATCAATACATTCTCTTAACCCACTGGCAAATAACAGATCGAGGAGAGATTCACAATGATTAATCCATTTTTTCCCCCTGACAGTTTAATGGGACTCCAGGAGTGCCATGTTGGCCAGCACAACACCAACATGGCTGCTCTTTGTGCCTTTCCACCAGTGAGAAGTTTGCAGGGATTTGAGGTTAAAACAAGCCATTCTAACACTACTGCACAGACAGCCCAGAAAAGAAACACTGAACATTATAATGCCACCAACTTGATATGAGTGAACACAACAGGCACAACACTGTATTGCTTTCTCAGGAAGGGGAAAGAGTTTTCTCCCAGATTCCATTAATCTCCATGGAAAGCCCAGTCTGGAGGTGACAGGGAGCAGAGAGTCACACTCAGCTCTATGAAGCAGAGCATCCAGCCCAAATCTGCTTGCCTAGAGACAGATGGCACATACAGGCAGTGTCTGACACTGCAGCTGCATTTCTGAGCTCCCTCAGATCTATGTGTGTGATCACTGCAGATTTGCAAGTTATCGAATAGAGCAGAGTCTCCTGGAGATTTGGGTTCCCAGACTTGTTTACTTTACAGAGGGCCACATGAAACTTACCCAGAATGAAGTCAAAGGAAAACACTTCCCAAGCTTTTCCATTTAGAATTGTTATGCACACACAAACACATAGAATGGTCTTAATTTTGTCCTGCGAGTGCAATTGGCTCACACTCTGCATCAGCACTTGGGAACAAATTACGGCAGGAAGGCTGAAGAGCTCTCATTGCACCTTCCCAGGCTGGACACCTGCCAGGTGGGCATCACCTCTGCCTTTGCTCTGAGGGCAGCTCTGGCTTTCCTGGGTGCCCAGAGGCTCAGCACAGGAACATCCATCTGCCTGCATGTTTGGAGAGCTCCACACAGAGCCCATGACCTTGTACCAGATGTGTTGCACACACACATTGCTGGCCAGGTTTTATTTAACCTAATGCACACACCAGCATATTGTGGGCCAGTGTGGAACTGGCAGGGTTCACAGGTGACAGTAACAGCACTGAGACAGTGCATTTATCTTGTGTGCTTCAATGGCAGAGGGATCTCTCTCATGGCTCTCCATAAATACCATTTATTTACATCTCAACACCTTTTTTCTTTTAACCCTGCCCCTCTCCAAGTACAGGTGACTTACTGCAGGTCCCAACAGCAGCACTGCACATGTTCAGGCTGAAGTAAAGGAAGAACTCACTCTGGGACACACACCAAGTGCCTTCCATCACTGCTGCTTCCCAAGCTCCTCAGTCCTCAAAGCCTGGCCAGCATCCAGTGCCCAAGGCTGGGCAATCCCAGGCTGGCAATAACCTGACAGCACACCAGGCTAAAACTGAGCATTTGCTATTAAATCTCATCAACCATCTTAACAAGAAATAGTTCTTTGGGGATGGGAGATACCCATCTTAACAATATTGAACACCAAAAAGTCCAATTGTCTTATTTCAGTAGTATCCTCCTGACTTCTCACTTCAAGATATTTTTTCAGTAAATTAAAGCCAACTCACACTCTGGCTGTTTGCTTCACTAAGCAAAGCAAAATTATTTTATGCAAATAAAAAGCTTCAGCACTTCCAAATCAATATTTTTACTGAGACATGTTTGATAAGTTAAAAAATTATTAACTTGGAGGAAGAAATTTTTATTTTCAACAAGTCCATATTATTCATGGTATGAAACCCACATTTCCTCTATAGATACATGTACTTCATTTTCTTCCTATTACTGGTTACATCTATGAGGGGTTTTTATTTGTTTGCCTTCAGGTGCATAAAATCCTCCTGAAGGCTGCTGAAAAAAACTTGCCTCAAAACACGTTCGATACAAAATACTACAATTAAATGCAAATATTGGAGTAGGTTTTCTTGTTACCTGTATTGTGATCATGATTGATTCTGCTAAGTCATTGGTATTCAGATCATAACCCAAATTTTCCAGGCAGGAGCAAATGTGAAAACAAGCAGTACAGAAAGCAGTTCAGTTTGATATCTGGACAATCAGTTTGTCAGCATGAAAAATCAAATAGTCATTAATTTTCAAAGAACAACGACAGTTAGCTGTGTGAAGTCCATTATAACCCTGCCATCTTCCAGCCTAACAACCAAATAAACTCAGAGATATGTGTATATACACATGACCACAAACTAAGAAGGTCAGTGAGCACCACACAATGCAAGTCTTGGGCAAGGAGTCCCAAGAAAGAGGAGTGGTTACTTCACAAAAACAGAACAAGTAGGTTGAATTGCAAAGCAACTTTTCTTTCTGGCTATGGCTGATAAAAACTCATATGCATGCAAATGGAGGGAAGACAACAACAAAACCCAGCCTTTGCCAAGCTGCATCAACCTGTTTATTCAGAAAGTTCGTCTCCACACTCAGAGCAGCTCTCCATCAGATAGCTTTGTCCTACAGGATCTCTGAGCCATGTAAACTACAGACACCCTATCACAGTGGCTGGCAAAGTAATTCACTTGTATGCAAAGTTTATGCAAACAAGAAAGCCAAAGCAATCCATCTCATTATTTTCTTCAACCATTTATGTCAAATACAAACAAACAAAAGATATCGCTTATGTGCAGAGAACAGACCAGTGCTGGTTTCACAGAGGAGTGACCGACTCCAGTAAATTAAATGCCCAGGGCCTCAGACTTCATCTGGTCCTAATTTTCAATTGGTAGTAAAATTATATGTTTTTTTCACTCTCATTGTAGCTTGTTTTCATCTAGTTTGAGTTCCAAGACGTCCTGTTTTGCAAGCTCTGATCTGCCACATTAAAAAAAACGGACTTGAGAAAGGCAGAGCAGCCGCCGCGGTGGCTCCGCTCGGGCAGCCGGGCCGGGGAATCCTCCTCCGGCAGCCCCAACAGTGGGGGAACAGAGCCATAGGTGGGGCAGGGGGGTGGCTTCGGGGAAAGCACTTCACTGCTCCACCGTCCCAAAGGAGAGTGAAAGCACCTCCTCCGATTCTCTGCAGGACTGGACTCTCCTGTGCTGGGGTTTGTGTAACATTTACCAACTGCCGAAAGCCTTTAGAGGATCCCGACACGCTGTGCTCTGCCAACGGAGCAGGAAAGGATGGGAAGGGAGGAGAATGAAGCTGTCCTTACCACCAAACCTTCCCTCTCAGCCACAGCACATCATCCCCTGCCTTTCCCTGCAGGAATCAGCTCCCTGAGAGCCTGTGGAGCCGAGTCCTTACAGCAATGAACACCGGGCAGCTGCGGTGCCTCCAAAGCCACCTACAACACACAGCACTGCCGTTTGCATGGGGACAGTCAGTCCTGTCCCAGCACCAAGGACAAGCCTCGGCCACCCTCCCAAACCGAGCACTGAGGGATGAGGTGGCTGCTCAGGACACGACTGTGGCACATGCCGAAGATCAGCAGTGAAACAGAGCTCGGTGGCAACTGCAAAACCTCCCCAAGAGGAGGGATAAATGTGGGGCTCAGGCTCTCTGCTGGTCCAGGAGAATTGTCACCCATGGCAGAGAGGAAAAGTTACACTCTCACAGTGGCACATATGATTGTGGCAGAGAAGTATTATGAGGATCCATTTGTTACCCATAAAAACAAATCAGTTTCACTGGTCCCATTCAGATTAAATTGGAACATTTTTAATTTAAAAATTAATTTTGCAGATGTTTCCTTAGCATTCCATCTTTGTGCAACTGGCCAGGCACAAGAACACTCCTTTGAAAGACAGTATATCAACATTTCCTGACTGACCTAAACAATCTCTTTTGAACACCCAGTTAATTGAATGGTCTTCATTGAAATAGATGCACAGAAACCACATGCACATACATTTCATATAGAAGCGTCCACTAAATCAAACACTATTCATCTTCAGCTTTCTCACCTCCCTCCTGTAATAAGGCAGTCTGATTTCACATGCTCTGATCTGAAAACATAAATAATTAAGCAAGCAGCCCCTCAGTCAGACAAATTCCCAGGCTTGCTCAGCCTCAGTGCTCCCATCTCAGCTTCGCCTCCCACCCTGTTTCTGGCTTTAAATCCTGCAGCCAAACATCTCTCACTGCCCTTCCACAAGTTTTCTTTCTCCACTTGCAGGATTACAAATCTGCAGCTCTCTCAAGACCCCGCAGGACCTTTCTTGGCTGGTCTAAATCAGAGGGAACTTTCCTTATCCAAGTAACAGCAATTCCAGCCCACAACAGCAGAGGATTTGGCCTCTCCCAGAGCCCCTCTACCCCCGTGTTTCATTTCAAGAGCCCACGTGTCCCTTTCCCTCTAGGAATTTGGTATCAGGACTCAGGTTTTCCTCATCCACCACAGATTTGATCTCGAGCACACTGAAATTAATTGCAAAGTCTTCATCAAACAAGTCCCAAGGATCACATTTTGATTTTTTTTTTCTTTTAAACTCTGGCTACCTTTACACTCCTCACCACCAGCCTCTGATGGACAAGATAAGCTCCACAGGAGCTCATACAACTGTTTTTTCATAATTATCTATTAGCAGCCACAATGAGAATGAAAAGAAAAGCCATAACATCTGTCATCGAGTCTTTCTACTGCCTCTAAAAAGGATCTGTATGTTTTCAGAAGGTGCTCTGTCTCATCTAAAGATAAATCCTTTTATTTATCTACCTCCATGGGGATACCTTAATTTTTGAGGGACCTGGGCATTTACTGAGGTCTCTTCCAATGCCAATGGTTGCTGCAAATTTACTCAATTCTGTTTTCTCTCAGCTGCCCCTGCTAAGACTTTGCTGTTCATTTATAAGCTAAAAAAAAAGGCAAATCAAAAAAGCTTTAACATCCCTGTTTCTGAATATTGCACATAGAAGGGAGGAGAAAAAACAGTATAATAACATTAGCTGAATTTCCCTAATTATTCACAAAATAGAACTGTAAGGAAACTGCCTCATTTGTAGCAGTGCTATGCTTTAGTAATTGAGAAATACTTGCCTCAATTATTTCTTTCCAAGGACTCCTCTGTGCACTGGCAGGTACACCTGCTTAGAGGTGTTAAGTTCTGTTTTAAAAAAGGAACATAAGCACAGCTGCTCCAGTTGTACCAAATTCTTCCTCTTTTGCATACAATCACATGGGGGAAGGACCAGGGCTGGGGGAGAATTCCACAACATAATCATTTGGCAACTTACATGATTTTCTTTCAAAGGGCATTACAATACACTCTCTCACTTGGAGAACTTCAAGAGAAGATAATTATTCTTGTCTGCCTTGTAATATATATTAAAAATGTTCAAATGTGGCTTTCCAGGGAATTCTGCCAAATATTTTTAGGCACCAGACCCAGCTTTACTTAATTTTATGTTGCCTTCTTAGTCTATTATAAAATACCCTTCCATGCAGTTTGAATTTGGTAAAAAGGCTGAAGCATACTCATTTATATTAGAAACATAAAAATCCCTCTTTCCTTGAAATAGAGATCTTTAACTCCTAATGTGACAGATGTACAGTAATTAAAGTGTCTCTACAGAGCTTAACACACATCAGTGAGCTTTTACAGCCACAAAAAAAGTCCAAACAGAAACAGAGAGGATTGCTGGGGTTTTTTAGGAGATAACATACCAAGAACAGAAAGTAGCTTTAAATAATCTTGTTTTATAAGCACTTTATCAGTAGTATAACAGTAGCACCTTGAGACTAAAAGAAAAGATCAGAGCTCTGCTGCATGAGGCATTATAAAAGCTTCAAGATGCAAATCCTAAACCTTGAGTGCTGCCATCAGCTGCAGTAAAGTATGGGATTGAACTGTAGCTGGGTTTAAGGGGAAAAAAAGCAGCTATTTGAGGTAACAATAATCTTTTATTATTAGCAATAATGTTTATTGTAAGGGATAAAACAATGGCAGTGGTCAAGCCAATCTGCTCCAAGGACTTCATAGCCTAAGCAAACAAGAATGCCAAGCACAGACACCCAGGCCCAGCTCATTGGGAAAGAGTAGGAAATGTAGGGTTGGGAAAAGATAACTGAGTAACAGAGAGAGAGGAATTAAACAGATAAACAAACAAATAGTACTGAGCTGGCAGCCTCAGGACAGAGAGCAAGTGGGAAACAGAGAGACTTGTTCTAAATCACACACAGAGCAACTCACAGTGAGGAGTCTCACAATGGATCCTCCTCTCAGCATCCACCTGGTGAATTCTGGCATTGCACTTGCTAAAATTTCAAGTCTAGTCTAATAGAGCCCAGGGAGAAAGGCCAGGCAACCCTCATCCATAACTTCTAAGGAGTGAGACATGATTTACACAGCTAGACTGGGGTAAGCCCACAGCATTTCTGGATATGTCACCGTGTTACCCCCACCCTTTTAAAAGCCAGCATCAGAAACTGTAGATAATTAGCACAAAAGTCCACGTGAAATGTTGCATTTCTTGGTGTTTATTTTGGCTTCCTAAAACAGGCTGGAAGCCAGCTCCTGTGCTCAGCCCCACCTTAGTTATATTTGTCCTGTTATGCACAACAAACTTGGAGCCACGTTTAAGTATGAAACATTTTGAAACTGTATTAATGCAATCTCTTTATCATTAACAGACACATCAACTTCCTTCACAACTGTCCATAGGCTAACCTGACTGGTTTCTCTAACTTGTTTCAAAGTGTTTGTTCCACAGAGCTGTAACACTGTTTTACTTTTCTTAGCTTTTCCTGATAAGCCAAAGGAAGGCAGCCCAGACTGAGTGTTGAAAATTGAAACAGCTGAATGGACTCCTCCTACCTCCCCCCTCTTGTGTTTTCATCTTTTATGGTGGCAGACTAGTCTGTGCCAGACAAACTAAGATTTCTTGTATTCTTCAGTCACTTGGCTGTTCTTTCCCATAGATATTCCAACAGCAGAATAATGTCAAGCCATGCTGAGCCAAGCACATGAATCTCTGAAGGTTTCAGGCAAGCAGGGATGCAGCTGGATACTTTTTTCCCTGTTAAACCAAGAGATTGCAACCAAATCTGGTCTCACATGTGTGCAGCTAAGGAGCAACTCTTACCAGTGCCAACACAGGTGTATGAGGGGATCAAACTCAGGTCCCTTAAACAATGTTACAGTGGCATGTGGAAGTGAGGGGTTGCCTCTTTGTCCTGCTGCTGCGCAAGCTGTTCACACAATTTCAAAGCACTGGACTGCACAGATAGAAGGGAAATGTTCCACTCCCAGCAAAGCCAAGAGCCAGAGGTGCTGCCCCTCAGTGCCCCAAGGACCACAGGTCTGCCAGACCTCTGTTTGCAGACCCAAGGATATCAGAAAGGAATCAGAGCTTCAGGAAAACCCTCATCCTCTCACCAGCTCAGTGGGATCTGCTGCATAGCGTTACCTCTGGAAGGGGTGGAAGCTCCCCCTGTTTCTACCCGTATGCTTAGCCTGTATTGTGGAAAGGAAAACTCTTTGCTGAGGCTCCCCTCAGCCCCTCAAGGCCATAATAATTCCCTTGTTCAAATCCCTCTAAATCCATCACAGATGAGAAAACAGAGGGGCATCTCTTGTCCTTCCTCCAGCTACAGAGGAATAATACAAAGGGAGAATAACTAAAAAGAAGCAAATAAAGGCAAGTTAGACAAACACAGCAGGGCAGCAGGCTTCTCTTAAAGCAGCTTCCCTCCTACAACACATGGCAATTAAACACTCATTAGGCACCTGTTGCAACCTCCTGCAACACTACCCCAATATCTTCTTTAAAGCAAGCAAACCCCTTAACTTTTAACCATTTTTATCATGGCTCTTTACCTGGAGTCATCTTGTACACTGCACTAGCACAACCACACAGCAATACTTTGACCTCACCAGCCTGTATGGAAAGTCTTTGCAGATCCTTTCATGATGTTCACACTCTCAAGGGAGCACAGATCCCACTAACAAGTCCGAGATCCTCCTCAGAGGGTTGGTCCAAGGCCAGCACCTTTCCTGCAAGCATCCCAAGCTTTGGAGAAGGTCCAGAAGACCAAGCCCTTGCAGTTCAAGGCCCAGCTGACCTCAGGCTGCCAACAGCCACTTCTCCAGGTCTGCCCTAATCTGCCTCTTTGCAGCTCAGCTCTGCAGCCAGCACAGAACCCACAGCGTCTGAGGATCAGCTTCAGTGCAAACCACACAAAGAAAAACAAACAAACAAACAACACACAAAAGCACAAAATAATTAATACCCAGCAATTCCAGACACAATACAGACACGTTTCAGTTTCTGTCCCCTGCAGGTCAGTGAAACGACAAGACACATTCCAGCCATGGAAACTTTAGCCTCATACAGATTCATCTCAAAACAACTTAGTTGTGCAAGAAAATACCAAGCAGAAGACCACTTACCTAGAACAGGCCTTTTTCCTGCACAAATCTTGTTCCTAAAACATGAGCCCAACCTGCTCCTTGAGGAGCAACTCGGAGGCCATGGCTCCAGGAGAGAGCCAGCAGCTCAGCACCCCTTCCAGCTGTGCCTATTTAAGCCATTAGACACTCCAGGTGATGCCACTCTCCACTGATTGAGCTCTTTACCCCTCCCCAGTGGCCCCTGACAACCCTTTGTTTGCCATTTTAGGGCTTAATTCAGTTTAGTGCAACTCTTGAAGATGGGAAACCACAATTTCATGTCTGTCCAAGCTAGGCCTGTGTGCAAAATTCCATTGCCCCTGGAAGTCTACTCAGCTGGCAGTCCTTGTCACCTCTCCTGCTGTGGTGACAAAAACTGGCACATTTCTCCAGGTGTCAGCACCTCCCAAACCATCACTGCAAGCTGATGGACTTAACATTTGGTTCATTACTTGAACAGACAGGCTTTAGTCTTCACCAGCATACATCTGCCTCCCATGCTATTCCAGGAAAAAAGAATCAGCCTTTGAGGGGAAATTATGTCTACAATGATGGTACACAAATCTAAAAGCCTAAATGAGAATAAAATCTAGTTTTCTTCAGGAAAAAGGTCAGTCTATCACTGAAGGAAGTGAACACTGATAGGCAATGGAAGAGATAACATGGGGTTTCTTTGACTAGGAGACACTAGAACCCACCAGCAGCTAAACATGATTGTCTGCATGATTGACAAGGAGATATGAACTATTTGTGTGAGCAGGAAGGGGAAAAAGAACCTCCAACAAACTGAGGAATGTGAGTGCTTGAGTAGGTCCATAATCTGCCCACAAAAACGCACTAAAGAACAAAATCTATAAATTCATTTCTGTGCAGTTGTGCAGGGGGTCTGCAAGATGGATCAAAGGTTGACAGTGGTTTGGTCTCCAAAACATTTGGACTTCAGGGCTCCAAACAGTACAGCTTATGCTCTTCATCTATCAGCAGCTTATGTTTCTAAAAACAAAATAGACAAAAATTTAAATGCCAAATTACAAACTTCTCAGAAGACATTCTTGAAGAGCTAAAGGAGAATTGGATACCAATGTTTTGCAGTTAAAAGTGCTGGCACTTTATAAAGAGAAGCCTTTTGTTAGAGACAGGAAGTTTAGTTTATTGCCTGGTGTATACAGTTCACCCACCACATTATTTTGGGCTATTTTCATTCCTCACACAGTAAAGAGGAAATTCTAGGAACGTTTCATTGCTTTTCTTTGTTTGATGAACAGCAAAGGTTTGCAGTTTGCTGACCACTGTATTGCTTTGCTGCTTTTGACACACAATTTCACTTCACATAGATCCTCGGGAGGATAAAACATTTGTTCCTTATAAAAATCAATTGTTTCTGCCCCATTCACTTTAAGTCCGTCTCTCGCCCTCATCTTTCATTACTTCACAGACAGAATTCCTAAATACAAAACTAGGCGGAAAAAAACTAAGTTGACACCTTTTTTTTCTTTTTAATAAGCAAAACTTCAGGCTTAGAAACTCCCAAGAGGGAAACTATGAACATTTTTCACCTCCTTGCAGTTCCCACAGATATTTTTCAGTAGGACACAATCTGAAGCAGAGGAATAACAACACAGCTATACCACAGCACTGCTATTTAATAGTTATATTGCTCTTCTGAAGAGCATTCATTTTCACCCAAACAGATAGTGCATCTTATCTACTGACTGTTATGACTGTTGACTGCACAATATGGTTCTGTACAGCTGAAATTGTAAAGCAAAGAGCTATAAAACATGCTAGTCCATTTGCTTTCTCCCTTTTCATCAATTCACAAGGTTATCCCAAATGTTTTTATACCATTCTTGCCTAACAGGAAAAAAAAAAAAGGATTCCTCATAAAAGGCTTGGTTTCTAAAAAATGCGAAGCATTTAAACATTTATTAGAAACAGTTTTAGTTCCTCATTAATCTGAAGATGAAGTATTATTGATTTACAATGAGCAATTCATCCGATATCCATCAGCAGCATATAAAAACAGAGCTTGAGAATTAAGAAATGGGAGATGCCTGTTTGGCAGAAGTTTGCTGTGTCCTGCCAATGGCACAACCTGTCCAACTGGATGGAAAACAGCCCTGCTCTTGCTGTGTGTGTTCTGCAGGCTTGAATGTATATGTCCCACTGATCACAGGCTAACCTACATTTATTTTTACACTACAGGATCATCAAGTATATATTAGATCAAGGCTTTGGGGACTTTACATATTGCCCAACCTCAGTCCCCCAGGCTCTCAGTCACTGCAGCGAAGAGCACAGCAAAAATAGCTGCAGTGCCCAGATCGGCTGACACAGAGGCACACACACATCTGTGCACACAGACATCCATACCCCCAGGGCCTGATGGAACAGCTCCAGTGCAGTACACTGAGCTTTGGATCGGGCCCAGCACTAGTATATGATACAGACTAACTGCCTCTGATCTTTGAAACCAGTTTTAAAAGCCTTACACAGGGGGTGAGCCTCCATTTGGTGACCCTGGTTTTCCACCAGTGGAACTCTATTGGCTTTAGTGGCGTGTAAAACCAATGTAATGAAGTGAAGAATTATGCTCACATTATGTTTTTTAAGTAGCTTATTAGCCTGCATATTACACCCTGTTTAGTGAGTTGGCAGCTGTGCAAAGGACTCTAAGGACCTAATTCACTGAAGCTGATACGGCTCTTCCCACTGGCTTTGGGTCAGGGCCCTAAATCGTTCTGAAAATTCTGGGGAGAGATATTTTAAAGTGGTACAGTAAAGGTAAAAGGATGTTAATGAAGGTCCCTTGAAGAGGTCATGGCTTTGATTAGCTTGGAAAAGCTTTCCACAAGTAAAAGAAGGTTTTTTTAAAAAAATCCCAAACATTTCAAAGTGTGCCAAATGCTCTTGTACGTGACTTCTTCTTCCTTGTTACCATGAAAAAAAATGAATCAAACCCAACCAAATTTCAGGATGGAAAAAACAATCTGTTTTCCAGTCTAAATACATTTGTTTATAGCTTGTAACATGCAGTGAGTGTATGGGGTGGGGGTGGAAGGTAGAAAAAGAAACATGTCTGTGCCACCCCCATCTCCTTTGCTGCGTGTTTGGCCCTTGGGGTGAATTTCCTGCCAGTGTTGCTTGATCTTAACTCTTCCCTCTCACTCCTTTCAAGGTTGCCTCCTCTCAGGTGTGCCAGAGTCACATCTCTCAGCCTTTAGGGCTGCACCTGCTTCCCCCTCTGCTGCCATTGGCCTTGGATGTCTCCTCTGGGAGCCTCCTGTCACACCCAGCCCTGCTGCCTGGCCCGGCTTCCCACACACGCACTTAATGAGCAGGTAGAGTAATTGCTTTCATAACATTTTTCCCACAATGACATTTCTTAGTTTGCTCAGGCAAGATTTAGTGTTATTGTGCCAGTTCCTCGAGTCCTGTCTCAGCCCAAGTTCCCTCAACACTATTAATAACTCCTATGGAAACAGGCTGAGAGAGCTGGGGCTGTTCAGCCTGGAGAAGAGAAGGCTCTGCAGAGACCTTAGAGCACTTTCTGGTACTTAAAGGGGGCTTATGAAGAAGAGGGAGAGCAACTTTTTACATTTGCAGACAGTGATAAAACAAGGGTGGATCGTATTAAGCTAAAAGAGGAGAGATTTGGATTATATTTTAGAAAAAAATGCTTTACTGTGAGAGTGGTGAGACACTGATACAAATTGCCCAGAGAAGCTGTGAATGCTCCATCCCTGGAAGTGTTCAAGGCCAGGTTGGATGGGGCTCTGAGCAACCTGGTCCAGTGGGGATTCTCCCTGCCCATGGCAGGGGGGTTGGAACACGATGACCTTTAGGGTTCCTTCCAACCCCATCCATTCTGTGATTCTGTGATTATTAACACATACAGGTGCTTTGTCCAAGGAACAACTCCTGGACACTCAGCTACAAGGGCCTGGGAAGTACAGAGCTATCAAAGATGGGGTGCAAACCCCCACCTCCTCCACAATCTCTCACCACCTCTGTTCCTCAGCTTCTGCAGAATGGAAATCAACAACAGAACAAGTATGGGAGCAAATGCATGGAACATTCTGAAATGCAGAAGAGTGTAACTAACCACTTCATGAAATGGTGCCAGTCCTTGGTCAGGACTTGGGATTAAGCTCTTCAAAAGAAGATGAGCCAAGTTGCATTCATGTGTCATGTCAGGATAAATGTGGGGGCCAAGAGGAAACCATGGATTTCCAACAGGATCTACTCAGAGCCATAAGATATCATTGTTGTTGTCCAAATGACTTTGCAAAGGGCCCTGAAGATTCCATGAGTTTGATCTGACTCTTCCCTTCCGACACTGAGTCAGGGCCTGAAGTTACCAGGAGGTGACAGGACACATCCAAAGGCCCTCCGTGCCTGGGTATTCCATGACCTACCAGCAGCTCAGCAGCACAAGCAGCTCTCAGCAATATTTGGAATAATGTAACCTAAAGAAGCAGGCAAGCAAATGCCCACCTGGGCCTCTGTCCCTCACTGCTCTTCACATCTGACATTAAAGCTACCTCAAATGATTACATTTGCTACTATTTTCCTCCTGAAGGCTGGATAAATTTTCAGTGAAAATCTTGTCTTTTCTCAGACACTTTTAATTTTCCATTTTTCCTATTACATATTTTTATGACCCTAACTGTTGCATTAAAAAGTTATATGCCAACAGACACACATTATTTTCCTTTCAAAGGATTATGAGTATTAATCTACTACTCCATTATCACAGCTCAGTGGCTCAGAATAATTTGCAAATGTTTAAAATTTTGACTGCATGATTTTGAATGGCAATTAATAGAAGGAATAGAACTATCCAAAATGTTTTTCCAGAATATCTATCACATTCACAAGAGGAAAATATTTTCAAAATCAGAAGATCCAGTCCAGAAATGCCAAAATATTTCATTTAGCCATACTTATGAAAAACAAAGCAATGAAATTTCAGTGTATTCTCATTTCAAAACACTACCTTTTGTTTTAAAATATTCTTAGAACAAAAAGAAACTACAGGGTAAAGTCATACTGCAATCCAAAATATATATTTCACTTCATGCCAAAATATGGATGTAATTTGGGAGGTTCATGTGTTCTTGAAAGACACAGAAAATGTCTGCTTCAGTTCCTGCTCCATCAGATTATTTTCTAATAGTTTGGTTTGGTTAACAAAATACAAAGCAGAAAGGCATCCACTTCTTCACCTCTGAAAAAGAGATTTCTTACAGCACATCAGACTATAAGGTGTTATGTCCCCAGACAGTGATGATATGAAAGAACCAGCCTTATGATTTCAAGAGTAATGAGAGAATTGCAGAGAACAGACATGTTCTGACAGCACACACTGAATGGCTTTTCTTTCTTATGTGAGCTGATAAAAGTAAATTAGTAGTTGTTTCTTTCTATAAGGCTCAACGCTTGTTTCTTGTCACCAATGCCATCTAAATCATTGACCACGTTAAGTGAAGAAACACTGAGGGCTGGAGAATTTTCTCTCTGTTGGACTGAAAAAAATTATTAAAACCACATATTAATATATATAAACCCCCCTGTATTAATATCAAAACACTCAACAGAACCCTCCACACTTCTCAAATTGATGTGCTAAAAATGAGAAAAAACCTTTCCCTCAGAACACCAAAACCTCAGCTGTTATATTTTAAAGGTTTCTGGATGAATCTTCAGGAGTGCAAAACTCCTGAGGGTTTTTATTGGGAAAAGAGAAACAAAATGACCAAGAAGTATTTCAAGTTTATAATTTCAGAATTCTCTACAATAGTTTGAGGTGAAAATGATCTCAAATTTATCTTAATGCAGTTTATATTAATGAAGTTTATCTTAGTGAAGAAGTTCCTACACAAGCTTTTATACATCAGCATTTGAGTCCTTCTCCTTCCAGGTCCATGTCACTCTTCACATGATACAAAGCAAGGGATAACTGTGCTTAGCTGTACCAATAATGGGTGAAGCAAGTGGTGAATGAAGCCCTCGTGCTCCTGCTTTGGCATTATTTGGACTCCACTGCTGTATTACTCACTCCCCCAACAATAACACTGCAGCAGAGGCTTAGTGAAGACAAGGGGAAGGAATTCAGCATTGAAAAGGTGAGTCTGAAACACTGCCAGTCCTCGCTGAATTTTCTGGAGTTGATGATTTCCAACATACCACAACATGTCCCGACCGCGGCAGGACAACGTTCCCCGTGGCACAAACATCCCGGCGGCGTCACCGCATCCTGGGACTTGCGTCAGTGGGAATGCACATGACTCACATCCAGAAGGGATTCCAGCCCCAGTCAGGGCCTGGAGACCCTGTCCATGCAACCCACAGGATGCAAGGGAAGCCATTAAAATGCCAGCAGTGGGCACGATGAGTGCACTGGCATTTGAGGTGTTACTGGGATGCAAGGGCAGAATTTTCCAAACACATTATCCTAATACAGTTGTGTTTCAACCATGAGGTTTCTTTGGGTGACACTCAATGCAATGCAGAATTTTAACTGGAGTGATAATTACCAAGCAGGTCCAGAGGCCAGTTAGGCTTTTTTCACAAAGAAAGGATTACGCATTTTTTTACTGGACCCAAGTTTGGCATCCATTTATTAATATTGAAATTATTATTCCAAACCTGAACCTCACTGTGGGAACCCCTACCATATCTACCAGACTTTTCAGACCAAATCAAAATGAAAAACTGGCTGAAAGCAATCTGTGGCAGAGCTGTGTACTGCACCCATCACTTCAGTCTGATGTTTCATTTTCACCTATTGAATCAGCCCAGACTTTTGTTTCAAGATGCATTTCTCAGTGGTTCTGCATTGCTTCAAAGGTAACTGACTTAGGGAGCCTCTTTGCTTCTCAATGACGCACTACCTTATCCTTAGCCCTGCTAAGAACTACTTTCCCATTAGGCATTGAGCTTTAGAGGGAAAACTTTCTCTGTTCCTACTAATTCCATCTTCCATCATAGTAAGTAAAAAGAGATTCTGTACCAAACTTATCCTAAGACAAACAGAAAATGGGCTTAAGTTGTCATAAAATTAAATCCTTAAGTTCTGCTTAATCCTTGACCACAGAAATCTAATCAGAATTGGAAACTGAAACTATTTACATATTGACCAGTGTTGAAGCAAATAACATCCTCTGATATTTTGTTTTATTTTGAATGGAGTAACCTGGAGAGGCATTAGTTCTTTTGCAATGTCCCAGCAGAGTGTTGGGCACTGTGTAACACAAGAACATGCAGTTCCCACTGCCAATCTTATCTGGCACCCACTTTGTTTCTGTTAGCTCCTTCCTCTCTGCCAGGCATCACCAAAGAAGTGGTACTTGAGCAGGATTCAGCAGCTGTGGGCTCCAGAACTGGGCACATGTTCACATTCACCACACTTTAAATTGAGACCCTGAGTGACCCAGTTTCCTTTTGGTGTTCTCAGTGGGTCTGCCTGAATATTTCCACTCTCTCACATTTTTCCGAAATTCCAGGATGGCTCTCAAAGTTGGGGGCACTGGCAGAAGTGAATGCCTGGCTGCCCACGGGGAGGGACAGGGCAGGCAGTGGCAGTACAAGCCCTTTTCCCTGCCTAATGTTTTCCCCTCTGCTCATTGAGGAGCTCCAGCTCTCCCAGTCAACATCATGTGCATCCCAGTGGGCTGGAACACTCTAGGTTGTCCTCCCTGAGGACCAAGGGGCTGATCCTCCCAGAATATTTCTAATTTTTTTTTGTTGTTATTAAAAATGAACAGTTCCAGGCCTGAAAACCAAGCAGAATACTCACTGTTCTATGTAATTCTCTTATTTCCTGACTAATACAATCCATAAGGGCCACAATATGTTAATTTGCACTCAGTCAGCCTTTTTTCCTTGTTTAGATTTATATTGCAGACATCATAAATTTGACACAGCAAACAGTGACAGGACCTTTGCTTTGCTTCAAATATTCTGGATAAAAGTGTGTTCCAGCGAGGCAACTTCCTCTTAATAGGAACAACTTGAAAAACTTTTCTTTTTTCCTTGAGCAACATTAAAAATGGAATAGACTAAGCAGCTTCCTCTTTGGTGGTGACTATCCTTGCCATGATCTGTGGTGTTTTACACCATCTATTCCTCCTTGCTTGGAATACCTCATACATGGTGCTTTTTCCATCTTAAATGAGCTGCTTCCCCATTAGACAATTAGGGCAAACCGTAAATATTTGCAGCTCCCAACAAGCATCTGGGGAGCAGTCACTGCAACTGTCTGAATTAGCTCAAATTGATCGGCAATCAATTAACCTGAGGGAAAATTAACTAGCACAGAGTAGCTGAAGAGGGGAGAGTTGAACTCCCCAAAGGCCCCAAGTGGTTCAGTAGTCAACAGTCACAGCCACTCAGGAAAACAATGGGAATTAGACCTGCTCAGACAAAGCCCACCTTGTACAGAACTGGGCCTTAAATGTCTTTAAACCCCCTGTGACAATTTCAGATATTCTGGCACAGGCATTTTTGAAAAGATGAGTCAGTGGCTGTGTTGAGAGAGTTGCTAATAACACCCAGATCAGAGGTTTCTGAGTCAGGCAGATGCATATGCAGTGATGTTCTTTACCGGAAACACAGCACTGATGTGGCAGATAAAGCCAGAGAGAGATGCAGACAAAAGATGGCATGGGATGGTGTAAGGGCTTCACTGGCAAAGGTTTGGGAAAGCTGAATTGCTCACAATTAGTGAATGATGCAAAATGTCCTCAAGGAGGGATGATGTATGGCAGAAAAATTGTTCTATGCTTACTTCAGACCTCTGCTCTTCACCTAAACTCTGCCTTTTAAGCCCAAGTTATACCTGACAAATAAGTAATGAAGCTCAAACTCTTCCTATCAGGATCTTGGGGCTTGCAACCCCAGAAAACTCCTCAAGCAACATCAGCAGATGTTTTTTGTTTTTTGGGGTTTTTTTTTTAATTAAAAGGGAATTTTGGAATGAATGGTATGATTTTATGGCTGAAGTAGGAAGAGATCATTCGAGGAAAAGGAATTGAAAGCATGAAATTCTCTCTTAAGTCAGTTGCTGGAAAATCTAACATGCTCAGTGCTACTGAAAATCTCACCAACTACTTTCCAAAGCTAAAAAAATCAAACATTTGCCATAAATCATTTTATAGACTTGCAGGGGATTAAGAATAATTACAGCTGTATTGTTAAGGGGGCCCTAATTAAACGCAATCAGTTTGATTAGTTTATGTCTTAACCTCCCCATCATTTTGCCATCAGTTTTTGTGTCCTGCAGATTCTGGATGCTGATAGATCATCTCAGTTCCCCACTTTTTCCATTACCAAGGTTTCATTATGCACGTTAAGCATGTTTCCATTTGCCTGAGGTACACCAGGGGCAGGGAAGCATTTTTCAAAGATAACTCATTTAATATTAAATGTCAAAATATTACTCACTTCTTTAGCAAGATCATGCAGCTGCAACCTGGAGAATTAATTTGGGATGGTGTCTCTGTGGAGTTCAGGGCGTTGGTCTAAGCATACCTTTAGCTAAACAAAAAATCTTTGACTTACCCAGAATTTAAAACATTGTATGGAACTAACTAAAGGGCAATAATGAACAGCTAAACATATGAAGGAAGTGGTTTTTAAGCCAGAAAGGCTGTGATTAATTATGGATAAAACAGCCAGGGGAACTTCTCATTACTTAAGTAATGAAAAAAGTCTATTAGCATGATAACAAAGAAAGTGGAAATGACTGCAGGCTTTGTTTTGAAGATTATCACCATAGCATTTCTCTTCTGCACAAGCAATCAAGAACCTATTGAAGAAAAGAATCATGGATAGCCCCTATTTTACAGACAGAAAATCGATGTAGGAGAAAAAGCCAGGCTGTTTATACAACATTTGCTTCCTGTGTTTCATTGGAGGCAATTCCTGATTTACATTGATGTAAATCAGGTTCCAGACAGCCCTTAAATGACATGTCCAAGGATCTGTGTCACCAGAGGGAACTGTCACCTGATCCTCTCCATCTCAGCCTGAGAATATGCAACAGAGGCTTTCTCTTCATGGGAAGACTGAAATGATAATCTTACTTCCAAGAAGGCAGCTTTCCCATGCCTGCCCAGGTAATTGCTTCAGGAACAACAGACATCCATCCCTGAACTCTCCATTTCCCAAAAGAATAAAAAAGAGATGATAACTGATCAGCCCTTGAGAAGACCTCACTGTTTATGGTGCTATTTGAGGGATAAGGCTTGAGTGTTGTGGGGTTTATTTCCAAGTTTTCCATTATGCTAAATACCTAATTCCTTTCTTTTATACAGGAACAAACTCAGAAACAAATATTTTGTTTTGGACTCACACACTTTTAGGGACCTTCTACACACAAAATCTATTTCACAGAAGAGACAGAGCGAATTTAAGATACAACAGCCATACTGGTGAACAAAACCATAAGCTAATACCTTGATTTTGTATTTAGAATGTCCAAACTGGTTCTCAGTCAAGCACTGGCTCTTCTTTCTTACCTTGGAAACTTCCAGGAGTCTTTAAACCCGAAGTGACCAAGCTCTCCACAGTGCAGTGTGTCAGTACACAGTTTGCAGCAGCCAAAACACAGCCCCCTTTACTGACTCTCTCCATATGAAACTTGTTCTGCTAAAAAAGCAAGTGGAAAGAAATTGAGTTATCTCATGTTTCGTAAAAATGGCATTTGAATGTGATAACAGCCACCCTTTTTCTTACAAAACAAGACAAGGCCAAACTAGTCTTTATATGCCAATCCAAAAGCCTGAGAACAATTTTAGGCCCTCCATTTAGTTCTGTAATTTAGCAAAACAATCAAAGCTATCTGGGCTTATTCACAGGACCTAAAGTTTCTTCCTGAAATCCAAGACTTACAGTATGGCTTTTTTAAATGCTCTTCTGTTCAGTGTTCCCTCTCTGTTCCCTTCTCCCAGTTCACTTCTCTCCATGGAACTAAAACTCCATGATTTCCTCTCAGGATCTGTATTTTGAAGATCACTGCCTTTGAGCCATCAGCAAATTTTTGGTGCCCCACACCAGCCTTATTTTGGGTTCCCGTGTGTTTATTTCTTTGCCCCTCTACCTGCAAACTAAAATAAACACCCCAAGAAGGCACTTGAGGTTTGCTCCACAGCTCCCCTCCAGCACTGGCTGCAGGCCAGGCTTTTAGGTGGGGCCTTATAACCCCAGGATGAACCAAGATAAATCTGTGGCACCAGCAAGAAGTTTGGAATGCAATTCCTGCTTCCATTTCAGAAAATGGCAAACAAAAATAAAAATGGCTTTCTTGTGGCTACATGCAAATGCAGGATCTGAAGCTGTACAAGGTAAGTGCCTCCCACCAGCTGCTGTAGCTGCACAGCCCTCTGTGTTAAGGTACTTACACAGCACATTAATGGCTACAATGGAAATACGTGGCTTTTCCTACAAAAATCATGACCTTTGGGGTGGACATCACGGACATCACATAGGATGGCACAGTCAGTAGCATACAAGAAATGAGTTTCCTGCTTTTGACAGGTCTTTGTTTTGTCCTTCACTGTGATTTGGTTCTCATTGGCATAAGATGGTCCAAGCCATGAAAGACTTTTAGAAAAAGTGTTCAGTTTCCAGAGAACCCTTTTCCCTAGTACACACTAATGATGAAATACAAGAGGCTACTCTAGTTCCTCTGTAAAAACTAGGAAAGAAAACTGAGCAAAAAAGAACTGCTCTTAACCCAGCAGAAATATTTCCACACTCTCCTTTCCTCTGTCCAGCTGGCAGTGTTCTCATTTATGTCCAATCCACACCGACGCTTCCATAGGAACTGATTGCAAAATCCCATAAATTGAGACATATCTGTTTAACTTCAGTAGTAAAATTAACACAGTTTGGGGGCTCTCAAAGACAGGCACACAGAGAAAATGTTTGGTCTGAAGGGCTGACTACAGAGCTGTGGGTGTATAATCCATCCAGCTTTCCAGGAAAAAAAGCTACATTTCCCAAAAGCCAACACAATCAAAACAGATTTTCACTTTGAACTGGTTAAGTACTTCTTTATGCTGATCTTTCACACAGTTTTGCAGGTCATATAAGGAGTGGGGAAAATACAACCCTTTGCTGGTTCCAACACTGTTAGGTGGCTGCTCGTGCTGGCGCTGCTCTTCTGGCTGACAAGGAATATCACCACGCCCTAGAAAATGCATTACACACCACAATGATTATGCATGTTAAAGAAAGAATCATTGCTGCAGGAAAAAGTAACTCTTAATTATAGATGAGCAAATAAATTCATAATAGCGTCTCTGCCTTTAAACTTTCACATAGCATTTATTTCAAATATTTAATGCATCATTCTCATTAGGATTTGGAAAATTCCAAGTTTCTCTGACAAACACATCTTTACAGTACGTCATTTTACTTCACCAGTAGCTGGTATTGATCAACATTACCTGGGACAGTGTTTGTTTCCAGACTGAATAATTTAAGAGCAGTTTGGCTGCCCCACAGGATTTGACCCAATCTGCTTGGCATCATGTGTTGTCTCCTGGAGGGGTCACCATCAGATCTTCCCGAGGAACTGATAATGTCTCAGTTGGTGCAACATGCAGCAATTTAATTCCCACAGAGGACTCGTCCTTTCTTTACAGTCAGGTACAGCCTTAAGCCTGGAAGCTCAGTATTCCCTCTCTAATGTTGTCAGCATCAATTCTAGTTCTAGAGATGCCTTTTTGCCCCTATAGATAAGCAATCTCTAAATGTGGAATATTCAAATAAAATGGGTTTTGATTCATATTTTTTAGTTTAACATTTGCTCTTGATGAATATCTTCCCTGGTAAACCCTGAGTGCTAAATATTATCATAAAACAAATACAAATGAATCGTGGGTACCACTCAATTCAAACTCAGATTTGCACACGTAAAATAGTTTTTAAAGAAATGCTTTTCTTTTATACCAATTGTCTCATAACACCACGTTTTTACTGTATTTGTTTGGCTTTGTGATTGATATATTTCACTGGCAAATCAGTCCATTATATATTGACAAGGTGGCTCCACTGAGAATTTAGACTTTAAATAATAGGCTTCTATTCCAGCCACCATTTTATTTAATCAAGAATTAACATGACTCTCCAGCTTTCACCAATTCAATGCTGTACACACCTTCATAAAGACTTCTGCTGGATTAATGAATATGTGGTTTGGCCTGAAGTGCTGTGAT